>CP093832.1:8750044-9110140 GCA_033064975.1 Smittia sp. YW1114-2
CGGCAATTTGATATTCAATTGAAAAGGGGGAACGTTCTGTTTGCGATTGCGAATAAACGCAGTCGAGTTGTAATAACTTTGGAATATTTAATTGTGTGCTTTGCCGTTATCCGGATCAAATCGCTGCGAGTGCTCCGGCAGGTTGAGCGGAAATCGATTGTCGAAGTGGCTTGTTATCAAAGTTGTAGAAAAGAACAATGCATAGCTGTCGAATCCCGGCTGATAGCAGGCAGCGAAAAATAATGAAAAGTTTCAACTCTCTCCCCCACATAAGACTCTTGAAATTTTCCACATATTACAGACAAAGTGCAGAAACTCCGCAACCCTTCAACAATATATTTTTTTATTATTCTCTGATCGATTTTCTCTTCACATTATGTGGAAAATGTTGCAATCGCACATCATAAAATATTGAATATTGAATTGTAAATTAAAAATAAAAAATTACACACAAGCGATATGGATTGGGACGATCGTAAGTGACGCATTGCAATTTGTCGGCGGTTCGAAGACTGTCGTTAGGCACTTGACATGCTTCCACTTACCGCCCACTTCGCCAGTGAATACACATCGAGAGAGCAGCAGAAAGCCTCAATCATTCATGAGGAAAATTCTCTTGAATAAAACCGCTTTTAACAGCACTTGAATGAAATATATTTTTAATATCGAGCTGCAACTCTTCCTTTCTTTCATTTCTGCTGTTTCGTCGTCGTCAATTGATATCAATATTTTATGATTTTTTATTTGCTTTACATGGATTTTCATACTTTTCAACGAATCGCTTTATGCAAAGTTTCTTCAGCCTTCCCAAATCATTCCTTCAAAGCGTTGAATGAAATATTCATATCGACAGCACTGCCAGACTTGCTTTAAAATCTGTTGCGCGATGATTGAGAGATCACTGCTCCCCGCTCAAGATGTTCCACCCCCGAAACGTCGTTAATGACCTGAATTTTCATGTGCAGCATACCGAAATAAATTGGCGTATTACACACTTACAATTACTTTCCCAACCACATTGTTTCGTCGTCTCGAGGCAGCAGGGGGTGAGCGCCAGCCTCATAATACTTCCACGAGAAAAGAACGCAAACATTTTTTATTGGGAAGAAAAGTTATGAGATGTTCGAGTGGAGTTTAACACTTCGAAGCGAGCAAAGTTCTTCCGGCTTCGCCATGTTCTCTGCCACCTCGGAAACACTCGTCTACAACGAAATTCCGAATAATCACATTTAGTCCGAGTAATTTATTTAATTGCACATCGAATTCGATCAAAATGATGGAAAGGAGGAAAAAACGACAAACGGTAAATTATTCAGAGCGACGATTCCCATTCGTTCAATTTTTTTAAATAAAATTATTTCATTTTCCAATTGATTTCTTCCTCTGTCTTTTGGCTTTTACGTTCGAGAGAGTAGAGAAATGGCAAAGTAGAAAAATATTCTCTTGCGATTTTCCGCTTGCTTTCAACGCAAAAGACAAAACTTAAACTGCGGAAAATGTATCTCACATCCCTTTGGCAAACGATTGAGCGGCGCAAAAAAATTGACGCTCGACAAACATTGCGAAAGCAGAAAATTATGCAACCGCTTCAGGTCTTGTGATCAGAAGCGTGAGCCACTTGATAGATTCTTTCTGTTTGCCTCCACTTTGTGGGAACTTTTATCTTTCAGAAACTTAGATTAATAATTCTTCATCTAGATATTCGACGGTTCGTCCTTAACCAGATCAGAGAGCTCCTAAAAATAAATCCCAATTGAATTTGTAATTGATTTCGATTGACGAGCAGACAGATGCTTTGTAGCTCTGTGACTAGTTTAAAGGTAGATCTTTCATATTGAGTGAATATTATAGATCTAACATAAATTGACTTCTTGAAAATTATGTATATATAAAAAAAATTAATCTCTTCTCTTTTAAAAACTGACATGTATTAAAATCAATCTCCATCGAGTCGATAATAATTGACAAAAACAAAGCATGACACCACTGATGAACGAAGAACTGCAAGCTTAATCAAGAATGGAAAAATATAATTGAAGGAAACAGTTGAATTATTAATGGAAGCTTACAACTTATCCTATATGTATGTAGTTGGAAGCAGAACTATAGCAGACACTCAACGATGAACGGTATAATAATGTAAAAATAATCTTTTCAATTTAATTAATTACAAAAAGTTTCAGCGTCGCTTCGGCGAATCAATTCATGACATTTATATGAATTCAAATCTAATTGAAAATTATTGTGTGCATTGTCGTTCAAAGCCAACGAAGCTGCTTTGATCAAAGAACATTTTCGATGATTTCACAGCAAGAGCGAAACTAAATCTTAGGCTCGAAACATGGCGATGTCTTCGCCGAAACTCCATTTTCCTCAGCGAACCCCTTAAGAGTTGAGAAGGAATTTACCGAGGATGAAATTAAATTAAAGTTCAATTGATTGAAAACCAAGATTAAATCGCTGATGATGCATGGGGTGCGTTTTATTCGCGCCGCTGGCGATTTCTTGACTTTCGTATTGAGCTAACTGCTGACTTTGTCACCTTGCCAAAGATTTGGAGGACCTGGAAGGTTTTCCAGTTGAGGGTTGAAGAAGTTTGAAGCGGGAATTGTGCGTAGGAGGACGTTGAACGCAAAGCTGTCGGGACAAAGCTATTTAGGATGTGAATGTCGGGCTCAAGCATGCTCTGAAAATAAATAAGCGTGGATCTTAAACGTTCTTGTAGGAAGTTGAAGCTTTACGCAGTCTTTCTCTAAAATAAAGTTAGATGAAAACTTCAAAATTAAAACACGAAAATAACAAAATTTAACGTTTGAGATTTATTCGAATCTTAGTTTCGTTCAGTCGTTAAGTTAAGACAAAATCGCAGTGCACTTTATGAAAAATTAAAATTAAAAATCGGACAAAGTTGGCGTAAACTTTAGCTATTTTCTACAGATTGACGTGATCAGTCTCTGTGGTCTGCTGGAAGCAAATCCAGTTTTCGTTGGATTGCCTTCGTTGGATTTCAGCTTGGATTCAAACTCTCGCGTAGTTTCATTCCCAAAAAAAAAGAAAAATTCTTGAAAGAGAATTATTCACGAGTTTACGCTTTAACAGTTTTCCAAAATTACGACAACGTTCAATATCTCAGTGTGATTAAATGACTTAAAACTGTGATTCGATAAGGTAAAAGATTCGCGCGGCTCCTTCGATTTCCGCAGTTTTCATTGTTAGAAAAATATTTTTGCGTTTTGCTGCTCCGAACCGAACAAAAAGTTATCTAAACAGATTGTGGCTGTGGAAGCAGCAGCTTGTGGCCTGAAACGACGGATAAGGATCGCGATAAGCCGATGTTTATCAGCTCAATATAAAGTTTTACCTTAAAAGTCCCGCAATTTACTCGAACATCGAGAAAAGCGAAGCTTTTAATCTTTTTGCTCTAATCACGCATCGGGAGGTTCACGGTTGTTGATTTCAACCTTTTTGTCGTCTTCCAGCTTGGACGATAACGAAAACTCATCACCAAAATGTTCTGGGACACAGGATATTCGAATTCCGAAAACATCGATGCGCTCTTGAACAAAGAAACCTGCACGTTAAAGGAGCTGCTCGAGGATGAAGACATTCTTCAAGAATGCAAGTCCCAGAACCAGAAGCTGGTCAAGTTGTAAGTTATCCTTTGCTCCAATCAATTTGGCAACTTATTGAACCATCTGTTGCACTTTCAGCCTCAATCGTACCGAAATCCTGAATGAGCTAGTGGAGCTCGTCTCCACAGAGCCGACGACTGACTACCCTGAAGAAAAACGTTTCTTGTATCCAAATGTGGCTTGCGAAATCCTCACCAGCGATTTGCCGTCGTTGAAGCAACGCTTGGCGGAAGATCCCAACCTCATGAATAAGCTGTTCAGCTTTTTCGAGCAGGAGCCGCCAGTCAATCCGTTACTCGCCTCCTTCATCTGCAAAACATTCGGCGTGCTTATCATGAAAAAGATGGAACAGGATTGGTTCCTCTACCAAACCATTTGCCTCCATGTACTCGAGTTCGTCAAGTCAAAGGAGAACTTCCTCGATGCAATCACTCAGCACTTTGCTATTCCTGTCGTTGTCGATCTCTTGATTGTCATGCTCAACGATGTGGAAGACACGAAGATGAAGACCAGCTTCCTCGAATGGATCAACGAACGAGATCTCATTGCGAAAATGATTGAGGTGCTGCAGGTTCCCAAAGAATCCGCTCGCCATCCAAGCATCGCACAATTTCTCATCGAAATAATTAAGATCGGACGTTGCAACCGTCAAAACGATACCGAAGACAAGAAAGGCTTGCCAAATCCACTTCTTCAGACGCTCGAAGATACGAGAACAGTCGGCCTGCTCCTCGACGTGATCCTCTCAGAGACACGTTGCGAAAGCGGGATTCTGTCCGCCATTCAGGTGCTCTTGTGCTTGCTGGAGAATCCAATCATCCAGGAACCCGTCTCACAATCCGCCTTGCAACAAATGATTGATGCCGAGAAGGAGCATCACGACGAAATTGTCGAGTCCCTAATGAGCATCGTTCAGCCTCGAGTTCACCAACTCTTCGAACTCCTTTTGAATCCGCCGGCTGTAAGTTAACATGTCGTCGAATCTATTTTAGTGATTTCTAATTATTTTTCCGCTCACAGAAGTTCAACAGCAGCACAGCGCTTGGAAACGTTAGGCTCGAATTATGTTATTTATTTACAGTATTACTAGAGACGGAGAATGCTTTGATCATTGAAGAGTGAGTAATTAGTCTTTGTTCTCCTCCCATCAACAAGCTAATCATCTCTAAATGTTTCGTTTCTATTCGCCAGAATTTGTAAGACAAATTTCTTCACCGAGTTGCTCAAGCTGTTTAAGCAATATTGTTGGAACAATTTTTTACACAACTACGTAAAGAAGTGCTTGATTTATGGAATGCAAGCATTCGACACGACTCCTGAAGACCCTCGGCTGGTGCTTTCTGCCTTACAAAAACATGTACGTGTGCCGCTTCTTGCATTGCCTTAACACTCAACTGATTCTCATTCTCTCGTAGGTTATTGTTGATTGTAAAATGGCTGACAAGCTGATGGACTGCTGGAACGAGAACAAACGTAGTCAGATGAATGGTGGCCGACGCATGGGTTACATGGGTCACTTGATCGAAACGCTTGGTGCTGTTCAAGCAACAGTAGACGCTTCGGAAGAGTTCCGTGCCTTAATCGAGAGCAGCTTATCGTCGAAAATTGTCGGAGAAGGTGAACCCGAGTTAGAAAGCTCGGCCGTTGACTCATGGCATGAGATGTTAGAAGAGAACAAGAACGAACTGCAATCACAGAACCGCCTGCTTGCTGACTGCGACCCTCAGGATCGTCAAGAATACGGCCGCGAAGTTGGCTTTCCGTCCAATACAGCTGAGTACGACAATGACTCAGAAGAGTACGGTTACCAGTTTAACTCCTCAATGCAGTAAGTAATGCTGAAGCTTTCATAGGAAACAAATTAGAAATTATATGATCTTTTAGCGGTGCTGTAAACGGCGATTTCAACGACGATTTTACCAACGACGACGATGCTGAAGCTCAAGATATGTTCGATAAGGTAAACAAGATCTTGTTCAATCTAACAACTTCATAACTATCATCGAATCTTTAGACTTGTGAAGAAAGATCCGCCTCGGAGTGGAACAACTCTGACTTCGCCGACTGGAACAACGCTGAAGCTTTATCGGCGCAACAAGACTATCCCTTCAATAATTTCAACAACGCACTTAATCTGATATCCACATCATCTCCTTTCAACAACGAAGCCGAAGCAAATCGCGATGATGCCTTCGTGTCGTCCTCGAATGGTTTCAATGCGATAATTGGTAATAATAATCTAAGTAACCAACACCTCTACCATCACAATGGCGCGTATGACCAAAACGATTTCCTTATGAACTTTTACATCTCGCCAATAACCATTACTAACGCTAACTACCCGCCCGCGGCTACTAACCACCACCCTTCTTCGTACAATCCGTTTCTCTGCCATCTTCATGAAGAGGAAGCTGATGTCAATAGCAATAATGATAATTGGGCCAATTTCAATGCAGATAATTTTGCGGATTTTGATTCACATTTTGCTGAAATGGCGCCGATTGAGTTCACGGCTCCCGCCACCAAGGACGACGATGAAGTGGAGCACCCAACTGAGACTTGTTTCGTCGCTACAACTCAAACAGTTGAAATCACAACGGCTCCGGCTGAGGCTGTCAAGAGAGACTTCGTGTTGGGCAAGATCGCTCCGAGTGGCGAGTTGAAGATTGGCGTTGACGAGTTAGACGAAGAAGAGTTTTACTCTTTGCGCGACGACTCCAACGAAATGAGCAGCTTGACCGATGATATCGATAAGAAGTTGATGGAAAACACTGAGGTGCCTGATGATGAAGACGATGACTTTGCATCAGCTGATGAAAGGTGAGAAAGCTTAGAGTTGCTGATCTTAATATCTAAATCAACTTTGCTTTAGTTCCAGCAAAGGAAATTCCGAAGAAGAAACCGGCGTCGATCAATTCGTAGATTGCACCGTTTCGCCGCCACCAGATGCCAAAAATGAACACTCGTTGAACGGAATTGACGACGACAGTGACGCTCAGTAAGTTCGACTATTTTCAATCGCGTTCTTTTAATAACTTACACGTTCCCACACTCAGTGACGCAGCTGTCGTGTCAAGTGTTCAAACCGAACTTAGCTCACCACCCGATCCGCTAACGCTAGCAGAGAAGCTAGCAAAAGCGCCTGAGAGCGAGCTCATTTCACCGGTCGTGCCATTAGAGAATGGATCATCTGCATGAGGAAGAAAACGAAGTATAAAATTTTAGGCAACAAAACCACGGGACTGACTCACAATTTTTTTCGATGAATAATTTATATTTTATACACATAACAGCATCCGTTGAAAGAATTTACGTCACGACAGCGTTAAGCATCGCCAAAAAACACAAAATTGTTCTCTCCGCCCTTGAAAGAATCCTCACGTAACTTTCCTTCCTCCCTTTTACCTATTTTGTCGTCATATCACACCACGAAAAGAATAAACTGAAATTTATTCACACATTTGAACTTGACCGAAATGTTTAGAAAACTTAGAAGAGATTTGATAGAACACGTGGACATTGTTAAGCGCGGCTTGACGTGTTAAAATGTCTTCCTGCTTAGAGAAAACGTGAAAAGTTTCAATTTCCTTTCTGACAAAAAGACTCTGAAGCTTAAGGCCGATGCTGCTTGCTTAAAGCTTCAGTCGATGTAGTTGGACTCGATGGCCAAGCCTCAAGCAAGCATCATCAACCAAGGAATGCTCAGCCTAAGTTTCCTTTCTAATATGCACATTTCCGAAGCGAATTGTCATTATTCAGCTGTCAGCTTCAGTCAGCGTTCTTTTAACTTCAGAAACATTGTCTAAAGAAACACGAACAATTTCCAGCCTTAATAAGAAAATTACAATATTTGATTTCTGTGACAATTATGAATGTTTTTTATACGAGAGAATCGACGTGATGTGAATCAGAGCAAACTACTAAAGTAGTCTCTGGAGCAAAGCAAAAGAATTTTCTTGGAAGTGAAGCAATATAAGCCCGAACTCCGTTATCGCTCGATGGCGATGGAAGTTGTCTTCGCTATTGTAGGAATGTGTGTGCAAGTGTAATTAAGTGGCAAGGATTGCTTTGTATATTTCTTGTAGCTCTACGCAAAATTCGTATCCGTAGCTCAATGTTCGATTAGCAAATGATCTTCCTTCCACCTTAGTTTGCTCCCTCAAAGTGCTCGGAAAGTTTCACGTTGCGCAATAAGCCTTGGGCCCTCCCGTCAACACACTTCAAAGTACACAAGTGTTAATTATCAATTCGCAATTTAATCGCACAACGAAGATTTAGTTAAGTACGATTCAGGTGAAGAGAAAAGATCTTTTAGTCCAAAGGAAACCTCTTTAGTTCCCCCTTTTTGATCCCCCGACAGGGTTGTTACACATTCATCAAGAAGATGAAACGAGAAAAACTTTTTGCCATATCGTCTCTCTCAAGTGTTTCTTAGAGAGCTAAAGAATGCTTCACGAGAACGTTTAAGTACCAAAACTATCAGAAATGAATTAAATTTTATATGAAACATTTGTCGCTTGATCGTCTCGAGCGGAGAAGCGTGTGTTGTAATATTTATGAAAATCAGTGCCCAAAAGAAAACAGATAAGAAAATGAAAACTTCCTCGCTTCGTTCTTATTTGCATTGCTCAATGTTCCGCATAAGTTTTCACTGTTGTTTTCGACCTCCCGCTCGACATTAGCTGTTAGAACTAGTTGGTAAGAGATCTACTGAAAGTGCTTATTTAAAAAGTTTCAAGCATGCTCTGTAACTCTTTCGTTGCTCATTTCAATTAACTCAAGAATATCTTGCCAATCAAGTTAATTTTAGAATCTAAAATGTGCTGATGACGAAACGACTTTGTCGCCGCCGCTCGACCGCGCTTGATATTGACCTCATGAATTGTACTTACATTCGATCGATCTGCAACAACTCAATTTGTGAAGATTGCTAGTGATTTTTTTATCGAGAGACTTCTAAGAGTCACTAGACGTTAGTTTACTGGCCCTCAGCATAGCACGAAAGACTTTAACTCAACCCACATCACGACTAACAATTCAGGATGCCGACTAGAAGCTTACAATACATTCGATCTTCACAACAAGACTGATCCGCCTCGGGTCTTTTTTATTTAAATATCTAACGCATATCATTTTGACAAGAAGACTTTCCTCATTCGAGTTCGAGTCAAGCGGATCGAGAGACGACGGCAGTTATCTAATGTTAAGAACTTCGCATTGCATAAGTTACCTGAAGAAAAATTAATGCAATTTCAAGAATTTGAATTTCCAACATAAAGCAAAATTGTTCGAAAAAGACAACACAAAGACATTTGATCAAAGGAAAGGTTCTTTCCACGAGCTAAACGTGACACGAAGGTGTTCAGTTAATTGTGCGGAAAATGTCTTCGAGCCGAAGCGACAAGAAGCCGACTTTCGTTCCCGTTTTGTTGCAAAGTAAAATATGGAAAATTAAAAATGGTGCAATAATGTGATTTTCTCCAAAACGTGAAAATGTATCATAATCAATGAATTAGAGTTGAAAACAATCTTGTGCCTATTAACTGAAATTTTAAATACTTTGTGTCTCTCAGCCTCCCTCGATTAGAGAGTGGATTAATGAAAATTCGATTGTTGCTCGGGAACTAAAATCACAGCCAAGATGTTCGTAGATAACTCGCGTGCATTAACTTAAGAGCGTCAAGAAGAGAAAAAGGTTTTGAGGGTACATCTGAACCTTAAGACAGTTTATTGTCTTTCAAAAGAACTTCAAGCTGACCAACAAAAGCAAGCATAGCTTATGAACAAACCTTGATATGCACCACCTCAAAGAAACGCCTCGAACTTCTTCTGGATCGTTCCCAAAAAGCCACCGCTCTACCAACTACTTTACACTGTGATTCTGCTTACTTTTTCATACTTTAACCCTCGATGTGTGTGAACTTCTCTGTGTAAACTATTTGTAAAGAAAGAAAAACGAGCTGAAGGAACTGAAAGGTCCTCCAGGAGAAAATCTCTAAAAAAAATGTATTCAAGTGCTTGTAAGTAATTAAGAAAGAAACCTCGATTTGATGTAGCTAAGAAAAAAGGTTCTAGATAAGTTTTTGTTTTTGTTTCATCCTTAAAAATTATGCCAAAAATTATTGATTCCTTTGAACTTTCATTTTCGATTAACCTGGGCAAAAGGTCGGTGACCTCAAACGTGAACAGTTCAGAGTAGAGTTTGATCATGTTCTCTGGATATGAAGGCGCAGCTCTGGACTGTCAACCCAAAGTTCACTGTCCCTCAGTCCGAGCGTTTAACTCTGATGCGATATTAACTAACGACTATTTATTCCGAATATCTGTGCATCGCGCAGCTTTCTTTTATTTTTTGAGCAATACTCTACTCACTCGTGTTTTCAACTGTACTCGATGATACAAAGCATAGTAAAATTATACATGGCAAGCATATTTATAGCGCGCCACACGATGATAATAAGCGAGCGATAGTTAACGATCCTAATTTGTCAATCAGACGCAAAACAAGTTCAAAAGATTTTTTTCTCTTAAATTCCTCGGGGAAGGCGTCTGAGCTCGGTTTAGTGGGCGAGCATTCTCGTAACGTTGTCTTCTCTCTTTGGAATCTAAAGTAAATAGGGAAAGTCTGTCGATCGAGAACCACCAATCCATAAACACTTGAGCTTTAAATTCATGTTTCACCGCTGATAAAAGATTTACGAGTAAACAGATGGAAATTATCATTTTGTATCAAACTAACTTAGTCGAAAGCATGAAATGTAAACCTCTTAAATTAACGAGAGACCAATAATGAAATCTCTGAGAAAAATAGCATTCAATAAAAATGATAAAAAAAAATAACGGCTCGTTTTAATTTGAATTCTTTGTTGCCAAAATTTTTAGGGCTTTTTCTCCGTAGGAAAAAAACCCTTATGGGGCCACTTTGTCTGTGTAGATGGATGGATGGATGGATGGATGGATGGATCGCGTAAGTGGAGCGAGAACGGAAGCAGCTAGAAACTTCTAGTTTTCGCCAGTCGGTAGAGAATTTTACTGGCTCCACCGAGTTCGGAGATGAGCCTGATCGGCTGCTTCCTTCTGGGGTAAACCAGAGAAGTTGTGCTGGCAAGTCCACCTCGAAATCAACTTTTCTGCGATTTACTCGGTGAAAACGGAGAAATCTGTGGTCGATGTCTTCAGATGAAATGTTCCTTGGCTAAAGACGGATTGACTGACATCAAATCCGAGGCGCTGGGCCTGAAGCTGGTGGAGCTGGTGAAGCCACCAATGAAAATCGAGATTTCTTGGATTTCCAAAGACTTTCAGTTCAGAAACTTGCTTGTATGAACGTTTCTTAGCTTTAGACAGCTCCACTGACACCAGGAACGAGTCGGTGGCACCAAAGCTGATGGAGCTGGTGAAGCCACTAAAGGAAATAGAGATTTCTTGGAATTTTTAAAACTTTCAGTTCAGAAACTTGCTTGAATGAACGTTTCTAGTTTTAGACAGCTCCACTGACACCAGGAACGAGTCGGTGGCACCAAAGCTGATGGAGCTGGTGAAGCCACTAAAGAAAATCGAGATTTCTTGAAGTTTTTAAAGATTTTCAGTTCAGAAACTCGCAAGTGTGAACGTTTCTCGATTCTTAACAGCTCCACTGACACAAGAAACGAAGCGCTGAGCCTGAAGCTGATGGAGCTGGTGAAGCCACTAAACAAAATCGAGATTTCTTGAAGTTTTTAAAGATTTTCAGCTCAGAAACTCGCAAGTGTGAACGTTTCTCGATTCTTAACAGCTCCACTGACACAAGAAACGAAGCGCTGAGCCTGAAGCTGATGGAGCTGGTGAAGCCACTAAACAAAATCGAGATTTCTTGAAGTTTTTAAAGATTTTCAGTTCAGAAACTCGCAAGTGTGAACGTTTCTCGATTCTTAACAGCTCCACTGACACAAGAAACGAAGCGCTGAGCCTGAAGCTGATGGAGCTGGTGAAGCCACTAAACAAAATCGAGATTTCTTGAAGTTTTTAAAGATTTTCAGTTCAGAAACTCGCAAGTGTGAACGTTTCTCGATTCTTAACAGCTCCACTGACACAAGAAACGAAGCGCTGAGCCTGAAGCTGATGGAGCTGGTGAAGCCACTAAACAAAATCGAGATTTCTTGAAGTTTTTAAAGATTTTCAGTTCAGAAACTCGCAAGTGTGAACGTTTCTCGATTCTTAACAGCTCCACTGACACAAGAAACGAAGCGCTGAGCCTGAAGCTGATGGAGCTGGTGAAGCCACTAAACAAAATCGAGATTTCTTGAAGTTTTTAAAGATTTTCAGTTCAGAAACTCGCAAGTGTGAACGTTTCTCGATTCTTAACAGCTCCACTGACACAAGAAACGAAGCGCTGAGCCTGAAGCTGATGGAGCTGGTGAAGCCACTAAACAAAATCGAGATTTCTTGAAGTTTTTGAAGATTTTCAGTTCAGAAACTCGCAAGTGTGAACGTTTCTCGATTCTTAACAGCTCCACTGACACAAGAAACGAAGCGCTGAGCCTGAAGCTGATGGAGCTGGTGAAGCCACTAAACAAAATCGAGATTTCTTGAAGTTTTTAAAGATTTTCAGTTCAGAAACTCGCAAGTGTGAACGTTTCTCGATTCTTAACAGCTCCACTGACACAAGAAACGAAGCGCTGAGCCTGAAGCTGATGGAGCTGGTGAAGCCACTAAACAAAATCGAGATTTCTTGAAGTTTTTAAAGATTTTCAGTTCAGAAACTCGCAAGTGTGAACGTTTCTCGATTCTTAACAGCTCCACTGACACAAGAAACGAAGCGCTGAGCCTGAAGCTGATGGAGCTGGTGAAGCCACTAAACAAAATCGAGATTTCTTGAAGTTTTTGAAGATTTTCAGTTCAGAAACTCGCAAGTGTGAACGTTTCTCGATTCTTAACAGCTCCACTGACACAAGAAACGAAGCGCTGAGCCTGAAGCTGATGGAGCTGGTGAAGCCACTAAACAAAATCGAGATTTCTTGAAGTTTTTAAAGATTTTCAGTTCAGAAACTCGCAAGTGTGAACGTTTCTCGATTCTTAACAGCTCCACTGACACAAGAAACGAAGCGCTGAGCCTGAAGCTGATGGAGCTGGTGAAGCCACTAAACAAAATCGAGATTTCTTGAAGTTTTTGAAGATTTTCAGTTCAGAAACTCGCAAGTGTGAACGTTTCTCGATTCTTAACAGCTCCACTGACACAAGAAACGAAGCGCTGAGCCTGAAGCTGATGGAGCTGGTGAAGCCACTAAACAAAATCGAGATTTCTTGAAGTTTTTAAAGATTTTTAGTTCAGAAACTCGCAAGTGTGAACGTTTCTCGATTCTTAACAGCTCCACTGACACAAGAAACGAAGCGCTGAGCCTGAAGCTGATGGAGCTGGTGAAGCCACTAAACAAAATCGAGATTTCTTGAAGTTTTTAAAGATTTTCAGTTCAGAAACTCGCAAGTGTGAACGTTTCTCGATTCTTAACAGCTCCACTGACACAAGAAACGAAGCGCTGAGCCTGAAGCTGATGGAGCTGGTGAAGCCACTAAACAAAATCGAGATTTCTTGAAGTTTTTAAAGATTTTCAGTTCAGAAACTCGCAAGTGTGAACGTTTCTCGATTCTTAACAGCTCCACTGACACAAGAAACGAAGCGCTGAGCCTGAAGCTGATGGAGCTGGTGAAGCCACTAAACAAAATCGAGATTTCTTGAAGTTTTTAAAGATTTTCAGTTCAGAAACTCGCAAGTGTGAACGTTTCTCGATTCTTAACAGCTCCACTGACACAAGAAACGAAGCGCTGAGCCTGAAGCTGATGGAGCTGGTGAAGCCACTAAACAAAATCGAGATTTCTTGAAGTTTTTGAAGATTTTCAGTTCAGAAACTCGCAAGTGTGAACGTTTCTCGATTCTTAACAGCTCCACTGACACAAGAAACGAAGCGCTGAGCCTGAAGCTGATGGAGCTGGTGAAGCCACTAAACAAAATCGAGATTTCTTGAAGTTTTTAAAGATTTTCAGTTCAGAAACTCGCAAGTGTGAACGTTTCTCGATTCTTAACAGCTCCACTGACACAAGAAACGAAGCGCTGAGCCTGAAGCTGATGGAGCTGGTGAAGCCACTAAACAAAATCGAGATTTCTTGAAGTTTTTAAAGATTTTCAGTTCAGAAACTCGCAAGTGTGAACGTTTCTCGATTCTTAACAGCTCCACTGACACAAGAAACGAAGCGCTGAGCCTGAAGCTGATGGAGCTGGTGAAGCCACTAAACAAAATCGAGATTTCTTGAAGTTTTTAAAGATTTTCAGTTCAGAAACTCGCAAGTGTGAACGTTTCTCGATTCTTAACAGCTCCACTGACACAAGAAACGAAGCGCTGAGCCTGAAGCTGATGGAGCTGGTGAAGCCACTAAACAAAATCGAGATTTCTTGAAGTTTTTAAAGATTTTCAGTTCAGAAACTCGCAAGTGTGAACGTTTCTCGATTCTTAACAGCTCCACTGACACAAGAAACGAAGCGCTGAGCCTGAAGCTGATGGAGCTGGTGAAGCCACTAAACAAAATCGAGATTTCTTGAAGTTTTTAAAGATTTTCAGTTCAGAAACTCGCAAGTGTGAACGTTTCTCGATTCTTAACAGCTCCACTGACACAAGAAACGAAGCGCTGAGCCTGAAGCTGATGGAGCTGGTGAAGCCACTAAACAAAATCGAGATTTCTTCAAGTTTTTAAAGATTTTTAGTTTCGAAACTCGCAAGTGTGAACGTTACTCGATTCTTAACAGCTCCACTGACACAAGAAACGAAGCGCTGAGCCTGAAGCTGATGGAGCTGGTGAAGCCACTAAACAAAATCGAGATTTCTTGAAGTTTTTAAAGATTTTTAGTTTCGAAACTCGCAAGTGTGAACGTTACTCGATTCTTAACAGCTCCACTGACACAAGAAACGAAGCGCTGAGCCTGAAGCTGATGGAGCTGGTGAAGCCACTAAACAAAATCGAGATTTCTTGAAGTTTTTAAAGATTTTCAGTTCAGAAACTCGCAAGTGTGAACGTTTCTCGATTCTTAACAGCTCCACTGACACAAGAAACGAAGCGCTGAGCCTGAAGCTGATGGAGCTGGTGAAGCCACTAAACAAAATCGAGATTTCTTCAAGTTTTTAAAGATTTTTAGTTTCGAAACTCGCAAGTGTGAACGTTACTCGATTCTTAACAGCTCCACTGACACAAGAAACGAAGCGCTGAGCCTGAAGCTGATGGAGCTGGTGAAGCCACTAAACAAAATCGATAAAATACATAGAGAAATACTGTCTTCAGACTGACACAGATAAACTCAATCGGCACTAAGATAAGAAAGAGCAAAGAAAGTGTACCAATTTCAGTTCAGTTCAGAAACTATTCAATTTATCGCTTGTATGAACGGATATCAAACATACTTATATCAAATTGTACCGATGCCCTAGCGGAGGGCCGGAGAAAAAGCCCTTTATTCGAACGCGGCACGTGGAGATTAATGTATGTCTTGTTTTAGAAATTTTTAGTTGCAGAAATTTTTGATGGAAGAAAAAAAGAAATTACATATCTTAAAATGTATGAGCAAGTAATAAAACTTATTAAGAACAGCTGCCAAGAGAAGGAGACATGTGTAGAAGATCTGTTTCGAGAGCTGGAGCAGACAAAAAATAGGCTGAAGTGAGTTGAACGATTTCCAAACAAGAAATCAGGATTGCAATCGTTACAGAAACATCAACGAAGCGATTGCGACAATCGACAGACAGAGGATGAAATTCCTAAAAGTATTAGCTAAGAGCAAGGTAATCACTGATACAACAAGATCTCAAATACAACTTACATAGTGTCATCCAGTCAAGCTCGTTGCAGCCAGCTGTGGATTTTCAACAACTGGAAAGATGCAACTGGATCACAAGCCAAGAACGAGAAATGGCTTTTCGAGATTATGAATCGAAGAGCTCCACAGCCAGATCGTCTTCTAGCACCGTCAATGAAATCAACTTTGTGTACACCAAATCTGTTATGCTACAATGTAAAGACAAGAAAACGACAATCGACAATGAAGAAATCTTCGACTATTTCGCATCATTTGGACCGGTGCTCAACTTCACTGTTCCATTCCACAAGCGGACCAGTACAGGCTTTGAATACTGCTTCGTCAAGTATCAATCCTTTGCAACGGCGAACAAAGTAATAGGTGAGCTGATGTCCAGTTAATCCTCACGTTTGAGTCAGAGCACATTTGGGATTGCTTAAGGATTTCTATTGTCTTCTGCTCCAATCCAATAAATAGCATGAGCACTAATCCAGGGATCTTTCTTCTCAGCGGCTTCCCCACATAAGATCGGAGGGTTCTTCGTTCTTGCAAGACCAGCCAAGGACGTTTAAGCTTGCGAGTTTCAAAGATTGACGACACCTAACACGCCTATACATATTTGGATTGACAATAAAAAAAATAGAAACATTCATGAGCGAACCGTTTTGGCCCCCGAAAAAATGATAAGATAGTAAAACGTGAGCTTCTTTGTCTCAGTCTCGTTTCGCGCTTCGTCGAATTCAGTCCATCATAATGGGAGTGAGTGTTTGCGTTATTGGAGCTGGAGCAGCTGGTTTGGTATCGATCAAGCATGCGCTTGATTTCGGCTGTGAGGTGACAGCGTTTGAGCAAAGCGATGCCATCGGAGGAACTTGGGTGAAGACGAACGATGTCGGAACCAACAAGTATGGAATCGAAGTTCATTCGTCACTCTACGATAATCTAGTCACGAACCTTCCAATCGAGCTCATGTGCTATCCCAACGAGCCTTTTCCCGAGAACGAGGAATCTTTTGTATCAGCAGACGTCGTTCTGAGCTACTATCAGTCATTCGCTGATAAGTATAATCTGCGAGACAAAATAAAGTTCGAGCATAATGTTCTGAGAGTTCGCCCGATCGTTGATAATGCATGGGAAGTGACGGTCAGAAATCTCCCGAGAGGAACTATCGAGACTCACACCTTCGATGCTATTCTAGTCTGCAACGGACATTATCACACGAGCTTCATTCCCAACTACGAAGGCCGTCAGTTGTTCAAGGGAAGGCAAATGCACTCGCATGAGTTCCGCAAGCCAGAAGCGTTCAGCGGCGAAGACATTCTGGTGGTCGGTGGAAATTTTTCGGCAGTTGATCTGGTTCAGTTCACAGCGCCTTTTGCACGGTCAGTTTCCTGGTCGCATCATCTGGAATACGAGCCAAACATGAAAGCTTTCGGTGATAATGTGATTCAAAAGCCCGACATCAAGAAAATGAACGAGGACAGTGTTGAGTTTGTCGACGGAACGGTGACAAAGTTCTCAAGCATCGTTTACTGTACCGGCTACGAATATAAATTTCCATTCTTATCTGTCGATTGCGGTATCAGCACTATCGATGGTTACGTGCATCCACTCTACAAACATTGCCTGAACATCAATCGACCAACGATGGGTTTCGTGGGACTTGCCAATCTCATCTGCCCTAATCAGATATTTTGTCTTCAATCGAGATTCTGCTTGAAGTTTATCACGAAGCAGAAAGCTCTGCCATCGAAAGACGAGATGATGGAGGATCACCAGGCGGAGATGGATTGGAGATTAAAACGTGGATGGCCGCAGAAGAAAGCTCACCTCATGGGACCAGAGGTACAAGAACTTTACTACATCGATCTTGCGAAGACCGCAGACATCGAGCCGATCAAGCCAGTCGTTCCTAAAATGCACAAATATACGAATCAGCACCGCGCCAGAGACTTCATCAACTTCCGCCGGCAGAAATTTTACGTCATCGACGACGAGACATTCGAGACTAAGATGCTCAATTAACTTTTAGATGGTCAAAGCTTTCATGAAAGCTTCATAAGCTTTCGTTCAATCCAAACTCGGAATCCTCTGATAAATTTAAATTTGGATACGAAATCACGACGAGACAATAAAATCACATAATTAATAAACTTGCTTGAGCAAGAGCCGTTGCAAATAGCTTTGTTTGATGGCTTGAAGCCTTTTCTGGAATGTCATTTGTCTCTCGATAATTCTTCAATAAAGACGATTGCTAATTCAGCTAATTCATTCTCGTTTCTCCTCTGCTCTGAATTAAAAAGCACTGAATCCTGTTCTCAAGCTGAGAACTGCGTGGGAGATTTGGCGAGAAATAATCTCCGTGGTGATTGAGTAGCACTGTAACGTTAAGCCGCTCCAGTCTCAATCTCTAGCAAAATAAAGCGAAGTCGGTAAAAGGTTCTTGATCTCATTTCATTCCAACGGTTCTACCCACAGCAGATGGAGCAGTAATAAAGAGAGGTGGAATAAATGAATCCTCTTGAAAGATATTAAATCAATGCACAATATATTAACCGCTAATAGCAACGAGGAACTAGCACACGTCAGAGATTCTCACTGGGTTTGAGTTCAATCTCTAAGCTCAGCGCTCAATCTCCAAGCGTGCCTAAGTCGCTCTCTTCCAAGCTCCAACGCTCAAGTTTTTCTCGACGCACATGGCATTTGTTTACTTTTCCCCATTGCAACTCATTCACCGCGTCCGCGAATGAGACAAAAACCATTTGAGCGGATTTCTCAAGCGCGTTTCAAGCCGCGATCAACGAAAATATTCTCCAGTGGCGTTGGAGCCATCGACTAAATATAGCGGAGAAAACTTTCTTAGTTAGTTTGGATTGAAAAGTGAATTCCGTGGATATAAAATGAATCAAACTTGGAGAATAATTCTCAGCTTGTTTGCGGTGAGTGGAGTTTAAAGACGATCGCAGCTTTTATGAATGAACAACGGCCAAAGAGAAAATCAATGCAAATAATCCACGCATGATGTGAATTTATAGTTCGTATCGTCCGAAAGCTTGAAGAAGAATCAACGCATTGAAGCCTACAACAATTTGTAAAAACGTTTCGCATTCTCCTAATCCGACAACGGATCGACCATCGAGTTAAATTCCTTTGCCAGCCACCACGGGGAATTTTCAAATTTATTGCAAAGCAGATCGTCGCAGATTCTCTCAGTCCCACAATGGAGAACTTACGACATTTATTAGAATTCTAATTGTTTCGCAAAGGTCGCAAAGCTAACAATCAGCAATCAAATCAGCGGAGCAAAAAGCGGGGATTAGTCGCGGTTCATTCAAATGTAGGCTAAAGAGACTTGCGCAATCCGAGTGATCGATAAACTAATTTACAGCTTTAGTCGATCGCTCAGCTGTTGTGGGTGAACCTGAGGCTAGAATAAATAGGTTGAGCAGTTGATATTCACACATTTTGTGTGCAATCTCCCTCTTGACATCGCAAAAAACTAATTAGCCTCGAATTTGGTCGTCTCTGCGTGTTGAAACGAGTGACAGTCCACGTGGGAGGCTGAATCGAAGTTTGTTGTTTCTGTTATCATTGAGAAGCTCCCAAAAACTTATGAAAGAGCGCACGAAGATTTATGAGCGGCGGCTTGATTGCCAGCTCATCGTAAATGAAGCTAATTAGCTAACACCTCGTAGGCGTCTCGTCGAATCATTACAGACTTATAGAACATCATTAAAAATAATTTAACAACGCCACGAGATCGCGAGTCAATCGCTTGCATTCTTCAAACGAGACGAAGCAGGAAATCGATCAAGTCGAGCCCCAAAAAATATTCAATTGTCAAGTGTGCCTGGGCGAGCCAAGAAGATTCGATTCGTGCAGCTCAAGATCATCGCCGAACGATTTAGATCGCCGTGTTTGACTTTCTCTTTCGCATTCGACTCGATCCACTTTGCAAAGATTTGTCGAAGTTTAGCGGTCGCCGTTGCCTGGTGGCGATGTCGAGCTTATCGCGTTTCCGGCTGGCTATCGCTCCACTCAGTCACAGGCTGTGAATGCAAACTCTAACTGACGACGTCATGCTTCGTATCAGACGTCAAATTGCTTCAAGTTTTCGACTTTGTTTGCCGCATAACCTTGAGCTCTGCGCTCCCACGCAACGAGGCTGTTGTTTCAATCTCTTTCGAATTTATTATTACAGCGCTTTGAATTTATTTCTGGCCGGAATCGTCGACGCAGCCTATTACATTTTTGGTGTGACGTTGATGTTGAGTTCTTTGGCTTTATTGGCTTTTATCGCGATCTTTGGAGCGACGTTCATGGGAAGAAAGTTTCGATTCTTTGTCTCGAAGTTGTTGCGTAACCGCTCGCTGCATATGCTCGGAGTTGAATCAGCGAGTGCCGGTGCTGGCTCTACAACGCAAATAGAGCAGAAAGTTTGCAAGTTTCCCTCTTCCTATTATTTATTTATGTTGTGACGCTAAAGCTTCATGTGGGCTCAAGAACAGCATCGTTATGCAAGCGGCACACGTGTTGACTTTCGATTTCATATTTTTATGATTCGCCGTGTCGTGAGAAGAAAATCTCGTTTCGAGCTCTGGTCGACTTGCGACAACCAAAAATAATCGAAAAAGTTTATTTCGATTCTGTGGCGCGAATATTAATTGAGCTGGAAACTTTTATTGTCCATTGGAATGTCAGAGAAAAGTTTGCGATTTTACACCTCGTTGTTTTATGGCTTTTATCGCGATTCGACTTCCTTATGGAATTACTAGAGAGCTTGTTCATCAAGCTTCACAATCGAGCAAACGATTACATTCTCCTTGCAACGATAATTTATGGTTTTTTGATCAACTAGAAATTTCTTCGAATGTGTTTTGCAAAATTGATGAACGATTTCCCTTTCAAGTTAGCCGTTTCCGGAAAAGCTTTACGAGTCACTAAAGTTAGCAGTGGTCGCTGATTAATGCTGTGGGATTTATATATCAGATTCAGCTAGCATTGGAAGCATTATAAAGTGAAAACTTCTATCGTTGACAGAGATCATTCATTGCTCGTTGTAACGGTCAATTGATTTTCAAACCTTCATTGACATATTTACAAGAATCAGATTTTGAGAAAACTAGTTAAATACAAGCTTCAGCTTCTCTAAAAAGATCTGAAAAGCTTCATTAACTATAAGTTAATACCTCGCCGCTTACGTAATCACAAAGTTCTTGCTGAAAAACGAACAAAAGTGGATAAAAGTTTCATTGTTGACTTCTGTGAATCAAATTTGCTTTTTCTGACGAAATGTCAGAAACAAATCGAGCAGTAAAGGTCTCGCAATTGACCATAAGCAATTTTATGCGTCTAAAACATGTGCAGATTGTTCTTGAGGCGTTCACAGTGATCAACGGGAAGTCGCACATGACTGGTAAGCTTAGATTTTAGTAGATCCAGCAAAATCCAACTCATTACTCTTCAACAGCCCTAAATAGCATAATCGAAGCTCTAAAGTTTGTCTTCGACTGCAAAGATTCATCATTGAACAAGTTGAAGTATCTCGCTGATCCAGCTGACGCAGAAGATGAGAACGATGCAATGTAAGTGAACTGAAATTCTTCTGACCAATGACCAATCAATTTGCTCTCCAACCAACAGGACATTTGTCGAAGCGCTCGTCAGCTATCCAAACGGAACGATCCAGCCCTTCAGAAAGTCCATTCTTAACGACCAACTAGCTTTCTTCATCGGAGGAGCTGCTGTGCCAGCCGAAAAGTACCACGAGGAGCTTCTCGCCTCAAACATTCTCCCAGCAGACTTCAATACAACATTTCTGGACTCGTCTAGAGTTAGCAAAGTGTCGCTGCTCTCGGATATCACCCGTGCTGCCTTTATCGAGAATTTGTGTTGCTCCAAGCAGCTCATTGCATCTTACAATCAACTGATGCAACAGATCAACTACGCCAATATCGAACTGGACGCCGCGGTTAAAAGTGAAGCAGCTCTGCTAGTCGAAAAAAAGAAACTCAAGAGAGACCGCGTTGATGCAGACAAGGGAAAAGAATTTCTTCAAGAGCTTGGGAATCAAACTTTGCAACGAGACCTCTTCATGATTTATCACAACAACAAGTTCTTGGAGATTGCGAACGATGATATTGAACGAAACTTCAGTGCTCTCACAGGAGCTAAATCTAAGCTTGACGAGGTCGTGGCTGAAACTAAGAGTTCTGCCCAACGCCAGTGTGTGGCGACAAACGAGAAAGCCAAGTTAGAAATAGAGTTTGAAGAGACAAGCGATCAAGTCCTTGAGTTGCAAGACAAGTACAATAGACAAGAGCTGGAAGCATCGAAACAAAAAGTATTGAAGAGCAACATCGACATGGCGATTGAGACGTTGAAAGACGAAATTCTAAAGCTTCACAATCAACCAGAACAGAACGACGAGCTCTACAAGGAATTCAAGCAGCTGAAGCAAAGATTCGAACAGTCAAACCGCTTTTTGCTACTGCAGCAGTCTGCACTCAAATCGTTTTCTAAACGTGACGAAGTTGATTTCCTAAACATGAACATCGATCGCATTTTCAATTCAGGGAAATCTGTTGGCAAGGAGATCAATACGATAAGCAAGAAAATCATGAGTTTGGAACAGGAACTTCCTCGAAAACAAGACAAAACAATCGAACTTAAGAATGAGTTCGAAGAAATAAAGCAAATCGAGGAGAATTACATCAAACTTAAAAGCGAGATCGAATCAGCAAGAAAGAACAAGAAATCAGACGAATTTCAGAGATCCAAGATCCTGAACCAGTTGCAGCGAAAGTTCCCTAAGAAGATAAAAGGTCGCGTGTCTCAACTGTGGACGTCTGCGACCGATGCGAACCAGAGATTCATACAATCTCGTCTTGGTCAGTATTCCCATGCAATCGTCGTTGATAGCAGAGCTACAGCAGAGCAGTGCGTTGCCTTCCTGAAGATAAAGCAGCTAGCTCCCGTCAATGAGATCTTCCTCTCGCTCAACGAGCTGTCACATCAAAAGGCATCGACAAGTTTTATTCCCAGCGATGAATTGCCACCAAGGTCGACAATCATCGAAACACTCTTTAACGGGAAATTTGAAGATGTTAGGAAAGCTTTGTTATTCTGTGTTGGACCTACTCTGATACTACAAACACTCGATGATGCCGAGAATGCTCTGAAGTTGCCTGAGAGTAAGAAAATCACTGTTGGATCAATTGAAGGTGGCACGTTCTTCAAAAGTCAAGGATTTTTGGAAAGAAGTAGCTCCGTACAGGTGTACAGAACCATGAACGAGGAAGAAATTAACGAAAAGGAAAAACTTTTGGTTAATGAGTACGAAAAACTAATCCAGATGAAAGTCGGCGCCTACAAAAAGATGTCACAGCTAAAGGCAGCAGAATTTGATATCACTCGACAAATCAACCAACTCGAGAGGGAGAAAACTTCAAAGGAGAAGGAGGAAGCTCTCCAAGTTAGGACTGTTAATGAATTCAACAGTCAGCGACAAAATATTGAAGAGGATGAGTCGATACAAGAAGACAAGTCGGAGTTTAATCGCGTTAACGCTGAGATAGACGAGAAAGAGTTGCAGCACTACAAAGATTTTTGCGATAGGATCGGCGTCCAAAACATCAAAGAATTCCAACGACAGCGCGAGAATTTGCTGCCAGCTGAGCAGGTTGAAGCTAAAGTCGCGTCCATCGAGAGGAACATAAAATTTTTGGCGAACCAGAAATCGAAGCTTACATTTGATGTCACCGGTGATTTTTTTATGGAGCTGCAAGCCAAGGAAGCAGAAATGACTAAACTCGCTGAGGATTGCATTGCTAAGGAACGAGAACACTTCAATCTACAACAAGAGCTGAAATCTAAGCAGGAAGACGAGGAGAAATTGACTGCAAACATCTGCGAAGCTTATGAAACGGTCTACGACAATCTGAATCGCGTTCAACAAAGCTTGAAGGAGAACTACGACGCATTGATCAGAAACTTCGTTGAGCATACTGCGATCCCTCTGAAGAAAGGAACATTGACCGATGTTGTGATCTCCCCTCTCGATGCACCGGATGATTATCAAGTCGTCCGTGACTCGCTGAAGTTGTAAGTTCACAATAATTTCATTCTCCTACATGTCGCTCACAAGAATATTTTCAGAGTCGAAGTTAATTTCGATCAGTTGAAGAAACGGTTGAAAGAATCAACCGATGTTGCTGGACAAATGGCTGAGTTTGAGACTAAAATTGAAAAGTTGAATGAGAACATCACGCAGCACAGTCAGAAGATTCAGATGGAGCCGAATGAACCACAAGCAAGACGAATCGCCAGAGAGATTTCCGAGATAACAAGAGCTGTGGAAGCGCTCAAGACGAAATACATGAAATTCGATGACGCGATGAAGAAAGTAAAAGACGAACGAAAGAAAAACTTTGTCGAGGCTTTAGAGATAATCAATGGCCACTTAGCTGAACTTCTTCGGCCAGCGAACGTTGATGCATCACTGGAATCGAAGAACAACGAAGAACCTTACCTCGCCGATCTCGTCTACAACTGGAAAACTTCTTTGAATCCTAACGGGCGAGTTATGGAGTTCCCTGCGAACCATCTGTCGTCTCTGATGCTTCTCTTGGCCATCGTCAAGTACAAGAAACAAGAGTTGGTCGTCCTCGACAATGCCACGATGAACATCACAGATGAAATCCGGAACTTGCTCGAGAACATCGGCGGAGTCCAAATCCTCTCGATTGTATCAAAGCCCGAAGACGACTGTCACTACATCATCCGATCGAAAGCGAAAACCTTCAGCGTCGTCAAAACCAAGTGAACGATTGCGCAACTTTAAGTTTCAAGTCCAATTTCTCATGTAATTCAATTAGATCGAAGCGTAGCAAATAAAAGTCTGAGATCGAGCACTCAAAGTTGTTTCTGTTACGCTTTTCAATGTCATTTACTCGTTATGGGAAATCCAAGTCTTTGTGACTTCCAGTCCTCGCGTCAGAATGAAACAGACGTGTGAGGCATTTTTATTAGCAGCTAATTGCGCGAATGCTTCAATCGTCGCTCTGAATGAAATCTCATTACATCAAACAAACGACTGACGCAATCTTGCGACATTTCACGAGACGTGCAAATGAGAAAAGAACTAAAGCCGCCACCCACGTTCGTCCGCGCTTTTAACGAGATTTGTTGGGCAACGGTTGTCCAGCAATGCAAAGTTTTCGTCTTAATCCCTAAACAGCCATCGCGATCCAATAGAAATTTAATTAATCCGAAACTGAAAGAAGTTTGACAATGCAAAGATTGAATGGCAATATGTCGTGATGTTGCGATTGCGCCGACCGTTAATGGACATTTGCTCGATGGTTCGCAATCGACAGCGATGAATAAAAGTCGATCGTCTGTTCCTTTCGTGCAGGAAAAAAGCGAATTCATCGTCGATTCGCGCGCTCAAATCTTTTGCAAGCGACATGGAAAACAAATCAATCTAAATGGAACATGCGGCGGGAGCTAAATGTTCGTTGCGCTGAGATCTAGCTTGGTCAAGGAAGTTTTCTGTGTCCGATTTGAAAGTCAACTTGTTCACAGTTAACTTTGTTTAACTGTCGCGTCTCCAACTTTGTCGCCCACAACTTGAGAAGAATTTTAAGGATTTGCTGAGGTGAATCACTCGCCGAGAGCAATTAACTCATTGGAGTTCTTCGCATGACCAATTTAGGCAGCAGCGGTCAACAAACACCAAATGAGCTTTCGACGAACGTCGCGGTTGTTCGTCTTGATAAACACTGGAGTGCGTGAAATCGCGCAACTAAGAAATTCTCCCAATTACGCGATTGTTGGTTAATCATTTGGATCGCGTAATCAGCAAAAACTACCGAACACTTTTTGCTCGCCTCGTTTAACGTTCAGTAGTTCGATCGTTATTCGTTGAGTGCGATGCGTGGTCCGCAGGAGCTCGGCTGTAGGATTCAGAGACATAATTCCGTTGGTTTCTGGAATGCTGTTAGAGTTAGACAGTATGAATTATCGTCGGAGAATGGAGCGAGGGTGGCAAGCGATCTTTGTTTCATTTCGAGTGGAATTCATTTGAGACTTGAAGTTGAGTGGCGGATGCGAAGTTCTGTGACGACCGATGAACAGCTGAGATCACTGAGCCAAGCCTAAGACAATTCATTGTCAAGAACCACTCGATTGTTCAATCAAAAGTCGATTCAGGTCGTCACTCGCGCTCATGCCCCCGATAATTGAATCCGCAGACCTGCGTGATGTCCATAATTGAACAATCAATTTTCTTTCATTAAGAAGCCTTTCGAGATCATCAAACCGGTGAACGAGGTAAACATTGAACGGAAGTTTGGGGTTTTTGGTCGCGTAAATTTCTTATATTTTGATTCTCCAAAAATTAAAACCGCCCACGCGCGCAGCTCGTCGTCGACCCAACCGCATTAATGCTTGGCAACTTCTCGCTCAATCTTCAAGCTCTCTCGCGAGTCTAACGCTTTGAGCTATCGCACATGGCGCTTGTTTACATTTCCAACTGCAACGCGATATTCGCTTAAGACTCGCGAGAAGAAAAAACTATTTCGAGAGTGCTCATGTTTTCGCGAGGCGCGCGAGCTGCGATCGCAAATTGTATCAGAAGAAATAATTCAGTGACGGTTGAGACGGCCAAGAGTCGATACGTGAAAAATATTCGGCGATCGAAAAGTTGTCGCGAATAAAGTGAAAAATATTTTCAAAATGTGAAGAAATTTTTAATCGAAAAAAATAAATAAAACTCGAAAGAATTTAAAAGACAACGAAATGAAGTCACCATCAGTTTTGTCAGTGTTCACCTTGTCTCTGGTAGGATGTTAATCCACAATTACCCGAGCAAATTAATGCAGTGTCACCACAGTCAATTAAGAGCGGCATTGAGCGAGTTCAAAGCTTTGTTGAGCTTTTAAAAATTTGTGAATCATTGGGATCACTGGAGATCGCGCGGAAAAGTGAACTGATTTGATCCGCTTATGTTGAGATGAAAGATTAGCTAGCACATCGTTTAATATCGCGCATGGAAATTGCGTAATGAAATTAGCGTGATTATTGGTTTTGGGTTTCAATCAATCGCAGCAAGGCTCGTCGAGCTAAGCGACATCGTTTGTCATCGCAGCAGCGAACCTTACCATTAATTCCCATTGATCAGCGATTTAAATGAAGGCGAATGTGAGAAATAAGCCATTAAAGCGAGCTAGCTATTGAGTCATACTTTCACTATCGCTTAGTCTCGGTCCACTTTACAAAGTTGTGGACGCAGCGATCGAAAGAAACAGCGAAACGAGTTCTCGATGTTTGCATTTCTTCGTTCCATTGACGATGTTTTCATTCATTCCTCTGGGTCTTGTTCGCGTTTTTCTGCTGCACGAGAAATTTCCACACGAATTCCCGTTAAGAGAAAGATCGAGCGAGTGCGGAAAGGCTTCTGGTTTAAGCTCAGCCGTGATTGATTTATCAAAAACTTCTCGAGCAGTGACAGTCGCGCGGGTTTCAGGCGAACTTGCGGAATAGCCTTGGCTGCTTTCCCACGCATGCTCAACCGAAACTGCCACTTAGCAATTCAAGCAGCGGATAACGCAGTCTTCAAGTCGCGTGTCCCGATAAAATTCTCTTCATGAGAAATTATTTGTTCGCACATAATTTCTTGAATTATGCAACTCGTCGCAACTCCCGATGCGATCATGAACACAATTCTCAACATGCGAGATTGTTTTTGCCGAATGCGAGTAATTAATTTCCTATACGTCGACCCAAATTAAAACCTTTCTCGTTGAACTAGGCGGTCAACGAATGGTTGAGGCGCTCTTCACGTTCATATTCATCTGAGACTAGACAAGGGAAGAGCTTAACGATCTGAACAAGCGGAGCATTTATTTGATCAAATGGCAACGACGGAGACTGGCGACGGCGAAATGGAGACTGTCAGCTTCATTCCACATGACTGGCCATCCAAAGACAGATCGTGCAGTTGCTTCGGTACAAATATATTTCCATAAACAGTCCACATTTCTCTGCCCTTTTTTGACAATTCGCCTTACGTTCCTCGATCGCTTTCTGTTTGATTTGTTTTCGCAACATGTTTTCTCAATCCACCGAACTTGTCGGCGTGGTTTGCAATTTAATTTAATTAAGCTAAGCTTGCTCCAGTTCGATTGGTTTTTGCTTCCGTGAGAAATCGACGGAGCCGTGCGATTTGATCGATGATAGCCCATTTACGGTTTGATTTGCTGCACTTGCGACTTGCACAAATGCAAATCGACTGAAATTTCTCTTTGAAAAATCTTTGACTTTGATTTTCTGTGCGCCAAAGTTTTTAATGATCCGTAGCATTGCACAACTTTCTAAACTGCATAATTTCAGTCTCAAGGAAACGGTCTTGAACTTCGCTTGCTAGCGTTCAGGTTCGATGCCGAGTTCACGCCTTGCCGGTAATTTCACACGTCGGGACATCAATCACGATTTCGGCTGAAGCGCAACGTCGAAAACAAACAAATTCGCCATGGAATTGAGTGAAATTGTCAATTCGCATGTCGTCGCACATGATGAACGATGATTTTTATTACGTGAAATTGTTAATTGAGTGCTTGAGATGAAGCAAACAGTTGCGCAATAAATTGAGCCCGGGGATTGACAGTGTCAGGTGCAACGTCATAAAAAACCTCGAACGGTGACAAGTGTGGGAAGCAGAAAGTCGTTCGTTTCCGATTCGGCCCAACGATTCGCTCTAAGCTGAGCCTCTTTCTCGAGTCATCTGTTCGCTCCATGACTCAGACGACGCGCTTTTGTTGATCAATTTCAAGGGCGATCGACGTTGCATTCGCTTTGCATCTCGAAAAGACGTTCCAAAACAATGAGCGAGGCGAGTAACGTAGATCAAAGCTTTTACTGGCATTTCCATTCGCGGGTGACTTGAAACGCGAAACTTTAGCAGATAATTGCCAGCGCCTGACGAGATTGCGGCACATAAAATATTATTAGCACTTCCTTCATCGCTCAACGGCCCGTTGAACAACAGAAGCGTGCTGCAAATGTATCGATTGCTGGTGATGACTTACGTCGCACGAAAAGTGAATCATTTAATTTCAATGTCACGGAAAATTGAAATATTTACGTGATCGAAATACCTGAGATTAACATCGAGTCATTGAGGCTTGCGTTCGTCAGTAGAGTCGCAAACGGTGATCAGAGACTTTGTAACGCGCCTCAGGCTTTTTTGCGTTACACCTTCTGGTTTAACTTCCGATGAGTTAAACTATGAATCGTGATATCACTTTTGTTTGCCCATCTTTTAAAATATGTTCCCATTATTCATTCTCTGCAGCTTTAATGAATCATGGGAAGTGTAAAGTGATCTGCGACAATTCGTTTCGTCTTTAATGCGTCGTTGTTACGAATTAATTTTTCAATTAAGCTAAACCAACGTCCTAGAGGTTCGCAACAAACTTAACGACTTAAGCCCTCAATGAACGAGTTGTTCTCTTTCCGCTTGGATTCGCGCGCCTTAAATGGCAAATCCAGCTTCTCAATCTCGAGATCTTTCGAGTCACTTCGATGCTTTACAAAGCCCGTTCATTGATTAATTTCTTAATTCATGCTTCGCCTTCAACGGTTGAAGTTTACGAGTGATTGCAATTCGTAAATCGCACACTGCAGCCGTTCCACTCGGCGATGTTTCCTCCTTCTTCAAAACCGCACGCTGCATTGTTTTCTTTACAACCGCTCGTGCAGCTTACATAATCCTCCATGTCGAATTCTCGATCGCGAGCGCGCTGCTTTCGCGAGTTGATGACTGGAGATTGTTAGTCGAAGAAATCGCTCGGTCAACCGCTCACACCCACCGAGCTGCTCAATCATCATGGCGTAAAGCGTCGAATTAGCATTTATGGTCGTCATGACATTGCAAGCTCATGTTCAGCTGAGTGAACTTTTCGCATAAGCTGATTGTTTGGTGGAAGTAAGACAAACAGCTTTCAGCATTGGGCGAGCGGTTCCCGAAAAGCTCACGCAATGCAGCAATTTGAAGTGAATTGAGTGACTCACCGGCTCATTAGGGCGACAAACCCTGAACAACGTTTCAATTTCTCGCTTTCAGCGACCAATGACATAGTTTGTGAAACTCGAAGTCGATCTAGATCAAGTTTGGTTCCTTTAGCTCGGAATGTGATTTATGGTTTTCATCTTTCTTTGTTGCGTAAGCGGCGAGATCATATATGGGACCGAAGTGTGCGTATGACGGCTCAAGGAAACATTTCGTCTTTCTCGCCAATTTCATGCGATTATGTGATCAGTAGGGAGGTCAACAGACGTTATGTCACTTTCATGTTTTTCGGTGACAACAAACTTTGACGACGCACGCCGGCGAGTCATTAGAAAGGTCTGAAGAGCGAGAGATTCGCCTGTTGTTTGCTCAATAGACTTAATTGACATGTAACGGCTGATTCCACTTAGCTTGAACAATCTGTAAACTCTTCTATTGATGGCGCTTTAAAGGAGTTTGCTTTGCAATTACGAACGAGTACGTGGGCGTCAGATAAATGATCGGATTAAACACTTTAGAGCGAAAACCAGCGCCGAGAATTTAGCTACACGAGTTTGTCTCTTGGAAACCGCTGAACTGGAAACTTGGCAAAATGGGTTCAAGAGCAGAGAATTTGTTTATGGAAGTTGGTCGATGTGTTTATGACTCGCCATATAGAACGAAAATGGACATGCGAAACGAGATCGCGAGGCGATTCCGCAGGCGAGAAACGATCAAAGTTTTCAGCATTGCCACGAAACTTTCTCGCTATCGCTTTCCGTTGGCACTTTCAACTTGAAAGCAATTCAACGATTTTAATTTCGCTTTTCCCAGATCGTTCAACTGTCGCAGGCCAACTGGGGATCGCCAGGTCACAGCAGTCAATATCATATACAGACCGACGAGGGTCCAGAGAGATTTTTCCGCTATCAGACCGACAACGGTCAGTTCCGTAAAGAGAAACGATTGCAAGATGGAACCGTGATTGGAACGAATGCGTGGATCGATGGCCTTGGATATTTGCGACAAAACGATTACATCGCCGATCATGAGGGTTACAGAATTCTCAAGTCGAAAACAGTTTTCGTTGGCAAGGATCGTCCAATTGAGGTAAGACAAGTTAAACTAAGCCGTTCAACCGGTAAACCTTCGTTTCATGATCTAGGACGCCATGAAAGCAGCAAAGAAAGTGCCACCAAGCGCAGGAACTCTTGTGCCAAGCAATCAAGGTCCACCCGCGTCGACCTACATTCCGCCTTCGGTTACAACGACTCAACGTCCCGTGACGTCAACGGTTTCCTATTCTAGTCCCAGCTATTTCTACCCGAAGACTCCAACAGTCTTCATTCGCCACCACTCACAACCCGATGACCTTGATCGACCTGCTTTGATCGTTCCCTCAAATGACATCAACGCACCTTCACTCATCTATCAGCCACCACTGGACGAGTCAAATCTGCCTCCAATCGCTCTCGTCCCCGAGTCATCAACGCCAGCACCAAAAGACGAGTCGGATTTACCACCAATCGCTTATTACCCTTCATCGACTGCTAAGCCTGACATCCGCGACGAATCCGATTTGCCTCCAATCGCGTACTATCCTTCGTCAACTGCAAATCCATTGGAAAGCAACAGCGTCGTTCCATTGGCGAGCACGCCAGCCTCGGTGTCAGTCAAGCATCTGTCGAGTGGTCTTTTACCTCCAAAAGAATACGGCGTCGTTCCCATTCAAGCGAAGACGAGATTTGCGTATCGGCCGACGTACCAATATGCATCATCCTCAACCGCGCGTCCGATTTCCGATTACAGTCGTAACACAATAGACTCTTCTTCCTACCAGAACCGAGGCAATTCTCAACAATACCCGTACTACGACGGCGTTGGCGTAACTGCTAACGGTTTCCGCTACTATTTGCCTCGCCAATATCAAGAAGAGGTCAGCAACAACGATGGAAGTCGCGATGGATCTTTCGGATACGTGGATCCGTTCGGCATTCGAAGGGTTGTTTATTACAACGCGGGCCGCAACGGCTTCATTCATCGGAAGAACAATCGATATGTTGGTTTTAACTCAACGCCATACGATCCACGACCAAACTAATTAAACCCACCCAGTCGATGGAAACTTCGCACAAAGCTTAATTTTACTTTAAGTCTACGTCCGAGACGTTAAAATGTGATTAATTTATTTTAAAGTCCCCTAATTAATAATTTTATTCACCCATCGCACATGTCGAGGTTGACACTGTGACTGCCCACAAAGTGTTTTTTGAGCCAGCTTCTTCGGGAGTCATGAAAGTTAATCTCGAATGGACGAGAGCCCTCAATGGGAAGTGTCTGAGCGCCATAATAATTGAGGGGAGCGTGCGGGAGTTGCATCACATTGGCTCAAGCCTATTTGCTGATGACAAGTAGTCATGGTCTTGACCTTCCGGTTCAATGAACTCCGTACTAGTATAAACATTCAGCTGTCATTGAGTTTTCTTTCAAGTCATTGTGATGAAACTGGCGAACGATCCTCAAACCATAATTTCCTTAAATCCCTTAACGTGATCGTTTAAATAGCAATAAATATTCCATGATCTTAATCCGCGCACAACAAATCATTACCGAGAGTTGCTCACAACTCATTTGCCATAAACCATTAAACTGTTAATCTTCTGCTCCTTCATTCCACCGCGTAGAAATGAGGAAAAGTTTCTCGCGGGTCTTCAGCCGACAGCTTCCGATCAGCGAGAGACTGACATTCCGTTTTCTTTGTCGATAGCTGCATTCATTGAGTCTCGAACTGTTTATGCAATTCCGGTGTCGTGAGTTAGAGATCGACGAAAGCTGCCACCGCAGTTCGACGGGCGAGCAACACAGGCCGTTGATTCCACGAGACTTCAATGAATTTCCGTTGCAAAGAAAAGTTTTATTACTGCCTATCGCGTTATTCAACTTGGATGTAATTTAGATTTATGAAGACGAAACTTTTGTGTAAATAAAGATATTGAAACGAACCTCGATCGTTTGATAACTTTCAATGCTTCAGGTCCGCTTGTCACACGTAATGCCATCGAACACAAAAAATCAAGTCGATGATTACAAGGGCGCCGACGGCCGACAATTTTTCGTGTGTCATGAACTCGATCGAGTTTTCGAGCAGATTTTCTTGTTTTTGGATGCGTCGATGGCGAGTTCTAACGCATATAAATTCGCTTTCGCCGTCGAGTTGATTATCAGTTCAAGTTTGAACGACAAGTGAAGACTTCAAAATGGTTTGTGCATTGAAGCTCGACCCATAGCTCGATCACCAAATAACTTTTTGTTTTCGTTAGAAACTAGCAATCGTTGGCCTTTTACTGGTGGGTCAAATCCTGGCCGCTCCTGAGAAAACAAAGAGAGACGCACCACTTCTTCACCAATGGGAAGCTCCCTCGGCTAGCTTCGAAGGAAGATTTGAAGGTGGATTTGGCGGTGGATTTGCTGGAGCTGGTTTTGGAGAAGTTCGCCATGAAGGCCATCATCAATATGAAGTACCAAGCAGTGACTACGGAGTACCCCATGACGACTATGGACCTCCACGCGAAGATATCCGCCACGAAGAATACGGAGTGCCACATGAAGAGTACGGACCCCCAGCCCTTCGTGTCGAGCCAGTGACTGAACAGTAATTTTCCATTCAGTAAAGACTTTGACCTATTTTGACATCATTTCTGTTGCAGTTACTGCCCAGAGGAAGACATCGTTCCGCCATATGCCCCGGCACCACCAGCTCCTGCAGCTCTACCACTTCCAACTCCAATCTACCGTGAAGAAGTTCTTCCATATCCAGCACCAATCGTGCCTCATGATGAATATGGACCCCCCGAAATCCCTCACGAAGAGTACGGCCCACCACCTGCACCTAAGTGCTTGAATGGCGCACCCGATTTCGCCTATCCTGATTGCTGCATCAACGGAGGCCGTGGACCGTTCTGCTGTGAAAATGGAGCCGAGAATCGTGACTGCTGTATCAACGGAGGATATGGTCAATACTGTTGCACAAACGGACAAGACAATCCAAGCTGCTCTGCACCAACTCTGCCTCCACCACCTCCCCCAATTTACTACGCTCCTTATCCAGCCGTGACAACAACAACAGAGGCCCCGACCACGACACCATTGCCTGTGAGATTCGCGCCTTACCCAGCTCCAACTCTTCCCCCAGCACCAATCGTCTACACTGCCCCTCCCGTCATCTATACTGCCCCACCGACGATCCCGACCACAACGCCAATTCCAGTTCGCTCCGCTCCGTACCCAGAACCAGTCACGGTTAAACAGGGTTACGCCGACAAAGTTTACTCGAAATACGAGTCTGACTCAGGTCACTCGACTTCAGTTTCTGGAGGATACGTTTCCGAACGTGTCATCGTTCCCGCTGTTCGCGCACCAGCAGCGCCGGTTTCAGTCTCCTACGTAAGGCCAATTATCTTCTCGAAGAAAGTCATCGGCTTCCCGAAATTCTTCTTCAAGAAGAAGTTCTTCAAGCTCGGTTGAAGGATCTAAAGAATATCAAATATGACAGCAAATATTTTTAGGAATTGAGCAAATAAATTCTTACGAGAATTAAAAAAATTGATTTTTATTTTCAAAGTATAAGTAATAAGTCAAACTCAGCGCTTCTCAAACTGTAGAGTGATTTTACTCGCTGGCTCGTTGATCAACTTGGTTTTTAGATCCAACGTCTTCGATTCACCTTTCCACTCGATTTTGTACTGTCGAATCAACTGAGGGAAGACGAAAAATATTCAAAATTGTTGATGGAGATAACAACAGAACTCACTCGAAGCAGAAACACGAGCATGTTTTGCTCGGCGAATCGTCTAGCGATGCAAGATCGGCTTCCATGTCCGAATGGAAGAACCAAATGCGGGTTGATAGGCACTTGCCCTTCTCCTTTCATCCATCGCTCAGGGACGAACTCCAAAGGCTTCTCGAAATATTTCTCGAGCAAACAGGAAATTTGGTTCTGTGACACGACGACCGTCTGAAAGCCAAAAGGGTTTAGACAGGGAAGCGATTTAAACATGAGACTTACATCTTTAGGAACGTGGTAACCACCGAGAACTTTGTCGCGATTGAGAATGCGGGAAACGCCAACGGAAATTGGGTTGAGTCGAAGTGATTCCTTGAGCACTGCTCGCGTGTAAGGAACCGCCGAGTTCATCATTGCAGGCGTTAACGGATCGTCGACGTTTGGCAAAATCCTCTTTGCTTCTTCAAATATCAAATTTTGAACGCGCTGGTTGTTCGAGATGTGGTGGAGGGCGAATGCTGTCGTGAACGAACTCGTATGGACGCCAGCGAGCAACAAGTCGGCCGCCATTCCGTGGAGATCTTTAACGTCGAGGTTCGGGTTCCTCAAATATTGATCGAGCAGCGAATTGCTGCTGTCGCTCAACCGGCTTTTTTTCTTAGCCACGAGCTCAACGGAAACTTTCTCGATGAACTGCTGTGATTCTTTGATTCTCTTGAACTCCGCGGTCTCAAATAATCTCCACAGTTGAAAGCCTTGGTCCGTTGGCAGAATGTTCTTGTTCGTATCGTCCGCCGCCTTCATCAACTTCGACGATCTCGATCCAGGCTTTCGTTCTTCGTCGGAAAACGAGTTCAAACTGTCATCAAACGCTATTAGACACGTCAGCTCCAAGTTGAGTCTCGACAGCTCTTCAAGCATTTCATCGATTCGATTGCTGTCGTCAAACTGCTTCGGAAGCAATCGAAAGAAGTCGCAAACGGTTTGATCAGCTCGTGGCAGAAAATCACGGACGTTCTGAGGTTTCGAGAGTCCTTTCTGCAACTCCGATCGAATTTTCCACCACTCGTCGCCGTTTCTAAAGTGAAATTAGATCAGTTTCAAGCTCAAGGTCGCGAAACAATTCAACTTGCGTTGGAAGCAAACCGCCAGTTCTGTAAACGTCCGGCCGGTCCTTTCTGTATTTAGCGAGTGCCATATGGCTTTGCCTCCGTGGAAGGTCTCCAGCCTCTTCCCTGAACATCTCAGCAATATCAATCGGATCGTAAATCCACACAACGTTGACACCGGGCACCATCCGCTCGCAGACGATCGGGCCAAACTCGAGATACTTCTTCATTCCATTTAGATGGAGCTCGTCGAAGCTAAACTTGCCTGAAAACAATTTGATGAAGCGAACTCGACAGATTTAGATCTGACTTACCAATGAACTTGAAATAATTGTAAATGTTTCCGATCCCAAGGATTCCCTTCGGTCCTGGGATCATCTCGAACGGCAGAACTTTCCCAGCTTCCGTCGAGACCTTCCTCACGAAATAATTCAAGGTACGAGCCATCGATTCGCCTTCTTCTTTAAGCAAACGTTCTCGCTCAACTATCTCATATTACTGACGAGTTTTCTCTTATCTTCTTCTTCGTTCGTTGCTTGATTTCGTTCTTTGCATGTCAACAGCTGTAAAATTGAGATTGGACGAATTGGAAATTCAGATTTTGTTTGGAAAACAATTTTTTATTGAATTCTTTAGTTCAGCATGATCTCAAATGCTGTCGGGATTGATGTTCTTATCAAAAATTCAAATCGCGCGCCGCTTATTTCTTGGCTGGCTTGGCTGCGACCTTCTTCTTGACAACCTTCTTCTTCTTCTTGGCTCCCTCAACCTTCGGCTTCTTAGCGGGCAATGGTTTCGTTCCTTTCACGGGCTTGCCGTAGAGTGTTCCGTTCTTGGATGCGGCTCTCTTCATCTTCTCGAATGCTGGAGTGATCACGCGGTTCTTTGAGCGTTTGACGAGGCGGAGCTTGAAGCGTTCGAAGTCATTCAAGTTTGAACGCTGCAATTAAAAGCGAGTGAGTCCAGTGGGCAGCGGGCAAATTATGTTTTAACTCACTTGACGCTTAGCGCGTGCACGTTCAGACCACAAGGTCGAGGCCCACTTTTCCTTAACATTGAAATCCTCGAGGGCTTTCTTGACAATGCGTGTCGGAGCTGTGAACGGGAACTTGACGACAAACTTCGTCAGATGCAAGTGGCTGACTGGGTATTGTTGTCGTGGAACTCGGCTCAACGGACCATCAATGAGGACCTTCAAAGAAGAAAAGCGTTGAGTGATTTTGTCGGCAGACGATTGATTCGATGAACTTTGCAGCAATTATCTCAGACTCTTTAAAATATTTAATAGTTTTCTTCTGCATGTGTGTATAAGACGGCTCTTACTATGTTGGTTCATCATGATTGAAGTTGATCAACGCAAAGATTTCACTGAAGTTTAGTCGCTAAACCTCCAATGAAATCTTTTCGCTAACTACGTTGCTGTTTAAGATACTCACTCTGTTTTGATCGATGATATCGACGATGGCGACCAATTTGCCCTTGTAGCGACCGCGAGAGATTCTCGCTACACGTCCAGTTTGCACGAATCTTGTGAAACCCTAAAAGATAACCAAACTTTTTAGTAAACAATTCGGGATAATTTTTCATTATATGAATTCGATTAATGTCTTGCAATTCAATTATCTATGGTTTGCAGTATCTCGCTGTTGCTTGTTCTATGGAATCGCATTTCTTTTTAGACTCCAGAGAAATTCAATTTCGTTCCTCGTGGCCGTCAACAAGCAAGTTTTTCTAATAAATATCGCGAAACTCACGCAACAAACATTTTACTGCGATAGCAGACTCTGCTATGGATACTTTACAGCGATTTAATTGAAGCGAGAACGTTTGCAAACCATTGAAATTGATTTTTAAAGTTCGCGAGAAAAAAATCCGATACTAACCATTATGGAAACGGTTCAAAAAGAAAGAGTCGAAGTTCGACGGTTCGGGAATCGGTTTTGGTCCAAGATACGAACCGTCAACCGGTTCGACTAATCGGTTCGCGTCATCGGTTTTCCACTCGAAGTTTGACTGTGATCAAAAAAGTGATCTGGAAGTTATTCCGAAATTATACACAATCGAGACAACATAAAGTGATAAATCAGGATGACTCAGAAGCCAACAACGATATTCATCAACCCCAAGTTCAAGAATGCTCATTTCAATCCGCATTTCGTTCCAAATAATAAAATTCACGTGAACCCGAAGTTTCTTCAGCAAAGTTCAAATTATGTGACTCCTGCACCTCCGCTCCCTTTGCAATCAGTGCCAGTTCCACCTCCACCTTTGCCAGAAACCAATGCCATCATTAGGAACACGAGACGCTCACTGATTCGAGCACCAAACGCTCCAAGGTTGAACGTCGATATGAAGAAATTTACGGCGCAGAAACAGCTGATAAAGCTGAGCAAGAACAAACTTGTGACTGCTGCTCATTTGATGAAGTGTCAGCAAAAGGAAAACGAGATAATCAAGAAGACTACTCAGTCGATAATCACATCAAAGAACATCCAGCGCAAGGCTGAGAGAAAGGATTCGATTTACAAGATTGACAGACGGTTCAGTCCCTTCAAAAAGAAGAAGCGAATCGTCAGCACCTACTCGATAAGACGAGTCGACGCAACGCCCGATGGCAAATCAAAGATGTGAGTTCCATTGCCTGATTAAATATCGGGAAATTTTATCTCTCGTTTTAGTCGTTCGTCCCCAGCATCATCAGCAGCCAACAAAAGTATGGTCGACATCAACGGAGTTCTGTACAACTCGACAAACAGGAAACTTGAACGAACGCTGGCGACTGGAAGCTCCGATAAAATGCTGGTGATTCGTGGCGAGAACTTTCTTCTAGATTCATCAGGAACGAAGCTTAGACGAGATAGCGACAGCAGCAGCTTGAAACTTTCTCGTATTCACATCGGTGGATTGACTTACAAAGCGTCACAAAGCGGAGCATACGAGCGCGACAACAGCCATCAGATCAGAAGCCACTTGAGGTGAAGTTTACGCGATTTTCTGAATTGTTATAACGACTCTTCAACTTTCAGCTCGGCGAGGACGAAGAGCATTTCGCTGTTGGCTCGTAACAGCGCACATAAGACAAACAGCGTCTGCCCGATATACCGTCGACTAGGAAAATGCCTCGCATACGCAAATGGAAGATGCCACAAGCTCCACGATCAACGATACGTGATAGTCTGCCCGAAGTTCGTCAAAGGATCTTGTAGCGACGACAAATGTTTGTTGTCGCACAATGTCAACCTCCACAAGATGCCAGTCTGTAAATATTTCCTCCAAGGCTTGTGCCAGAAGAATCGCGATTGTCTCTACCTGCACAAGAAGCTCACCGACGACACGAAGTTGTGCGTCGAGTTCCTGAAAGGATATTGCCCGTTGGCTGCCAAGGTGAATCCTTCGAAAGAATTTCTACCGATGAAATCGTTCACTCTTACCATTTGTAGTGCGAGCTGCTTCACGATTTCCCTAAGACTGACAAGAAGTTCTCAGTAGTTCGCAACAAAACTAAGAAGAAACCGAAGCACGTGGAAGTCTCGTCAGCCTCCGAATCCGGCCGCTATTACCTTGAAGAAGAAACGACGAGCAACGACAGTCACAACGTCCCAAAACGTGGAGCTTTAGGCGCACTGCCTTCCTATATTCCACTCTAACCGCTTTCGTGTCATTCTCGTTGTTTTGTTTCTTTGCAGAAACTTCGCGAGGCTTACGGTAAGTAAACCAGAGACTTTGGCTGTTGAAAGTGTTCCATGTGAATAAGAAAAGAAAGAGAAATAAAGTCGTTTCAAAAATAGTTTAATCTTTCGATAACAGATCAACGAAAAGGGAAACTAAATATCAAATGAATCCGTCAGAGCTCGGCTCCTTTGCGTTGGTTTGACTAGCGATGCTTGACATTATTTGTGTGACAGTCTCCAGTTGTTTGGATGATTATAACTCAGGAGAATCGGCAGATGAAGGTACAAGCTGATGTTCTCTGTTCCTATACTCAGCGACACTCTGATCCACTCTCGAAGCCAGTCGATCATCTCCTCGTTTGACAGCCCCGATGGATTCAGTCCTCGTAAGTAGCAAGAGTAGCGGAGCGCGTCTGACGGCATGTTGTGGATTCCTCCTTCGTTCTTGATGGCCAAGTCCATGTGATGCATGACGTAGACGTGCTCAGAGAGTCGAACTCGCTTGAGATAAAAGCTGTGGATTCCGTGAAGCTTGCAAAGATATTTCGCGTGTGCATTCGAAATCGCATCGATATGATAAGGCGAGCTGAGGAAAATCTCTTTGACTGACAAGATTTCCTCAGACGTTGGGTGCGTTCCACTCCCCAGCAAGCCCAGCACATAGTTCCACGTCTTGTGATATCTTGACAGCTTTGTCGCGTCAAGCTTGGCTTGGAGACATCGCAGGATCTTTCGGTTGTATGAGGTTCTGTCTTTGAGGAAGAGCTCTTGGAAATCGACCTTCTGGTCGTAGTTCCAGAACTGTGATGTGAGAAGATGCCTTGGGTACATGTAACTGAAACGAAAGAGTTCAACTTGGGCCCAATCTATGACTGACTACTTACGCTACTGGGAACACAACGTAGTTGGCGAACGGCAGTGCGGAAATCAAGAGAACAGGCGCGACCTTCATCATGTCTGCGGGCATCTTCTTCCAGTGCTCGATCTCCTTCCGGGTCAACGCCTTCAGTCCATTTTCTGATGAGTTCATAATCGAGTTAATTTTGAAATATTTCTTCATGTCCGTGTAAAAGTCTTTGACGCCGACTGTGAAGACGCGATAGACGGTGTAAGCAGCCGGGAATCTTTTCTCAAGCAGCTCGTTGTAGTTTGACAGGTAATTGAAGAACCGGGTGAAGAAATATTGCCGAACGTTCTCTCGACGTTGGACCATCGACTGCTGCAATTGAGTCTTCTTATCAGCTGAGACGAGCGCCTTGCCTCGACTGTCGCTCTTGTCATTTGCCTGAACCGCGATTTTCGGCTTGTCATCTTGTTTGTCACTAAAAACGAAAGTTGAATAATCAATTTCGCAGCGAACTTTCTTTTCCTACCTCGAGTAAAATCGAATTTTCTGGACACTCGGCAGTTGATGGAGGAACCTCCCACGCTCGCCGAGCCCACGGATCAATGCGATTGACATTTCGAGCAGTTGCGATTTGATTACTTTCGATCTTATCTCATTTTTCGGAATTTCTAGTCGGAAGTTTTTGTTTTCTACAGAGTCGAGACGAAGAAAAGTTTCGGTCGCGATTGCGTCCGTCAGACGTTGGCGGTGTGGTTCATTTATTCTGTCTATCCCTATGGGAGGGCGGGGGGAGCGGGGTGAAGTCAAAAATTACTTTGTACGTGTGACTGCTGTGAGCGATGTAGCGCCAGAACGGAAGCAGCTAGAGACTTCTAGCTTTCGCTAATCGGTTCTGTCTGGCTCCACCGATCAGCTCGGCTCTTCTGGTACCCGCCATCCACTCGAAATCGATAATACAAGGACGTTAGAGCAGGTTTTCTCGCTGAAATCTGTTGCGAATATGTTCAAATGAATATTCCCTAACTCAAAACGGATCGACTGATTTGTCAGAAGTAGCGCCGGTGGGTTCACCAAAACATTTTTTTTTAAAAGAATTGACTTAGAAACAAACACATAAACTGAACCATTGTCAATGAAATCTGGAGTTTCACGAGGTTAATGGTGAGCTGACGATTAAAAGACCAAGGATATTGTAGACGTTCTCGAATCCGATTAAGCGTGGTCTAACGTACTTCTTGTTTAGTTCAGGAATTTTCATTCAACAAATTGAAAACGCCGGTGACTGCCTTAGGCCACTAATGGAAACATTTGACAGATAATGAAATCAAATGAAATTATTAATTCAGAATAAAAGCGTAATGGATAATATTTTCATCGTAAAGCCTCCATTCTGGGAATATTTATAGCAAAACATTTAAGATCGTGCTGATAACTGATTCAGATCCCAGAAGGATTATAATGCGAACAATCGTAGTATCTGTGGGTGAGAGTATCACGAAGGCACTGACACTGCCTCACTGGTCTCTTAGCTGGAGGGCTGCCTTAATGACAGTTCAAACCAGCGTTCTGATAATCTATCTATCTGATAACTGATTCAATTAGTCAAACTTTTTCTACGCCAACAGGTTACTAATTTCATGTCTAACACTTCATCAAAGTGAGCAGACGCTTTAGCTTATCAGTCGACAAACATTTTTGTTAATCGCACACCCTCCAAATCATAATTGATTCCAAATCGCCTCTAGTCACGACACTCGGTATCAAACGCTTCTGTAAACACATCGCAAAGCATTTGATTTCTCTCGGGAAAACCGTTCGCACGTGGCCTGGAACGGAAAATTTGAGATGTCTGGAAAGCGCGTGAGAGGAACAGGAAAAGTTCACGAGATTGAAGAAAATTCTTTTCCAGTTTGTGAAAAGTCGTCCGGGACAGAAGACGTATCACGGTGGCAGGAAAATTGTGCAAACTTTATCACAAGTAAAACTGCATCGAAGCATTCGAAAACTATTCAAAAATATCGAGAAAATATCGGGGGATTGATAGGCTGCGTGGCACAGCTTCAATGACGGAAATTTGAGTAGTTTCTAGTGATTTCTCGTGAATTTTATTTTTAGCGTGAAATCTGACTAAGTTATGGAAAGAATGAAAGTGAGAAGCTCCGCAGTTGCTACATTAAGGAAAGGAAGCGAATGAAAACTCTTCACTGTTGATTCAGCCAAACAACTGCGCCGACGAACTTTTCCACCGCCGTCTTAACAAATGAATGAGTTCGCAAACTTTTGCGTGAATGTTTAACAGAAGTGAACATGATTGTTGAAGTTAAATTCCACTGAACCAGGCAGCTGAAACAAGAACTTACGTAAATAAATAAGAGATCGAAGCAAGATGGCTGTGAACATTCTCGACACGGATCACTTCGCCATTTCCGGCATCACAATCCTCGCAATTCAGCTCGTGTTCTTCCTCATCGCGGCGATATTCCAGCTCGACAAGCTGACCGACTTCGCTGGCGGAGTCAATTTCATCATTGTCGCTTTGCTGACGTTCTTCTTGGGACAAATAAATCGAACGAGCAAGGTATTTAAGCTTTTCAATTTCATTTTTAAATTTAAATTGGCTAATTTCGATGCTGATGAAGCTTTTAACTTTCATCGGAGGCGAGAAATTATCTCGTTAATATTCACGAATTACCAATCATAATAAACATTGCGTTGCGTCATCAGCGCAGCTGGTGTATCCGATTTCGAACCTACATAGTAAGCGATAATTGCTCAATAAGCGATTTAATTATGGCTTTGCTTGCTGATAATCAAAATCCACTCCGAAGTTTAACTTGAAATACGATACGTGCCGTTGTTCTGGTTACGCTTCAGAGCATTTTCCCATTAAGCATCGGCTAATGTGGTGGCTGTCAATAAAGCTGCTGATGGCAGAGCATAATTCTCGATGAAAAGAGCGACAATCGAAGGATGTTTGGGAACACAATGTCGGAAAGCATGTTTGTGACGAGCCTGCGGCTTGCGTTCGTTTCCAATTTATTGCACGCCTCTCATCGATCGGTTCCTTCATCAAAAATCAATAAAAGTAAATGTATAAATATTTTACTCCAACGCTCGAGGTTGTTTGCCACTCAAAAGAGTGATGGCTTTTAAAACCGAATTGCAACTTGAAACAAAGTTTATTATGCAAAGCTTGATACTGCTACGTATGCATTATAAGGCGGACCATCTCAAACTTATCGGAGAAGTGGTCAGAGCTGCTATCAAAATATAAGACTAAACAACACAAGCTTGTTCAAGTTGAAGAAACTAGAGAATAGCGAAGTCAAAATGTTCAGATTTAAACGTTTCGATTGTCAACCTTAGCAATGTTGCATAGCATGAGTCGAAAGCAAATGAGAAATACCATCAAATCCTTACTCTCCAACTTTGCTATGCATTGCAATGGTAAAAGTTTGTACAACGTTTGTTTTGAATGAATTTCGAAGCTTCTGGCAAACTCGTTCATACCGACGATATGTTTTGTTCGTCACACTAATTTGCTGTGAAAGGAAAGAAAGGAACTCAACGATGACTTTTTCTTCCAACCAAAAAACTCTTTGACAATTTGTTCCGCTTTGTAGTTCGAGGTAGAGAGGAAGAAAATTCATCTGTGAAAAGTAGAATAAGAAAAATTGTTCCGGAAGGCTGTGAAGCTTGATGAGACACGAGTTGATTTTCAATTAACTCTGTCGGATAATCAGCTGAAGGATGTTGAGCTTTCCGTGAACACTATTCAGAGTTTAACGAGAATTTTCCGAAGACCTGTGTCGATGTTCTCACGAGCAAAAGCCTTGGCAAGAGATTTAATTTATTTTCTTCTCAGCAACTCTGCTCTAGAAAGAGTTCCGAGACAATATTATTGAATGGCACATTCTACCGTCGACTCTTCGCCTCCTCCCAAATAGAGAGAGGAACGAAAAGTGTCAGACGTCCTTTTCGGGATCGAGAGAGATGCTTTGCACAAGAGCTCTCGTTAGTCGATGCATGACCCTGAAATCAAGTAGATTGTTGAGATGGTTGACGCCGTTGTTGAAAGTCATCAACAGTGTGAAGTCATCAACATTTCGTTGAGAGTGTTTTTGATAAAATGGGATTGCTTTCCAGAGTAAACTTGTCACAAGTTTTAAGTGTGCTTTTAACTTTTATTATTGAATCATTCTCCCACTGTATAAGGAATCTGCTTGAAACAACTTGTCGCCGCTTTGAACTCTCGAGTGCTTTCAAAACTTATGCTCTCAATTGAACGCGGTTGCAAGCGATAACATCGTCAACTTCATACTTCATCGCACGAATGCCATCGACTGAAAATGCAATTTTAAAAACATTTTGCTTTCACGTTGTTGAGCACGAAGTGAAGCAGAGAAATTATTTTGGCTTCATACCAAACGTGTCGCGTCATCAACAAGTATATGTGACAGACAATGTGACGACATCGGAATCGAAGAGAGTTTCAAGCACTAATTTAAACTCATTTGCATGACACCTTATTCATGCACGAGGTAGTCTCGATTAATGTACGAGCAGCGTCCAAAGTGAATTTCGAATCTGAAGCTTGACAGAGCAATAAATTATTCATGCCTGAGAGCTCTCTCAAGATGGAATAGCATTCAACAATTCAAGAGCTCTTCTCCGTTTGAATTAAAAACTCTTCAACCGATGGAACTCATTCCAATTCAATTATTTATCATTTTGCAATTTATTTGCAATTGAAATGATTCTTGTCACTCTGAGCTTAACCTGCTTTAGTTCACCGCGACTGTTTGCTCGCAATCATGTGAATCAGTTGAGTTTGTTGTCTGCATCGGAGGAGCAGAAAGCGACTCGTATTTATTATTCAATGTTGATTAACGCGGCACGCGGAGCATTCTGCTGATAAATGAACGCTTTTGTTGGATCGAAACAGCATTCTCCCACGAACTGACGCTGAAAAATGAATTGCACTGCATAAAATATCTCGAACAATTTTTCATGTCGGGAAATTTGAACTTTCATTCAATAAAACATGAACAAATAACTCGCTTTAATTTGTTTGCGAGTCCCGAAATGGGACGCGAAAGCTGCAACTATAAATTTCTTCCAATAACCCGAGAAATCTGCGCTTCGAGCTAGAAATTGAGAGCAATAGCCTCAAGCACTAAACTCAAGTGTAACAGAAATCTAATTCTTTTTCAGAATTACGACTCGAGACAGCTGATGGTGACAGTTTTCGTATGCCTTTGGGGTGCACGGCTCTCTGCTTATCTCTTGTACAGGATCGTGAAAATAGGACGCGACAAGCAATTCGAGGACAAAACGAGAAACGTTATTCGCTTTGCTGTCTTTTGGACCTTCCAGGTGAGCAAAAGCTGCCACGGTGACAGCAAATAAACCTGAAATTGTTGACTCTCTTTAGGCGGTTTGGGTGTTTATCGTGTCACTTCCTGTTATCATTGTCAACTCTCCTCGCCACTCACAGCCGAATGCGCCAAAGACAATGAGTCACCTCGACTCGGCTGGAACGACAATGTTCATCTTCGGTCTACTCACTGAGACCTACGCCGACCTGCAAAAGTTTTCCTTCCGTCAGGACCCAGCCAATCAACGGAAATTCTGCAACGATGGTAAGCGCGCGAGTCTGCTGAAAGTTTATCGTCACTCGACACACAGAGCCAGCAACAAGCCTTTGCTTGGTTTGCTATTCATGCCGATGTTGCGGCAAAAGTTTCACAACCCGTCAATTATTTTTGCTCCGTTTGGAGCAAGCCAAACCGCAACGTGCGGTGAAAATATTTCTTCCACCAGGAGGTGCATCGTATCGTGCAGCTTTAAATTTTGTATTTTGCCACTCAGCAGCAAAAAGGATAGCGAGCACTGAAAGGAAATTGAATTCGTTAAATTGATTCGATTTTTTTGCGGGCACTCGGGAACCTATCGCATGTTGTACAGAACGAGATAACTGTCGAGCAAGCACAATTTCATTGCTCGCTATCAACTTTCGAGCTTTTGTTGCTGTCAATAAAAATAAATTCTCTCTCTTCCGTTCAGGTTTGTGGAAAGTCAGTCGCCATCCAAACTATTTCGGGGAAATTGTCTTGTGGTGGGGAATTTTCGTAATAAGTCTCAACGTCATCAAGGGCATTGAATGGATTGCAATTCTGTCGCCGCTCTTTACAACGTTCATCATTCTATTCTTATCAGGAATTCCGGTTCGAGAACGAGTTTCAGACGAGAAATACAAGGAGTAAGTTTAATCGACAATTCACTGAACTCATCTCTTAGCTCATCGCGTTATCGCATTACAGAAGCATCGAGTATCGTCGCTATAAATTCGAGACTTCGCCGCTAATCCCCATTCCATCAGCAATCTACTGTGAAGTCCCACGAGCTCTTAAGTTCATCCTCTGCTGCGAATATCCACTTTACGACTCGTATAAAATTGCTAAGCCTGACTCAGCTTACGGCGCGGGCACAATATCACTTACACACTCCTACTCATATCAGCAGCACACTTAGCAAAAGGGTGGCAACATCTATGGAGTAACTTCGGGTCCGGGAGGGATCAGTGGACAAGCGGCGAAGAAGGCGCATATTCATCACCATCGTTCGAATAGAAACTTTGATGAAATTCACGTCGACACGTCTACACAAATCTAAATTCACAACTTCCATAGATGTTTGCAGGAAATCTAAACTTGAACAATATTCTCAACACGTGATAAAGTTTTCGTATCGTTCGCTGTTCTAATTATAGATAAGAGAAACTTTGAACGACGATCGTGTTCAGGCTGAGAGCCGGTAATGCAACTAAATGAATTTTAAAACTTCCCTCGACATGCTTAAGTTCAACCGAGAGGAATCGTCGGCAAGACTCTGCTCGTGTTCAAATTTGCTTCTCTGTCTGCCGTCTTTCTAGCTTTGAGCAGAAGCGTGAAATGAATGAAACTTCATAGTTTTCCGTCTGACGATGGAGCAGTGAAAACTTGACGCTCTGGCGCGCTTGTACAAGCTAGAAGAAACTTCAACATAGTTTTGCATAAAAACTGATAAAAATTCACAGCGCTAAAGGCTTGATTAATAAATTCAGCTCGGCTGAAGCGAAGAACGGTGCGAAACGATATTCGAAGAGTTCTAGAAATCAGATACTTAAAAATTCATAGCTCGAGAGGAATTTACGTGGCAACCCATGTCACATGAATAAGGTTGCAGTACGGCAGGCGAGTTTTTATTTACAGAGAGTCATGGAATGACAACAAACTCATGATTTTAGCTAGAGCTAAGCAATGATTCCAAATACAGAAGCTTAGAATTTCTTAGCTTCGTATTATTGGATTAAAAAAGGTTTTTTATTTGCAGACTTAACAAGATTTGAACTTTTTAAAAGCTGAAAAGTTGTTCAAGGCTTTCTTCTTAAAATGCCAATAAAACTCTCGTGGCGACCAAATAAATTAGAAGCTCAGACTCACTAAGCTTTACTTGAAGATTCTTGGTAAAAATATCTTGAAGAAGAAAAAAAGTAAGCGTCAGCTAAGGCGTTAAAGCTTTTGATAAGCATGGCAAAATCCGATTGATTGAACGTATTAACTTTCCAAAGCTTTGCTCTCACGCAGAGTCGCATGTCGTATTGCTGAGCAACCATATTTTCATTGAAAGTTTAATCGATTCGTGGACCATTCAATACAAAAATATTTTCAGCCCGGAAAGATTCATAAATGTTTAAAATTTAAATTGGATAATTCTATCACAAATTCCCTACATAGCTCAACGTGATAGCTGACTGTTGGTATCGATTCCTTTTGTTACGAGTGAATCGACTTTTGAACATAGTTAACAGTTTTCTATAAAAAGGTTAATGGAACTCACCGATAAAAATAGTTTGTAAAGCCGCTCCGTTTTTCTGGCAATTTTGCATCTCTCTCGAAGTTCATCGAATGATTCGATTCGAATCACTCCGTTCGTTTACTCGTAAAAAATGAAACTTAATCCTGAAAGTTGCTTCAGTCGCATGTTCGTTGGTAAAGTGGAGAAGAAAATCGATACGAGCGTTTTCCCTCGTGTTAGGCGTTCGAGCTGTAACCGACGAAGCTTTTTTCGTTCATTCGTAGATTGCGGATAACGAGCGTTGCACAAAGCGGAAGGCAAACAGCAGAAGGAAAAGAGTAGTTGGCAACGTTTACATATCTACGAACATTAATTCCCAAGACTCTAGAACATAACTTCGCGTTTATTTACAATCCAATCGAGAAAAAAAATCGACGTTGAACATTTTTCCAGCTCGCGCCTTTGTTAAATTCCTGCAGATGAAAACGGCACGTGCTAAATTGCTGTAGAATGTTTGGGAATTTACCCGACGGTATCTGATGAAGTTGGTCAATGCAACAACAAAGCAAAAGAGTTGAATACCGCGCGTCATCGATCGATTCCATTTCCTTTGGGAGCTTTTCCTCCTTCCTGTGCCAAAATAATCGAAACTTCATTATTATCGGAGTCCCTGTGTTCGTTCGTTTACCAGACGTTCAATTTAAGAAATCATAGTTAAGCTTAATGATAAAGTTCTTGTGCCTCTTGCATGCGGAATTGCAAATGCGAAAAGAAAATATTGAAAATTATATTTATTGTGCTGACTCGACTGGAACGGAGAACAAACAGACGAAATTGCGCTCAATATTAATGTTAAATGTTAAACGAGGGAAACCTAGAAATGTACAAACAAAAACATAGCAAACGACTTGAGTTGGAAAATCCTAAGACAGAAAAGTTTATCTGGGAGGGCGGAAATTGAATTAAATGTAACATCAACAGAATGAGGAATAAATTAAAGTATTTAAAATGCATTAAGATGTGAAATGCGTGACTGATGCTTTCAGGAAAGTAGAAACCTTCCAAAGTGAGAGACTGGAAGCTTCGGAGTTTCCCCAGTGGCTCTTCGCAAATGAGGAAACAACGGTTATTATCATCTGGTTTGGCATTGAGAAGAGTGTCGACAACACTTGACGAGTCCCTGCAGACATATCGTTGGAATTATGTAATTAATCGAGAATATCGAGTTTCACCAGGGACTGAAGTTTGTTTGATCGCAGCCTGCTTAATGATTAATTAATCGACAACAAATTTCAATCAGAGCGAAATGGGTTTGCGGTGAATAAGTGTGAGGAAATGCTTATTGGATTTTACGGTGCATTCGAGCTGATTCAATCAACCGCAAAACGAATAAATCAGTTCCTGTTTCTCTACTATTCATTTTATTTTTAAATTGCTCTAGAGATTTTTCCGTTGTTTGCATTTTCCAGTTGTTGCTTCTACAGCTTGACAGGAAATTTATGCGCGACCGTCGCTTCTATTTTAGCAGCCCGTCAAGCTGAAACAATAAAACACTCGTGCATAGACAACTTTTGGACTTTGCAGCAATTTATTTGGCGGAATTCTATCGTGAGCTTTTTGGAAGCTCATGAATTTATATTTCATATACATCAAAGCAATAACATTGTCATGGCCTGATCTATATACTGGAATAAGTTGACAGAACAGACCCGTTGTTGATCTTAATTGCTACTCAGGCTCGGTCTGCCTTCAGCAGAAATAGATCTGAAATCAAATCACACCCAAATTAGATATGAAAATTCATTGAGATAAGTTGAACTGAAGTAATCAAATTGATTGGGAGCAATGCAACGTTGAATTGAAGCTGGGCATCCGACCTAGAATAATGATTTTCTTTTTTAGTTCGATTCATTTATCTACTGTTACAAATTAATTACTTCAACCAAAATAATTTAATTATTATTAATTTACTTCGGTTGAATATTCAAGCGATAAGACTAGCAAACATTGAATTCATCCAACACTCAAACATTTGCAAATTATCTGAAGATATTTTAGGAGGAACGTATCGTTATCAAGAGACAATAAAGATAGCAGAACCTCAGCCGAATAAAAATAGCTCAAGCTCATTTGGTGCGAATAGTCTAGTAGCAACATTCGACATGGAGGTGGCCGTTTGCTTCAATAACATTCAGCATTTCCACGAAAAGTTTGGTGTGTACACCTGTTGCCTCTACAAAAAGGATGTCAGCGACTTCACGACATTTTTCGGACAACATTTGCCGGAGCGTTCCGATGAGGATGTGAGGGGAGTGGCGCTGGCTAATTGCAAAATCTCTGGCTTTCCGAGAGAACTTTCCACCGTCTTCCCTAAATTGGATCACGTCGCAATAAACGGAGGATTATGCGAAATTACAAAGGATGATCTGGTGGGCTTTGAAAATTTGAAGTTCTTGGATCTTCAAGGCTGTGAAATTAAATCGTTGCCAGATGATCTGTTCGAGAACACGCCGAACATCGAGGTCATCTACTTCAGCTTCAACCGAATTTCCCAGATCGGTCAAAACGTGCTCGAGCCACTGAAATCTCTTAAATATATCGACTTCCGGGGAAACTGCACCATCAACGAAGTATACGATGAAGACAAACGCAGTGAATTGAGTCTCGAACAGCTGAAAAGTGTGATAAGAGAGAAGTGTCGAGTGGAGAATGCTTTTGTAGATAATCAGAGTCTCAACCTCAACTTACGAGTTTCTGGAGCCAATTGAAAGCAAACAAATATCAATAAAAAGATTATTACAGTTTTATTGAGGATAAGCTTTTGTTTCGCCAACGGTTATTCGTATGATTCCTTGAATATAACTCGATCTATCACACTCTCCAGATTTCGTAGTCGTATTTTTAATAAAAGCTGCAAGCAAAAACCAATTTCCAATTCACTTGAAATTTGTCTTCTGTTTGAATTGTACACTCACAGAAAAATTCTTTTCAAACATTCAGCAGAAATGTAATCTTGTTATAGGCGGTAAATGAAGACTGCGATGCAACATGCAAAAGTTTCAATATCAAAAGCAGAGTTTAATTTGAAAAGTTCACTACTTCAGCGTTAATTGCTCTTTTGAGTTTTAAAATGGCACTGCTGGTATCAAGAAAACTTCAGGAATTGTTCGTTTGACTCTATAGTCAAGCTTTTGCTCTCAGAGCTTTTCAAAGTTGCACATTTTTTAAATATAAACTTTATTAGTTTTTCCTGTTTTTGGGCTTAGTTCTCCAATAGGAGAGCGAATCTATAACAAAAACTTCAACTTTAAGTGTGATGAATGGTTCTGCTCCAGTTACCAAAAGTTTTGGCGACGAGCCATACGAGGTGTTAACAACGTATGAAGCTTTTATGAGGCTTTCGAGATATGTATATATTATTTCAATTGATGCTTCTGATTCTAATGGACGACTAAATAAATTAAATATGCATATTATTGGTACACAATCTCGTAAATCAGGATTAGTATTTCAATCATCGCTGTTGCAAGGGTAGCATCAACAAAATCGAATATTTAACGGTTGCCAGGATTTCAAAAATTGAAATTGGAGACACTTTTTTTTTTTTTGGTTCAGCGAAGACTCAAACCGTTCAGTTTCAGAAAAATAAGTTCAAGTAGTTGGAAGAAAAACTTGAAATACGACGGAAAATGGGGGCTAATATATCTCAGCTCGAGAGGGATATCGGCACAGACTTTCCCGCTAACGAGCATTACTTCGGTTTAGTTAACGTAAGTCCTGCAACTGAAATTTTCCGCAATGTTTTGATTTCATTTTGCTTTTTTAGTTCGGGAATACTTGTTATAGCAACAGCGTTCTGCAAGCTCTGTATTTCTGCAAGCCGTTCAGAGATAAAGTCCTCGAGTACAAGCTTAAGAACAAGATGAAGAACAAAGAAACACTTCTGAGCTGTTTAGCGGATTTGTAAGTTGTCGCACTTCACCATCCAGACGGATCGATAACGATTCCTTCCGCATATTTTAGATTTTATTCGATAGCGACGCAAAAGAAGAAAGTCGGATCGATAGCGCCCAAGAAGTTTATTGCTCGATTGCGTAAGGAGAAGGAAGAATTCGACAATTACATGCAACAAGATGCCCACGAGTTCCTCAACTTTCTAATCAACCACATCAATGAAATAATCCTGGCGGAACGTAATCAAGGAAAGGCAAAGACATCATCAAATGGAGTGACAGTGGGTGAAACTGCGTCGAGTAATAGCAGTTCATCAAGCACAGAGCCTACTTGGGTCCACGAGATATTCCAAGGCGTACTCACGAGCGAAACTCGATGCCTGAATTGTGAAACAATTAGCAGCAAAGATGAGAACTTCTTCGATCTACAAGTTGATGTGGATCAGAACACATCGATCACGCATTGTTTAAGATGCTTTAGCAATACCGAGACGCTTTGTAGTGATAACAAATTTAAGTGTGATAACTGCTGCAGCTACCAAGAGGCACAGAAGAGAATGAGAGTTAAGAAGCTGCCGATGATCCTTGCGCTTCAACTGAAACGATTTAAATATATGGAGCAGTACAATCGTCACATCAAAGTTTCGCATCGAGTTGTTTTTCCTTTGGAACTTCGTTTGTTTAACACTGTGAGTTTGTTTCTGGTTAATTTATGAGCTTGCCATTACTTATATTGGTTTCAGTCTGATGACGCTGTTAATCCCGATCGAATGTACGACCTAATGGCAGTCGTAATTCACTGTGGATCAAACACTAATCGAGGTCACTACATCAGCATCGTAAAGTCTCATGGATTTTGGCTTCTCTTCGATGATGATATGGTCGACAAAATCGAAGCGTCGACAATCGAAGACTTTTACGGGTTAACGAGCGACGTCACAGGTCATCAAAAGTCATCGGAGACCGGCTACTTGTTGTTCTATCAGTCTCGCGATGCCGAAAAGTGAAGCAATCTCAGAAATTTGTTTAAAAGCGTTGCTTAATCTTTAAACGAATTTCATCTCCCTCGCATTTCTAACTTTCACGAGGAAAGAAAATCGGCGAATGAAATCTTTCCACCAACTATTTATGATTGCTGTTGTTAGCAGGGAGAGAACGAGAAATATTGTGAGAATAAAAAAATAAATATTAAATCAAGCGAGAACTAATAAACTTCGTTTCCAATTATTCTATTGAAAAGCCCTTGAACTCAACTTAAGCGAGAGTTAAACGCTGCGATTTTTCGCTCGAATTGCACTCAAGTTGCGACCTTTTGCTCAGTCTGACTCGGACTGCTATTTTGTTCAGTTGACAAGAAAACTGTTACCTCAGAAATGTGTTGACAGGATTTGTTTGATTAGTGAACAACACAAAAGTTTACAACCTCTTTTGACCTGCAATCATCAAAGTCCTTTTATGTGTTTTGCCCTTTGAGCTTCAGTTTTTTCCCGCACGTTTATCCAACATCTAAGGACGTTCTATTTAAACATCTCTCATGTCCGCAACCCCTCAAGTCAACTCGAAACGCTGACCGCTCAAATTGATATTGACAATCTACGTGAGACGACGATGAACTCGACTCGTTCAATTGGCTTAATTGAATGACGCAACTCCATATCGACGACGAAAACTATACGAACAGAAACTTTTATCTTTGAGTCTTAATCATAGCAGAGTAGGATTCAGGTCTCCCTCATGAATTACGAATGTAGTTAATCGCACGTGGAGTGCAAGCTGGCGCCAAACCGGCTGGCGATGAATCGCTTTTTTCTACCGCATTTCCTTTTTCTACCATCACACGGGTAAACAAAAGTCACATGGCAGCAGATGGAACGAACTGAGTATGTGCATGACTCTTCTATTCGTGGTGTTTGACTGTATGCTTGCAGTGCCACGGCCTCAGTTCGGGCGATGATGAAAATCGTTTTAGTCTCATCATTGCTGCCTCGAAAATCGTAACAATTCGTCTCCAGCCAAACACCCAACCCGAGACCGTCCCGTGCCTTCAACATTGAGCTTTGCGTGTTGTGCCAGCCGAGGCAGTGTAAAGTGAGCTTTATTACACTCGACGGAACTGAAATTCGTCGTCGTTGCGGCAAACTTTTCGCATCAAATATTCATTGCGAAATTTCCTCCGTGAAAATCGATTTCCTTTCCTTTTGGCCTTCGTCCTCGTTGTTGTGGCTGTGTGTGAGAGTGGCGGAGAAGAACAAAACAGCCGAACAAAGCATGATGAGCACGTTTTCATGCTCAACAAGCTTCAAAACGTTTTAGGAATAATTTTGCGACGTCTTCTCGATAGCTTCAAGAGGTTCTTGAGGAGAAGCGAGCATGGCCTTCATTGGTGCGGCAAAATCATTCTTCCGGAAGCACCCGCTAGTATCCAACTGCTGTATCTATGGGACTCTCTATGTGGTAAATGAATATTTATGCTCATCTCTGCAATCTCTTAGCGTTCGCTTCCTCTAGGGCGCTGAGTTTTCTCAGCAAACTATTACGAAGAAGTTTCTGGTAAGCAAGACTTTTCGCGTTGCTTGAGGCGCCCGTGAACAAAGCTTATCAATATTTATTACAGACCGAGCCACCTCAAAACATCGATAAAGCGATTCTAGGGCGCTACGCAGTCATGGGAACGATGATTTACTCACCGATCTTATTCAAGTAAATTTATAACTCAAACGCTTTGTACTGAGCTGCCATTAAATTCTTCCTTCAACAGCTGGTATAAATGGCTCGACAGGACTTTTCCCGGTACCACTAAGGCGATAATTGTGCGGAAATTGCTTCTCGATCAATTCATATTGACGCCGCCGTTGCTGGTAATTTTTTTCACCGGAATGTCGTTAATGGAGTTGCAGAATCAACCGTTCGACGAATGCCAAAGGAAATTCGTTCCGACCTTTCTTCGCTCTTGTCTATTTTGGCTACCCGCTCAAACGGTCAACTTCCTGTTAGTTCCACCGCATCTCCGAGTCGTCTACATGGGCTTCGCGTCGTTTCTTTGGGTTAACATCCTCTGCTACGTAAAGAGACAAAAGTTGACGACAGAGAATGCAATTAGTAGTTCTGTTAACTAGTTACGAGAAATGTTTTCCATTCGTTACCATAATTGAGTTTCTTCTGTAGTGACCGTGATGTTCCAGCCATGCATCAACGTGCCAGTCCCCTGAGTTCTCTGCCCTCTCTAACGCTTCCGCATTCAATTATGGCAACGAAACGCTTCAGGCCAAACTTGTTCTTATACACGAAAAACTTGGAAGGAGAAGAGAAAATTAAGTGCACTTTTTATACACTCACAGTTGGGCGAGGGGCGCTAGCACCCAGCCCGGAAACAAAAGCTTTCTATGCACCAGAGCACAAAATTGAAAATTGCCTTTTATAAAAACTAATTGTTGAAACTGAGAAGAACTTTTTCTTTCGAAAACTAGATAAGAAGGATAAAATCCGGAATATTAAAAAACTTTCTTTCCGCTACGAGAATTTAATAGACTCATCTTTAAATCCTTTCGCAAACGCTTTATTTCAGACGCTCAACATAATTTTTCATAACGAGGAGCGGCCTTGGATGCTGCGGCGAACAGCGCTTTGGGTGACAGGTTGGCGATAAGATTTCGTTAAATTCGGAGAAGTGTCAGTAGAGAGTGACGCAGTGAATGAAGGTCTTGATAGCGGGAACAATGGAAGGAAAGTTTGAAGAAAGTTGGTCGCACCCGGAGACCCAAAATTCGCCAGAGGGTTGCCCAAGTCATGAATAAAGTTTCCAACGCAAGCGACTGAATGAAACCAATTCAATCTCGAAGCTACACAGAGCAACTTAAATTAAAAAGCAGTCAACCTTTGACACAAGCCGTGCACACTCCCCGCTTCTCTTCTCGTTGAGCACAAATCTCATCATAAGCGGAATGATTTTCCATCGCAGGCTTAAGCTGATACTTTCCTTTTGCCTCTACATTGTTTCGGATCCGAGCGGACGTTTAATCGAGAGATAAAATGATTGAGTTTACGACGACACGGAAACAAAACTTCCCGCTTCCGGCGCTCATCCTGCGACGCCTGGCAGTGCCCATAAAACCTCTGCAAATTGCCGAAAATTTTCACGCCTCGGCAATCAAATTCTAAACCGTCGCGCTGATGTGCCGCCTTTTTAATAAATGTAAAACCGAGCGGAGTTTAAAGCGGATTACTCAAAAATTCATGAGAGCGTTGCGTTACTCTTCGCCTGCACGTGTGAATTTAAAGCCTTTTATTTCCACCCAAAAATGTCAGAAAATTCGAAACGGCCACGAAATAGTTTAGTCAGAAGGGAAAACTGTTAAGCGCTCGTTTAATTCACGCTTGTTGATGCTGCTGCTGTGTGCAGAAGGAATTCCTGAAATGTTGCAGGTAAACTTAATCAAGACGTCGAGATTAACTTCCAAAGCATTCGTTGGCATACAGAAGCGAGCACATTATACCTCCCAGCCCTGCTGCTTAATTTTTTCCTTGACTTTAATACCTTCAAGTGAATGCTGTAAAAAACAGTTCAAATGAACCGAGGAGGAACAACAATAATTTTGCTCTCGGCAAATTTATTTCGTTTCATTGTTACGACGTCCGACCCTCCCAGTATCTTTAAGTGCTCCACTTTCTGTAATCACGGAGTGTTTTACGCGGAACGACTCGCAGTCGAGCGGGAGATATTAGCTTAATTGTACCAGATGACATAACAAAAGTCCCGAACTCTCTATTAAATTTTTATTACTTTTTTACTGCGCCCTGATTTACCGACAAGGACGAGTCGTACTTGACCGTCTGCAATTTGATGATACGAATCCATTTGCTGCACCAATTTCCATAAATCTCTCGTGAAATTAAATAAACAGCTCGAATGATTGTTTTTATCACTTAATCTTCCACGCGTGACTCGCAGAAGAAGCTTAACAAACCGAAAGCTCTAGAAGCTTTTCTTAACTTAGGAGAAAGATTGTTGTTCCTAACCACTAAAAAGCTTGAGATGACAAAGTTTACAAATTGATGAAGCAAATCGAACTTTTGCGGCGCTCAATCATTCAATTTAAATCGAAACTTCTGAGTTCGTGTTTTTGAAAAATGATGTCTGCCATCAGAGTAACTGCACGTTCCATATGAATGGAAATTGCGCAAAGGAAGTGATTGTCAAAGCGTTAAAAGTTTTTGTCGTCGTCTGCACTTCACTTCCTAGCTTCTCATTTAATTGAGATTTTATCTCACAATGCATCTTTACGATGATGCTGCCATGCATTCTCAAAGAGACTCGTTCACAAATGTGCTGATAAATCTTTCATCAACTGAGCTTTATTGCGTCGTGAATCTGTTTACGAGCTTGTTTCTAGCGTCTGCTTAACGAGCAAGTGCATCTGGTAGAGGAAAGGCTTTTACATCTGCTTGTCAGAGATGAAATGTTGATGTCAGTCATTCTTGTAAAGTTTCAAATGACTTATAGCATTCGAAAGGTTAAAAACTCTTTTCCTAAATATTTCTTATTTCTAAGAAAAAGCATAAGAGACAAGAATGTCAAGAACAACTCTTGGATAAAACAACTTTATTAAATGTCTTAAGCAAGAGGTTCGATGCCTTGGGGAAATTATAAATTAAGAGAGAAAACGAGGAGGAATTTTCGGTGGCCTTCAAGGGAAGCAGAAGGCGATGAAAATCCGGTTTGAAAGATTTTTTGAAAAGGTTTCTCCCGAACTAAAAAAGCTGTCCGAAAATCGCTAAGTGCTTCCGCTTCCCTTGAGGCATTGAAAGTCAAGGCTTTTCTCATTTGACAAATGACCTTTCCAGTGAAAGGTTTGGCTTGAACCTGTTGATGACCTTCCAGCTGCAGCCCACAACAGTTTTCCACGATGGAAACAGCAATCACTTCCATTGCAAAGATCTTCGTGTGGAAAGCCAAGTCGAACGAAAATCATTATCGGATCAACGATTCGACTTGAAAGAAAATAAATGTATGAAGCTAAAATTCATTTCGTTCTTGTGTGCTTTGGTTTTAGCAGATGAAGCATTGCTGCGTCTTAGCCGACTCTCTCACGCCTCATAAAGCTGAACGTTCTTCGTCGTAAATTTCACTCGAGAGTATGAGCGGACGGGGGTAGGAGACAAGATAACGAGAAACCAAACACAACAAATTTTATTGCGCCCGAAGGAATTATTCATGAGCCTTCATACGCGAGGGATTCCGCCGTCGATGCTTTCTCATCTTCATTAATTTCAATTGTATTCCGATCGCTAAGACGATATCTCTGCATCATTCAAAAATGTTTTATTCATCCATCAAATTCAACGTTCCCGTGATTGATGCGAATGTGCTTTCCTTTATTTACTTTTGATGTTCTATTTGCGCCAAGGTCTTTGCTTTGCACTTTCGTCTCTAGCAGATATATTTGTCCTATTTCCGAGTCTCTCCGCCCACACTCGTCGCTTTGATGTTGATTCAATGAAACCTTTCAACCGCAGAAACGCTGTCACATTATTTTTACAACCTAATGTTCCAGCGAAGGTTTTCCCGAGCAAACCCATAAATACACCCAGACAAGGCGCTAATAAACATCGCTTTCGAAGGATTTACGCACCAAGCTCCTTTGACCTGTAGTAGTTTGCCTGCGTGACCGAGTTAGGGTCAAATTTGTAGGCGTAAAGAAAATCAGTGAACATTAGAAAATTCATAGTAATCGTGCATTAGGCTCGAAGCCAAGAGGCTTGAAGTGGCGTTTTCGTGAGACATTTCGCACCACTTCTAGGCTCAAAAGGGATCATGACACCTGTTGAGATTCGTCGGTAGATGATATCACGAGACTAAACTGTTTGAAACCTTAAATTCATTTGTCGGTTCATGCTAGCAGTCTTTGTAATCAGCTCATGTCACATTCCTCCGCAACGTTCTGAATAGGACGAGGCTCGAATCGGAATCCTTTTTTTGGTAAGAATGAAGAAGAATCTAAAATTTAAATTAACGGGATTGTTTGAGAATTCCATTTCGAGCGAAGGGAAGACGGAAAATTTATTACATTCCAGTCGAGGAACTCCACACCTCGATTTTTTCCACACCTAAGCTTTAAGTTTTTGGCCGAAGTTCAATTTGATCATTCTTGCCGGACTTGGCTAAATTATTTGGAATTCAGTTTCAAATTAAGTCTTTTTGTTTGTTAACGTAAAAGAAAACTTTCCCATGTTATCACTTTAAACCTTTTCAGGCACGAGTAGGGAAAGTTTTCTTATCTTTTAATCGTTCATGAAGCCAAAGTTTTCACTGTAACTTTCTCTATAAATTGAAGGCTTTGCAAGCAGCATTAAGCAGAACTGCACTGTTAATAACGAAGTTTAAGCTCTCTCGATGCGAAATTTATTACGAGCTGGAAGAAGTTTGTTGCTCGTAATTGAATTATGAATGCTTGTTCATTTTGCTGGGAGCTCATCGTCGAGTTCTAAATAAATATGTTGATGGTCGGTATTAGGCCATGTCTGGCATCGTAACTGCTGCCTCTAAGTGATAAATATTGAGCCTTCTACATAATTCCAAATTATCACAAATTTGTTCGGCATTTGGTTGCCCTCGAGTGTCATTGAACATGTTCACACAGTTAAATTGTGTTATAACTGTTTCCCGATTGTGCTGCGAACTCGATGGACTTTCCATGTTTATTCATGAATTGCGTAATTGCTGACCGAGGTTGACTCTGATAAACATCGCTACAGTAACAGGACATGAGAAAGCAAAAGCTGCAGAGTTTTCTTTTAAAATGAGCTTAAGGTTTGCAATTAATTTCTGCAGCTTTTGAGTCGGATAAATTTTCTCTTTGAGAGACCGTTCAAGGTCTTTACAATAAACTCTTTTGTGAAATGCTTCTGAAGCTCCCGTTCTGTAATCAAAACAATTTGATAACTTTTTTGAGCTGTTTGCCATTCAAATATGAAATAATTTTGTAGCTTTGAAGCAAATTCTTCAAGAATGAATCCAATTGAAAGTCTGAATGGTAGCTATTGATGTTTGACTGGGGATATTTTAACAAAGATTTCTTAGTTTCTAGATGGAAATATTTGATGTCAGAAAGTTTTCGTTTGTCAGAAAGAACGACTGCAATCGAGAAGATCTGTTTTTAGTTTTAGAATTTCACTACCTAATCTCCTCTTCTTTTGATCACGAGATTACTTCAAAAGCAAATCTTTAAGCGACTGAATTTCTTTTCACAGAAGCGACTCAAGTTTTAGTTTAATTGAAAAAAAAATCGATTTAAAGTTCAGTTCTCTCGCAAACTTCAACGAACTTATCCTTGATGATAGACTTTCTGTTAGTGAATTTCTCGAAAAGTTCAATGAATGTCGAGTGAGCTAATCGTCTACCCTCAAGCGGTAGCAAAGCACAAGCTTCAGTGAAAATTCTTGGCATATAATGAGTTTTGAAACGAGAAAGTTTCCGTAAATAAATTATTTCAATGAATTCATCTTGAGCGCTTTAAATAAGTTGAGCATGCGAGGAAAATGGAAAAGTTTGTTAATGAAAATTGCATATTATGAAAATTAAGGTGAAGTTGATGAGAGAAATTTGAGAATGTGTAACACTTGTTGTTGTGAGGAATAATAAAACTGAAAATCAACATGCGAACAGCCCCGAGACGTTTCAAGCGTGGAATATGCGCACTCTTAAATCAAAGCGAAAGCTTCAATCAGTGTTGATTTGATTCCAATGAAAGCACTTTGTTTGACTGTTCGTCATACGTGTATACATCGAGTACAATGGAAATATTATTCAAATTTATTTCAACAAAACTTCTAAATCTAATTTAAAATTTCTGAGTTGCTAATGTAACGCTTACAAGTTACACTGGCAACGATAACAATTTTATTTTAATATGAGTTGTAAGTATCAGTTTGAGAGTGTAGAATGCAGAATAAATGTAGATAAAGGATGAGGTAAACTTTACGAAGTAAAAAGGAGAAGAAATCTTTGTGGTGACGTCGAAAGGATGAAAAGTTCTCTAACTTGTAACATTTTAGTGCTTCGGTTGGTTGGTGTTAGAAAGAAATTTGGTTTGAAGTGCTGCAAAACTTTGAAGCTACGACCAGGATCATGTTGGTCGCTCGCCACCATGAAAGCGCGAACTCTTGTCTTCTCGTTCGGGACAGGTTCAATTGATGAGAACGCTCTAATTGACTAATTCTTTCTTGTCGCAATGTCGAACTGAACCAAAATTACAAAATTTGTTGCTGCAGCTGCAATCATCTGAAAAGAATGAAATGCATATTCGAACTCTTGGTTCCTATTGAGTTTTTTCCTCACCCCATAAATCAGTTGCCAATCGAACTCAAATAGTCCGCAAGAGAACTTTGGGAGATTTTTCATGATCAAGTCTCCTAGACACAGAAGAGTCGCCACTGTGTTGGGGTTCTTTGATCGTTTGACGATCGAGTTAATAAGCTTCAAAGATGTCTGCGCTTCTGATTCGATCGCCATACACAGGAATATTAAAGTGAACAAGAAAATTTGAAGATACCCGCAATGCAAAGACGAGGCAATTGTAATGTCATCGAAGTGCCCATCAAATGTGTCTCGAACTAACATAAAGTTCGTGAAAATTGTGTAGAAAAAGATGAGACCAAAGCCGAGTAACAATGGGACGCCATAGCATAAATTACTAAGGTCGTTGAGTTTAATCATTTTTACGTAGATCGCAATGAGATTCGCGATTTTCCTAACTTCAGCTTCATTACTGGCGTTACAGTTTAAAGTGTCACTTAGACTTTGCAACACTTTGTTCAACGCTTTAATTCTAAAACTTATAGCGTTGGTAAAACCTGTCACCATTCCCACGCTCATGGAGAAGTGAATAGAAGTACAACACAGTTTTGAGGATTGATCCTTCAATTCTGAAGAGAAAATAACTTAACGGAAACAGTTGCAGTCCAATCATTCCGTATACAGCCCGAAACAACCATCCTTGCTTAGTAAGATTTTCCGTCCATCCGATTTCTTTTATATTGGAATCGATTTCGTCAAGAATCAAGAACATCGACCAAATCTTGTGGCGAAACACAAACGCATTGACCATTGAGATCAGTGCGATCATAAGCGAGGCAATGTAGCTTGAGAAGTTTCCATAATTAACGATGTCCAACTTTGTCATGAGTCTGTCTCTGAATATTAAGGACTCAAACACCAAAGCGGCGCCAAGTAGCATAATGAAAGTAAGATATATCACATCCGTTAGCTTTGTCACAGATTTTCTATCCACAATCGTTACTGCTGCGTAACCAAATACCTTCAAAGTTCTGGCACGAAGTCTTGCGATCTTCATAATTTCCGAATCAGACATTTTGCTTGGAGGTTTAAAAGCTTCCAAATAAGCGAGTGGACTGAGGTCTTTTGAATTTTTTTATTATTCACGTTAGAGATAGCCAAAACCAATTGAATTAATGAGCTATTCAGATATTAGAGCTTCAATAGTCAATTTGAATTAGTATTTTGTGTACTCAGCAACAAAGGCTCGGTCTTTCGTGGACTCAAACCTTGTAAAATACACAATTTTGTCACATGTAGAAGAAATTTAGGCCAAAGCCGTGAAACCACGACACCATAGCACGAGTTCTCAGGAATCGTTGCGCTTACTGAGCTTCTCGTATATCTCGATTAGATTTACCAATATTTACCTCGATGAAATTCGAATCACCGGCGAAACATTGCTCAAGTCCAAGTGAAAATTGAGCGTTTTGCCAAGCCGGCAAGTAATTCAACACAAGAACTAATTGATTACTCCTAATTGTTTCCAAATGTTTTAATGGGCTTTAATTAAACCGCTCAATCAAGCGAATCCTCTAGATTTGAGCTTCTTGTGGAGATAAAATATCTAATAATTAATGAAACAATCGAACTACTCCCACTAAAATGTTCAATACGCATAGCTTCTGGCTTTTAATTATAATTTCAACTCCACCGCTTTCAAGTTCTTAAAATGACTTCAGCTGAAACAATAAAGTTTGCTGCTCAACGTTTGATTATTCTCAAAGTCTTGGGGTTCTTATCGATCTCAATTGAGGATGGTAAATCAGTGACTAAGCTAATGGACGTGGTTTATTTCGTCTTTGGCATTATCTTTGGCGTCTCCATGTGCTATCTGTCACTGATTCGAAGACAGGAATTGGGTAATTCGAGCTCCAAACTTGCTGACTACGGCAATTTCCTAGGGTTTATTGGATCCGTTGTTATATCGATGATATCGATGTTTATCAACTTCGGCGTTCGACACAAGACCTGGAATTTTGTACTGAGATTTGCCAGAGTAGAAGATGAGGTGAGTTCTAATTGTGCCGCCATGAAAAATAATTTGATTGTTTTCCAGTTCGCATCGATCAATTTTCCTGTTGATTATTCCAAAGCGAATAAAGTTCAAATGCTTTTCGCTTGCTTGCTCACGAGTTTAATGTTTCCAATTACTCTCTGGACTTATTACACGGACGGATCGATCTTGAAGATTTTTCTCTACTTGTACGCTGGCTTCTACTTCACCGTTGGCGTCGGAGGAATAACTCTGTTTGTTGTGGCGGTTTATCATCGGTTGACGACGATTAGTCAAATACTGGAGCTTAGAGTGAGACAAAAGTCAGACAGAAAGCCGTCGAAATCCTTTTCCAACGATGAAGTTCTAGCAACAGTTGCACGAATTTATCAAGAGCTAATGGAAATTTGCGACGACATGAACTTCTGCTACGGAATTCAGATCATGATCGCCTTTGGGCTGATGTTCTTCTACACTCTTTTCACTTTCTTTACTGCTTACACAGACATCCTAATGATCAGTCAGTTGAATCATGTGACCATTTCTTCTGTCTGTTTTGCTCTTTATTACAACTCGGTGCTTCTCGTCGTCATATTTTGTTGCAGATTGGCTAACAAAGAGGTAAAAGTATACTTGAACAACTTTTTACAATATTCGAAAACATCCTTACAACTTAGGCTGAACAGGTCACAAAACACTTGAAGAATTTGATGAAAAAGCGCCAGGATCCCGTTGACGCTTCAATGCTTTTCGCATTCAGCTTTCTGCTAAAAAACCAAAGGCCAAATTTCAACTGCGGTTTATTCGATTACGATTGGAGACTTGTCTATGCTATCGTTGCTACAGCTTCGTCAAACTTTGTGATTCTAATTCAATTCGATTTGGCAGAGAAACGAAATTTGACATAAAACTTGACGACATCAAACTGGCTTTACATTTTGTTTCTCCTTCCTGGAGATATAATGAAGCTCGTATTTACAAATATGAAATATTGTTGATCTATCAATTACTTGGTTCGAGATGTGTCAGTTTCGAAAGCCACGTGCGGTTTTTGAGAGGTAAAAATTAGTAATTACAATGAACACTTTGTGCTTTGTTCAATAAATTTTTCTTGAACTTATCCAGCTAGATGAAACTTTTGGACTTAATACTTTGGCGAGTTTCTTGGGCGAATGAAGTTTTATTGAACAAAGCTGAATATAAATCACTCAAGACATAAGTGGATGATAGCCAGAGAATTATTGAAAACAATCGAACCGAGGCGCTATCGTTGGGAAAGTTCGTGGCTGTCGGAGAGAAAACATTTTGTGAATAAATTTAAATTCCGTGACACGATTACAAACATTGTCTGAGGAATATGTGACATGTGAACCACACACAGCGGCTGAGCAAACTTTCGTTCTTCTGCTGCCTCGAACGCTCCTTTAAAATATCAAGCGCCTTCCTCCTGCCTCGATTTATCTCTATGGTGCAGATAAATGTTTTTATTTTCCTGCTCTCCACTTATCTTAACTTCTCACTCTACACTTAACTTAACTTCTAGATAATTTTCTTAGCATTGTCTTATTCTGAATTAGGCAAGAGAAACTTTCAATTCAGATTTATCCCGACGCTTTCCAAAATTTTGAATTTTTAGGCTTTCTAAAGGTTTGTTTAACAAACGATTTTGCGCTACAGATTGATGTTTGATTTTTCTTTCGTAACCTTTATAATGAAGTTAGCGTATTCCGTTAACTTAGCGCTTGGTTGAACATTTGCTTACTGGAAAAGCGCAAAATTTTGAGCCTCAAAGAATCAAGGCGGTTATTCGACCTGAAACGAATTCGTAAGTTGCTTCACTCGAGTAATAAATAATTGCTCGTTATTCCATTAATAATTAGAAAGTGATGGTTCAGCTAGCAAATGAGATTTGTCAAGAATTAACTTGATGTAAATTTAGACAAGACGGGTCAGTAATTTAATCGTTCATAACAGCTAGAAGACTAGAAACAACCGCATGACATGATTGATGAAAGCTCGCCGATGTAGAAATAATTAAAGCAGCTTTTTAGTTCATAATTGCGCAGTTTACTTGCTTTCCACGTTCGCATTGGCTAATCTGATTCTCGGAATAAATATTGCAGTCGAGCTACGTTTGAAGTTTCTCAAGAACACAATGATCTCACGCTTCAAGCACTCCTTCAGTCGTCATAGCACGTAAGCTTCTACCAACGACCCATAGCAACATTAAGAGCAGACGAAAGTACTTGAAAGTTTGGAAATACTTTTAATGAAGATGATGGAAAACTCCATCGTCGTCTAGTTTGCAAGCAAGGTAAACTTTCTCGTCACAACTTACCACTTCATCAGAAGTGGATAACGATCTGAAAGTTTAGTTTCATCATAGTGCAACTTGAACTTCCGCCCAGCCAACGCGCATTTTGATAAATCACCATGATGTCATCCAATTAAAAATGTAACTAGAGCTTTCAACATGATTGATTGCCCTGAACTCGATTTTACCGTCAAACGTAATTTCTTTTCAATTACGATGTTCATTTTTCAAGTTCCCGACAGTCCGCAAAATTGGTTTAAAAGGAAGAGCTTTCCCTTCTCTTGAAGCATTGCCGATTGCTTCTCGAGCCATTCAAGTGTAAACAATGATTTCATGGTTTTTCCCGGTTGCCTTACTTTATTCGAACGCCTCGGCCGAAATTGAAATTCACGAGAACCGAAACCTGTCGGAAATGGCCATCGGTGAGTTTCGATATAAACCTCGAGAGTTTCTCTCCTCGTCAAGTTTGTTTGTTTTGTGACAGCTCTGTCGGAAATTTCGCGAGGACTCGCAATAGGCACAATGACGATTCTGAACGTCGACAACGACAAATCATCAGAGTTCAGTGAATTCATTATGGAAATCCATCGACTCCGCTTGCAAACGTGCATTTTCAATGAAACCGCTTCATTCTTCAGCTTCATTGAATCAAACCTGAAAGGATCGCTCGAAGTGACAGCATTAATCTTTCACGACCCAGCGGAGCTGATCCCACAAGTACTGCGACGCAGAAGAGATTCAATTCGATACAGCTAACTCTCATTTTGCCATCGCAGATACACGCATTGAATCTAGCACACCGCCTCAGTCTCTACGTATTCTATTGGGATGCGAAGCAACTGCCAAACTGCGTATCCCAATGGAATCTAAAGGAGCCACTGCGCACTGCCATGATCACAAATCCGCGAAAGTTTGTATATCGAGTGTATTACAACCAAGCCACGTCACTGAACGATGGAATCATGAGGCTCGTCAACTGGTTCGACGGAAACAATCTCGGGTTAAACGCAGAGCCGACACTCTCGCATGTCAAGAACATTTATGAGAACTTCAACGAGCGTAATTTCATTGTTCCTGTAGCTCATGTAAGCGAACCACTCAATCTATCAATCACTTGATTAAATCTGACATACTTCCACCTACAGAGTCCACCTTGGATATTTATCAGACCAGTCGATAACAATGGCACGGAAGCATTTATTGACCCATCTCAGATGTTGCGAAACGATTCTGACGCATTGTTCCATGTGTCCGGAAGGGATGAAGTTCTGCTGAGGATCCTTGCAAGAAAGATGAATTTCAAATTCAAATACGTCGACTTACAATCGATGTTCACGTCAGATAACTCCACGCAGCCCAGAGAATTGGGGCTTTTGCTTCTTCAGAGACGTGTAAAAATTTATTTCCTCTTCTCTCGCTAGAATTCTTATTTTCATCATGCTTTTCTTCACTCTCCGAATGTTAGAGAGCTGATCTGTTGTTCGGCGACGTATTTGTGACTTACGAGAGGATGCAGGAAGTTGAGTTCTCCTTCTTCACGCTACCAGATTCGGGGGCCTTTTTGACGCATGCACCACGTCGCCTAAGCGAGGCGTTTGCTCTCATTTATCCTTTTCAAAAAGAGGTCTGGCCACCACTAATTATTATATTTATTATGGTCGGTCCGATTTTGTATCTCTTGATCATCTTTTCCCCGGAGTGGATTGAGAAGAAGAAGCGGCGACGGAGAAGGCGAAAACTACCCAACTCCTTCCACAACATTGTCTACATCAGAGAGATAAATCGAGGCAGGAGGAAGGCGCTTGATATTTTAAAGGAGCGTTCGAGGCAGCAGAAGAACGAAAGTTTGCTCAGCCGCTGTGTGTGGTTCACATGTCACATATTCCTCAGACAATGTTTGTAATCGTGTCACGGAATTTAAATTTATTCACAAAATGTTTTCTCTCCGACAGCCACGAACTTTCCCAACGATAGCGCCTCGGTTCGATTGTTTTCAATAATTCTCTGGCTATCATCCACTTATGTCTTGAGTGATTTATATTCAGCTCAGCTAACATCGCAATTAGCTCGGCCGTCGAAGGAGCTCGCAATCAATTCACTCTTAAGACTCGAACACGTTTTGAATCGCAGCGAAGGTTACAAGCTTCTAGTGGAGAAGAACTCGGCATCGCATAACGTTTTGATGAATGGGACCGGAATCATGCATCGACTCTATCAAAGAATGGAACAGGAAGACGAAGAGAGTTATCTCCTGAACTCAGTCGAAGAGGGCGTTCAGGCACTGCTTGCTCGAGATAAAACTGTCGTTTTTGCTGGTCGCCAAACACTTTACTTCAACATGAAACGCTTCGGAATCAAAAACTTTCAACTATCCGAGAAACTTTTTACAAGGTATTCAGCAATATCCCTCCAGAAAGGATGTCTGTTCCTTGACAGCTTAAATGAAAAGTAAGAAGTTTGTTGTGGAATGATACCTGTGCTTACGTTTGCTTGTAGCATTATGAAACTATTCGAAGGCGGAATCTTGGATAAAATAACAAGTGACGAGTATGAGAGAATGTTCCAGAGCATGCCAATGGATTCAAGCGACGATGAAAAGATTTCCGGCGAGCAGGATGGGAAGGTCGACACGAAAATCAACGGAAGGCAGAGCTCAAATACAAAGACGAAGATCTCGAACGAGAAGGAACTTACAGCTCTCAACCTTCGCATGCTTCAAGGCGCTTTCTATTTGTTGTTGATTGCCCACATCCTGTCGACCGTGTCGTTCATCATCGAAGTTGAGTGTAAGAAGGGTCTTCGAGGTGCTTTTAAGCGAATGAGAATTTATCTTCACTCCTCAATTATGGCTAAAGTATCTCGCATCCTCTCCTGGTTTCGACATTTAGGAGATTGTGAGACATAATTAGAGATTGTCATAAGTACTTCGCTCCCTCTACTCTAATGTATCGAAAGGCATCTCATTTAAAAAAACATCACTTGTTTCGGAGTTTATGGCATTTTCATCGCTTGAACTGCCACGTAAGTGTTTTCGTCTAATTTATGGGAGCTTTCACGTAACGTAGCAAACATTTCGTACAATAAAATATTACTGCGAACTCCATAAAAGTTATCCGCCCTTGTTTTTGTTTACGTCCAAATGATTTCTATAATCCGACATAATCGTCCTTAACTGCTGTGCATAATTTCCATTTTTCCACAACAGCAAACACGAAATTGGCGAAAAATGAACGGAGCTTGAACCTAGCCAAAACATTTGGTTGCAAGGTTTCATCACATGAGCAAATTTCAGCAAATTCCGTGTGAGAAGTCTGTGAATATTTCTGGGAATGCAGCAAAGCGAATGGAGCACATACGAACCTTTGAAGCTAATGCTCCCAACCTCGAGCGGTAATCAAATTTCTTTTTCGCTCAAGCGATTTCGAAAGCGAAGCAATTTGAAATTAAATATGTAAAGTCTCGGTTTTAAAAGCTTTCCAATTAAGCTTTTAATAAAAACGAAACTAACTTAACGAAAAATGGATTCTGGCATAAAACCACTAGATTTAAACACAAACTGAACTTGCCATTTGCTTAATGCACTTTTCATATTCAACCATTCGATTCTTATCGTCTAGGATAATTACATTTACAGGATAATAAAAACAATAGGAAATACTTTGTCTTGATTATCGCCTGCAGCTGAAAGCTCAATAAATTTTAAACCCTCAGTGGAGGAGTTGTCACGACACACCAGGGGAAATCACCACGCATTCTCGTTAGTCAAAACAATGTCAGACAATTACCTTGAGTATGTCTGCTAGAAAATTGAGATCGTTTGCAGCCGCAGAAAAGGAAATTCGAGCTTGACAATTGCGACGCCTTTAAACTCCAATCCTACACGATTATATTGCTTTTAATCCTGTCGTGTTACCTCCCTCATTAATTTCTAAGAAATATTGTCTTGCAAAATTCTGCCATTCATCGCTTTTCAAACGAGCGTTGAGAACGTTTTGAAATTTATGCTCGCATTTTACACCGCTGGGTCGTTTTTGATGCTTCTTTTTCGTATAACAACAATCTTAGCATTCCATACAGCCATTTCAAGACACGAAGTGAGTTTCGCGAGGAGTTAAATTTGAAGATGAGCATGCATGTCTCGCTGCTGTCTCTCTTAAGCTGATTTTCACAAATCCCATTGAGCTTTAATCACAATCCATTAGCTGTAATCCTTCAAGTCAGATTGCCATTGCTTGCCGTTATGTCATGAACTTATCTTCATTTCCCAATTTCCCGGCGATTAATGACGCTCGTTTCTCAGCGATGCGAAGCTTTGTCTCTCTCAATCGCTGATTGATATTGAATAAATTGCGAATTGTCATTATTTTTAAGAAGATTTGCATTACAAATTCCTCAGCAGCCGTTTAAACGAGCATGGAGACGCTGAATTATGTCTTTCGTTTTCACGAGCTTGAATAAATTTGCATAATTGTGTTTGTAGGCGGTTTCAAACGGCATCGTTGTGATGCTTCGCAAAGCATCTTTCCGACTTCCAAAATCAACTTAAGAGAGCAGAGGAAAACAGAAAGTTTTCGAATTAATTACCGGTGGAAGCAGGCGAGCGAATTCTTGCAGAAAATTTCTCGCTGTGTTTGAGATCGTCGCACCACAGCTTGCTGAGGCTGCAAAGAAAATCCAGTTGGCTTCCCAACAAAAGTTTCCTTTTCCCTCGTCTGTTCAAAGTTTCCGAGAAGTCTTAATCTCAAGTAATCCGAGCCTTTGTCTGCTACAAATAGATTCCTTAAACTTTACAAATGTGGAACATGATAACTCCTACTTAAGTTTGTCGTTAACAGATAACTTTCAGTGATCTCCAAAATTAACGAGAGCTGGCAAGGCTCGTCGACAGGAACATTGATTATCGTTAAACATTAACGAGAGATCCTCGCACTTGTAACGCTTGAAATTAATTATTCAGAGTGATACCGAAAGTGAAACGCTTTTCCATTGGAAAGCTTGGTTCACTTTCCATAGAAAAGTTTTCTAAGTTTTGCCCGAACCTTCTCAGTTTCACTTCACACTTCATTGCTAAAAGTTTCACCACTGCCTCGCCTCCAAATAATTTCAGAGTTCTGCCGCATAATTTAAATAATAAATTCTCCTAATTTTCCTCTTAATTAAGCTCGTGCAACATCTGTCACAGGGTTACATTCTAAACTCTTCAAACCACTCGCGGCAATTAGAATTAATTACAATTACTCGGAAGGTTCCCCAACTGCTGCAAAGACATTTTAGATTGCGAAAGCGCTGGTTGATTGAGTAAATTATTTTCACTGTCACCGTATCTTCGCCTTGCTGAGTTTACGCACGACGAGATGAATCCATTAAAGAGCGCCCCGCCTATCGAATTCATCTCGCATTGTGTCTTCTTGAGAATTTATGCAAATTGGCCGCAGAAAACACTTCGCCAGACGAACCTAAACATTTTTAACTAAAATTACGTGTTAAGGGAAAACAGTCGAGGGAGCGAGTTTGGTCTACGATAAGCGCCGCGCTTTTGCTGCTTGCAAAGCTGATCCGGAAATTAATTTTATTCAATTTAGCTGCGTGTGACGCCAGGAATTTCCCTCAAAGTGACTTTCGCTCACTAAATCTGATTTTTCAATTTGTTCCTCGCACTGAAGAATTACTGCAAAGCTAGACTGAAGGGCGGCAAATCATACTTGAGCATTCTTCAATGGAATTTGAAGAGCAAACTCGTAAGAAGCTTAAGCTCTCAATTTTTCAAGCGAATGAAATATTCGTTCTAAGGCTTCGCACCAGTTATCGGCGAATCTTTTGTTCCTCCACTTAAGCAAAAGCCAATTTCCAACTTTCCTCCGCGACAAAAACTTTTGCTCACGATCTCGCGACGTTGAAGTTTTCATAATCAGGACAGATGGAGAATTTTTGCCACCAGCAGAAGAACAAAAGAGAGCACAAAAGGAATCAAATGAAATATTTTGATTAACGGTATTTTGATAAGCGAGCTAGCTCGCTTGCTGATTGAATATCGCAATAGCAATCCCAACTTTAAATTTATTCATGTTTGCCAGATTTACGCCAGTGGTGTCTGGTTGTGATCGGAAAGAAATTTCAGTTGCCTCGCGACAAACAACGCCCAAGGTACTATGAAATTAATATGAAGATAAGACATTACCTTGTCTGACCTTTATCTTCTTTCTATCTTTAAAACCTTTTCTGAAAAACCTACAGCTTTTAGGAAACTCCCTTCATTACAAAACTAGATAATATTGTTTTTTTACACCTATTCATCAATCAAAGTTACGTAAAATTTGAATAGACCCCAAGAGAGAAGAACATTATTTAATCATCTTTGTTATCATTCTGAGCTCAAGCAGAAAGAAGAATAAAAATGAGTGGAAATAGAAAAGAAATTAATCTGGCGGATTTCTCGCTTCCAAATATTTTTTATCGCGAGGAAATTTTCCAGCGGAAAAACGAGGAGGAATACATTCGTCGCAACGATATTCCGTTGAGCCATCAGAAAGCGACAGCAAATTGCGTCAGAAACGCTTATCAGGAATCTCGCAAAATATGAAGCAACACGAGTTAGCGCAATGACTCCCTGAGCGTTGATGATGTTTTCTTGATCCCTGAAAGTGTGGCGCTAAGAATAACTTCACAATTTATGAGAATTTTCGCTTCGGTGTCTGCCAGTCGGTTCGATTTGAAATCTTTGCCTTCTCTCGCATCAGATGAAAATTTAATGGCGTGAAATATATTGCCATAACTCGCAGAAATCGCATGGTGCGATGATAAAGTGACGAAAGGAGAAATCTTAAAGTGTCGACCTTCGATGGCTTGCACGTCTCTGATGGCTTGCGAGTAGTCGTGACGCGGCTGCTTCATAAAAACATCGATAAAAGATCGCATCTATAAATAGAGCATTAAACGTCGATAAATTCCTCACGACAGCCGATTCATGCCGCCAAACGTTTGTGTTTCTATTCCGATTTCCCTCCTTTATGGCAACCTTAAGATATCAACAACTGTAAACAATTCGCTAACGACGCGATAAAACTGATTCAACATTACCAGCGGATCGTGGGAACTCGATTCAACGAGATTGAAATTGATTTAACAAACATCATCTCATTAAAATATTATTAGGATCAGGAGCAGCACACTGGATCAAGAATTTGTCTGATCGAAATTTAATCGACCATATGTTGCTGTTCCCACACTTTCACGAAGCAATTCTTGAGCTTGTTTATGATGCACAATAATTTTCTATGATGTCGGCGCTCGTGTTGCAGGCGATTTATTTGCATGCAAGCGAGAAAGCTCTCGGTTGAACGAGACAGTGAGTGATCTAGCCCGAAGAAATTACTACTAAGTTTCGTCTGCTCTCTTGATGAACTCTGCTGTGTTTAATGCAAATTTCTGATGCAAACTCACCACAGTTTGGGTAGCAAATTATGAAAAAAATTTCATGGAAATTGAGTTGTTGGCACATCAATTTCATTCGTTCATGCTCGAATGGTGAAGCTCCTGTATGTTTGTAACAATGAATTTATTACTCGTTAAGAATAACTTTGGAACCTAAGAATCATTTTTAACTTCACCGATGTTTTTCCGCTCACGCAATCCGATTATCATGGAATGGAAAAATGTTCGCAAAAATTGTTTGCAGAAATGTTATGATGTTTGCGGATTCAAGGAACGAGCTTCTTGATGTTGCTCGTGCCCTCGACTGACATTTTGTGACACAGCATAATGAGAAATTCCCTAAGAACGATGTCAAACCACTCTAGGCCGCCGACTCGAATCTATGAAAACCCTTCCAACTTTAAGATGCTTCGACGTCATCGGAAGTCGTTTGAATCACACGTAAAATATAGCTTTGTTGCTTTTTCCAAACGTGATTTGATACATTCGTAAATTTTAGATCAGCATCGGTACGTAAAAAGAACATTCAGCAGTGCAAGAGAGCTCTGCCTCCATGACAACAAGTTTGTTTGCAAAGAAGAAGATGATGCACGATGTGTTAAACTTTAATACAAAAAGGTTCGAACGAATTTTAAAGGTTTCGCTCGTAGCCATGCATTTTCGGTCGGGTCGAGGTTCATTGTATTGCTGTTGGGATTCAAGCAAAACGAGACTTCAAGATAGATTGTAAATCAACTGTAAACAGCTCCCAGCGATTTTCAGCAACTAAACAAACAACATTTGAATTGGATGAAAGTCTTAAACAACTAAGAAGTCATCGATTCGTTTCGAAGAAAAATTGTTTACGTAAACAAATCTCCCTTGACTCAAGTTGCACTAATGTGATTAGATGAGCGAATGTGTCGAAGCAGATAACTCACCGAGCCATTTGACAGCAATGTCAGTCTCGCTTGAAGTGTAATCGACTCGACGAGTATTGTTGTGCCGCTGCGATGACGAAGCAAATTGATCCAAGCTACGTAGCAAATCCTATTTGACTCAGAACGAGAGCAAAATTCAAGTGTAGACAGTAGAGACTAATGATATTAAATGCAAATGCATTACGTTCCAGCAATAAAATATCGATTTTGCTGTAATTGAGTAAAGATTGAGCTATTTTCGAACATTGTGCAATCGTTTACATTCATAGCTTCCGTCGTACAAAATCATTAATCACGTTTGAATGTTACGAAGACGACGCGTTAAGAAGAAACTTAAACTAAAAGGAGAATCGTGGGTACGTGACGAGACTGCGAAGCTGGGCAAGAACCGTTGATTACATTAAATTGTTTTATCAGCAATGTGTTGCCACATATATTCAACCCGAGAAAAAAACGTGGAAGGAAATGATTCATGTACCGCGTCCCTGCCTCGTAAATATTCATTGAGAATAAATTTTGCTGCCTTTTCCAAACTTGTGAGAATAAAATTGGATGACTTATGTCAGATTGCATCGACGAGTTGGCTTGCTCGCTAGGCAATTATCTTTGATAAGAGCTATCACGTCTGCTGTAGAGATCTCGCTGGCTAATTGGACCGGATGGGAAAAAAGCGTGAACCCTTGTGGGTCTTGTTTGATGATAGCTTCCGTGTGTTCAACGTACAAAGAACGTCAAAACAAGAAAGGTAGCGAGCTCCAACCTTGCTCAAACACTCTCGCGACTGTGAAAAAATCATTTTCATTTATTTTTAATTAATTTTCATTTCATAAGAGCGCTGGTGAATGTAATTGAAAATGTCAGCATAAATTATAATCAAATTCTCAGCCACAATCGCAGATTGAACGCTTAATTGAAATTTTATTTTTAACAGTTGTGAATAACAATTTCGCTGCTCTATAATTGACTCAAAGCTTTTTGGCAGAGTTAAATTAAATATTTGCTGTTCTTAATCAGCGAACTTCCCATTTTTCTGCCAAACGTCTGTTCAAAGTCCTGAACGAATAAGTCTTCTAGGAAAGTAGCTAATTAATGGGCATTTCATACAACGCTAAATGAGATATTAAGTGAAATAATTACAGATTCGGAGGGCGGAAATTCGTGAACTTAATTGGACTTAATTTTGATCAATCCTCGAAGATTATTTGCCTAATAAGATTTTCTTAGACAAAGTTCGTCGTTGATTGAACGCTCTTTTGTTCAGCGCCGTCGCTTTCATTTAAGCTCAATAATGAAACTGCTTACTTGTCCATCGATGATCATAAATCTTGCTGACGCCGCTCAATCGCTACGCTGGAAAAACGTTCATCTGGTCGGAAGTTCGTCATATTAATTAGGTTGAGACTACGACTCGTATTATAGCTGCACTAATTCACTTCGCAGAGCACTTGTTTTCCTTTTTCGCTAATGAAGGCCGATTTTCGGAAGGTCTTAGAGTGTTTATGCCTCAGCAGAGAATGTTTTATTCAACGTTCTCTTGCCACTTCAGCCGTGGGCTCGCCTTCTGCTTTGCTAGGAATATTGTTTTATAAATAACGCGCTGCAGAAAGGTTCCTTGGCGTTGCTCCGGTAGCTTGTAAAATCCCTTTGTAAGAACAAGATTGAATCAGCTATCGAACGAATTGAAGCTCGCCTTCGGATTTATGTCACATTTTGTATCACGTTGTAATAAGTTTTCATTTTCTAGAACAAGCAGAGCGATAATTCATGATTATGTCACAGCAAACAGAAGATTACGTCCAATTATGTTTGGGAAAATGAAACTCTGACGAGGGCAAAGTGCCGCAAGGACATTGTTATCTACTGAAATTCGATGTAGCCTCGTCTTGATGGCTAAAGTTGTAATGAAATTGACGAGACGAAAGATTGAAATCATGCAAACAAATGGGAATAGCTTCGCGCTTAATGACAATGTCGACGACTCAACTAGAATCAACAACATCCCAACATCAATCTCCATCTATTACTCAACCTTTTTAATCCTTCTACATCTGCAAACTCATTTGCATGATGTCTCGACATGGTTCAACTACATATTTCGTTGTTTCGATTAAAAGGTTGAAGACAAAATAATCGTAATGAGGATATCTGAAAGAAAAAGGTAGTGAAACACTCCAAGAGCTTCTCGTCTATTTTCTGCAACACTTTACTTAATTGTGATCGATTTTCTTTCCCATTTTCTTAAACATCAAATTGATTTTACACTACGTTTCTTCCTGACTTAGATTCAGAGATATATTTTTGGGGCTCATGTCAAAAATATATCAGCGAATGTTTCTGCTACTTTCGCATCGAAGAAATTTCCATAAACTTTTTCAATTAATTCAAATCAGTCTTGTAAACTAAAATCTTTTTGAAATTGAAATTTTAATCATCCTCCAAACTTTGATGATAATTCTCGCTATAATGGCACATCATTTGTGTTTCTTTATCAAATTACTTGTTCACTTGTGCAAATTCAATTTCCTCTTATTAAAAACTTAACAAACATTTGCTTTGCTTCTTGGGAAATTCTGTTACTTCAAGCAAACTTACTAATTTACATCTTCTGACTAAATTGATTTAAACTTTTTCGATTCATCACTGAAGAAACAAGTTTGAAAGAATCATTATACTTTGATTCTGAGGAGCTTTTTGAAAGCTCTCCGAAAGTCGAGGTTGAAGATGGTGTAGATGATCGGATTAAGCGCCGAATTCAAGTATCCTAGCCAAGTGATCACGGTCATGAACATGTCAGATGGACAGCAAGTCTCGCAGAATGGAAGAATAACGTACCTAAGTGTTCAAACAGAGAGTTTTGCATTTAATTTTTTTGCTCTTTTAATGTTTCACTTACATCAGGAAGAACGGCAGCCAGCAGACCACGAAGACTCCTATTGTGTTGATGAAAAACATGAAATGAACGGAGAAGGAGAGCGTGAATAAAAAGCTCGTCAGCCACTCTGAAGCATAAGAGTAGCTGATGGCTGCATGTTGAGTTTTCATCCTCAATTTCTCCTGTAACAGTGGAAATTTGCTCAACAATGCATGCCATTCAAGCTGTCTAGTGCAGTGGAAACTGCTCAGGGCGACTTAATTACCCATTATAATTCCAAGTGTTCGAGCGGCTCTTCTCTCCTTGCTAAGAGAAATTTTCTGCTTCTCCTCGATGAACTGATAAACAACTCCACACTTTTTGCTCGCTACATTGTTGTTGTTTAGGCTAGAATTGTCTTTAAACTTTACGTTGCCTTTGCTCCGGTCTATTTCAATCACAGCAGTTGCCTCGTCGCTAGGTTTGCTCTCATGATCATGTACATCTGTGACGGAATTGTCATCGGAAAGCGGGATGTGAATATTCTGTTTATCTTTGAGATCTTTGATAGAGTCTTTAGCCATTTTCTTTTTATCTTTTTTCTTTTTCCGTTTCATGTCTTTTGAGTTGAGACTACCGTCGGAAATTCCCGCTTGATCGTTGTGATTAACTTCGCTGCTAATCGATTCCCGCTCTCGTTCATCAGAACCGGAGTTCTTTGTGGCCAGCTCAGCTGTTTTCACAGTTATGTTGCTTTTCAGTGCCATTGCATTTATTTTAGATGCTTGTGCACGCTCCCTCAGTCGTCTACGTGTCGCAACGTATATCTCGATGTAGACGATGGTCATGATTATGAGCGGAATAAAAAATGAGCCTGCAATAGAATTTAGTGAAGGTTGTGGGTGAGATTATTTGAAAAGTCTTGGCTATTTAATGGGGAAAAGTGAGTCGAGCCCAAGCCATCAATAGTCAAATAACAAAAATTAAACAGAGATTGAAATTACCGAGGCTCGAATAAATTACGTATCCCTGGTTGGAGGTCAGCTGGCATGGAGTGTCAGCTTCAAAGTGATCCGGCCAGTCGTTCCATCCGACCAACGGCGGCGAACTGATGACTAATGACAATACCCAGACTCCGGCTATCAATATTAGCACTCGCTCCACTGTGCGCTTCTGAGCATAATTTATTGGATCTGTTATCGCCCAATACCGATCGAGAGCGATTGCGCTGAGATTTAATATCGATGCTGTGCAGCATAATACATCACTCGTCAGCCACATTTTGCACATGTGAATCCCAAAGTCCCATCGGCCTCGGATTGAATACGCGACATTTAATGGTAGCACCAGGAATGCGACCGTCAGATCTGCAACGGCCAGCGATACGATAAAGAAGTTCTGTACGATCCGTAGTGGTTTGTAAGTGAAAACTGAGAGAATGACGAGAATGTTGCCGACGATGGTAATGAGGATTATTATGATCAGAACCATGGCGATTGCTATTGCCTCCCACTGAGGCATCGCCAGACTGAAACCAAAAACACTGTCGTACATGACTTCAGGCGTTTTCTCGCAACCACTGGCCACCTCCATCGCCTGTGTCGACGGCAAATCGCTGTAATTGTATGATGGCATAATTGTCATGGTTGACGCCTCGGCTAATAGAAGAATGTCTTTCCCTCCCTAGTTCAGGTCAACAGCAGTAATCTGAGAAGGAGTCAGAAAAGCAAACGTTTCAATTAAAGTCAGTCAGGTCTGGGAGCTGCGGGCAATTTCTCACATAATTTAATTTGATTGCGCTGCGAAGAATTGTAATTAAAAGAGTTTTATCTTGGTTGGTTTCTGCTCTCCATGTTCAAACCATGAATGATCCCGCAGGAACTTAAATGCATCGTTGGCACTGATAGTTTCCCTTCTTCCTTCTAAGTTTTCTTCGTCTGCAATAAAATTTAATTGATTGGACATAACTACTTTGCGAGACTGTGACTGTTTCTCAAGTGGAATAAATTCGGCCTTCGTCTGTCATGATGGAAAGGTTTATGAGGAACTCTTAGAGAAATAACTTGAAGAGTTATTTTTAGATTATTTCTCGTTGTTGAATAAAAACAAAAACATTCGAGTGTTTACACTGATCCCAAGCTCTTTCACTCAACGTGTCGATAAACATCTCAGTTTGCGAGCAAAGTAATACAGAAAGTTCCCTGAACTGATGAAGGAAGGAGACAAGACACGGACAATTTTACATATTGGACATCGCAAACTCTCAATACAACTTCTCCAAACACGACCGACAGTGTTTATTCAGCAAACTTTATGAACTCACTTCAGCAACGTCAGAATTTGTCGAAGAAATATCTCAAGGAATATCGATCAACGTCATCAAATATATTCAGGACATTGTTGTTTTAGGTGGCACTGATCGGCTAAAATGTTTTCTTACTTCGTTAAGAAGGAAATTCAAGGATAGAAATGAAAATGTTCCCACAAATTTCAACCCAATGTATGCGAATTTCCTGATTTTGTTTGTTGTTAATATTTATCTTAGGAAGTCACTTGCATGCTGATCATTAAATTAACGAAAAAATGTAAAATGTGAAAGGGTAAAACTTTATAGAGTTTCCTTTGATCGAGATTCAAAATAAACAAAATTTCTAGCTCCTTGTTAGCAGAACTTTGTGAAACAGTTTTAACTTCGAACCCCTTTTTGATGGAAACTTATGTAAGCAAGAAGAAGTATTTTGAAGAAACAAAACTTCTAACAGCTTAATGAAGACGGAATCAAAGAGTGCAAACAGGTAAATCAACCTTATTAAAATTTATGTCATGACCAGCTCGCTCGCAAAATTGCCAGCGGATGGTAAATAAATAAATTAGCGATGAAATACGGTTCATCAGGACTCAAAGCTCCTCTTAATGGATTGAAAGCGTGGAAGTTCTTCGTTTAATTTATTGCTTTGTTCGCCATGAATATTCTACGCTAACAGCTCGAGACACAAATCAATTCCTCGAGCATTGAAAAATTGATCAGTCGGTTGGCTAAATGAATATTCCAATATTTATTCTCATCGCTTTCTCTCCGTGTCATTTAGCAGGAATCGTCTTACATTTCACGAGCAGATATTTGAGTTCATGAATCTTTTGATTGAAAATAGAAGGAACGATGGGATAACTGAACCCAGACGTTCCGAAGAATTCTCGGCGATGGCACTCATTGTGCAGAGCTTCATTAATCAAAATAAATTTTATCTCTACGGCCCTCGCTCTTTGGGCTCCCTTTTGACAGCTCAAGAGGAAAGGAAGCTGAATGAAATAAAGCGAGAGATTTCAGGGTGAAAATATTTTCCTAAATTGCAATTTGAAGCCAGCTCCAAGGCAACAGCAGTCAGCTTGGAATAAAAGAAGCTTTCATTGACATCTCGGCCACAAGACTTTTTATAAATTAAGTCTCTTCTGTGGATACCATCAAGGGTCATAAGGTCGAGCTTCTTATCTAAATTAAATTCTTCGGAGCCTCGTTCGCTTCAAAACTTTTCAAAACGACGCCGGAGATTGAGAATTCACTTGAAAACTAAATTGATTCCTTGGAAACTCTCAAACTAGGAGTGACATATGAAAGTTTCCGAGAGCTTCTGTTGCAAATGATAGTTGAGAGTTGAAAACTCAACAACTGAGAATATCTTTAAAATCCTTCCGTCAGCAAAATGCAATGCTTACGACATTTGAACTTAATTGAATCGAAGAAACCTATCAAGAAAACTGAAGCTTTTTCCCTCTTACAGTTCCTACACGACAGACTCGGCAATCAAATATTTCTTGTTATTCGCTCTACATGCGAACCATGACATTCGATCTCAATACGACGGTTGAATCAATAATTTCCCACAATCAATAAACAATCAATCCGATTGCCACAGCCAATTTCATCTGATTCATGCACTCACTGTTATCATTTGCAAACAAACACGATAGTCAATTTGCTTTAAGCTATCGCGAAAAACAGAGCCACGAAAAGCTTTAAAGCTGCCTACGTCAACTTGCTACTGAAGGGAGAAGCTTTAAGAGGATTACTCGTGAAATTAAAGATTGGCCGTGATCAAATTTATTCAGCGTCACGCGTATTGAGTGCCAATCGATGATTATTCTCTTTACCTCCGCGCTTAATGAAGCAGAAAGTGCGTGTCATCACTCAAAAATTCATTACAACGGCATTAATTATTCACACTTGCAGCGAAAAAAGTTCCATCAGAATGATTAAAGCGAGCTCACGCCTGAATTCAATTAAAAATGGTTTTTCGAAACTCCGTGGATATTTCGGACACTTCTTCTTGTTTCCCGCTCTCGCAATACTTCACTGTCATGTTTCGCGTGAATGACTCTTAAAACAATTAATGGAAGCCTCTTTCTGGTTAAAAGCATGACTTTTCACAAAAATTCACGTTTGTCAATGATTATCCGACCGTGCAGCACTTCACTACGTGAATCGAAAGCAATCGTCATGTCACATGCAAATTCAGCTTTTAGTAAACCAAAGGAAAATCCACTGGGAGTCCAAAGTGCTTTGAGCTTTGTGTTCCACTCTTTGTAGGCACATTCGACTTTTTCTTCTATTTACCGATGAGAATTTATTCAGAACTATAACTCAATGTGTCGTATGCTCAGACTTCCGTCTACTTTGTGGCACTTAAACATTAATTTCTTCCCAGATAACAAGTTGAGAGGGCGACGACAGAGATAGAAAAGTCAGTGAGAAAGACGAGAAATATTTAGAATGAGTTAAAGTATCTACGTAGGCGGTAGAGCTCTGTGCGGTTTCCAAGCTCTTTTATGGCGTCAAGAGCCGAGCTTTCAACTTTATTGTTTTATTTCCCAAAGCCGCAGAATGCTGACGAGAAACAATTCAATTTGAGGGAACAGCCTCATGCTTCCTCGTGGGTGAAATTTTATTAAGACATGTAATGTGCGGTGATGATTCGAGTCGCAAGCAATAATCCTCTCATTTGCTTCATCGTTATCGTTTCAGCTTTGCAGAGGCTCGAGGAGAAGCTTCGCTCGTTCATACACGGAAAAACTGTCAGTTATTAACGACAATCAATCATTCTCGCTTCCAGATGAACGAGCGAACGAATGGGAAATCCAGAGATGTGTCTGAGAGGAAATTAATGTTTACAAATTGAATTTCTGATTTCACATTCAAGTCGAAATCACTGACAACTTTCACTTTGATTGAAGTTTCTCGGTACTCTGATTGATCATTAGTCACGTCAACGAAGGATTAGGTTAATTAGCGAGCACAAAAAATGTTTCACAGATTTTCCGACGTCGATGTTTTCTTATCAGATTTAACCGAACATTTTTATTAATTCAATTTACGACGCCCGGAATGAAACATCAATCTCAACATTACGGCACGCGAACGAAGACTGACAGAAATGTGCTCGGTGATAAAAACACATCTGCAGACTGCACGGAGTAGGAAAACTGGTTGGAAAACGAAATGATTTCCACTGGATTTTCCAGCCGAACGTTTCGTTTTCATTCACGTTTTTCATCGACAAGCTGTTGTTGATGTCATCATCTCACGTTGGGCAAGCTTCCGTAAGACGTCTACCGAAACCTGAATTCCATTAAACTTATCCGTCAGGAGAAAGCCTTTAAGGGTTGACGATGAATTAATCGGTAGACTAAAGAGATTAGAGGAAAATTAGATTAAATTAGTTTGCTTTGATGTTGTCGCTTTCGGGTATTGAGCAGAGAAAAGGCTACGGAATAGCTGTAATTCAACAAAGCGCTACTAAACTCATTATATTTACAACTCGATTTACAAATAAGTCAAATAATTTATTCTGGTGCCTCGGGTAAGGCAAGTCACCGGCTCGTACACACGTCGAGCTGGGGAGAATAATTTTTCCTATCCATTGTACGTGACATGCAAGCTTTCGACTCGTCTCACTCTGCCGTTTCATGTTCGATCACTTCACTATTGATCTTTTCGAGCGATTTGATGCGAGAAAAATTATATGCCCTGGGATTTATTTACATTGAATATTTTCGGGCGAGTGAACGCAAAGGAAATCTGTAAGCGATGGAGTGCGTCAAGGGCCGTGCTGACTCATCGGTTCCCGAAGCTCATAATTTCATGTTTAGTCGTTGAAGAAATTTATTTCAAGCCGGAAATATTTGCGCAGTCAATCTAAGGCTTTGGCGGAATCAACTTTTTGAGGGATGGCAGCCAAGTCACGGCCGAAAAGAATAAATGAACCTCATTAGTAGCAACTCAAGCTACAGCCTTGCATAAAAGAAAAGGGAGATCTATCAAAAGATTCTGATACAAGACATGATTAAAAGATTAGGTTGAGCAACGCAAATGTAATTCGATATTAGGACCAAAAGATTTAATTAAAGTTTTGTTTACTTTGATATATATTAGGTCCTCCTGACTCAGCAGTTTTGTATCTTCTTTACAAAATATTCCACACGTGACTTTTTCGGTCGTTCAAAAATACCTCGTTGAGCATTTGTAACAAGCAGTTCAGGAAGGTGAAAGGTATCGATTTGTAAGACAGTATCAAATGTGTTTCAAATGCGTGTCCTTGGAACGAAAGAAGATGAAAGCTCAAGAGTATCGAAGTCACTCACAAACATCCGATACAACAATCGATCCCAAACCATCCACAGGGTCTTGCGGTGTTCATCATCATTAGAGAAATGTTGTTTTGGAAAACTGAGCTGCGGAAGTTTCAAATTGAAATCGACAGTTCTTGAGATATTCGAGTACTTGAGATAAGCTTGAGAGATTTAAACTTCCAGAAAATTGAGAGTTTCCACTGTAAACATAAATAACTTAATTGCGTCGCGTACGAGGGTAAACAGCTTGACGATGTGGGAGGTTGAATAACAAATGGATGAGCTAAGCGGATTGAAAACTCTGACAGTCTTAGACTGTTCATTATGCTTTCTCTTGGCAAAACTTGTCAATCTAAAACTACACTGATGAAAGCTACTGTCGAACGATAACGAGAATTGCACGTTTTCGTTGACCTTTTACACTCATTGTATACCGAACCAGTCTCTAGAGTATCGTCGACCGTTTGAAGTCAATGAACAACATTACTCTGCTAGCAGCAGGAAAGAAGTTGGAGAAAGGGTTAAATTGAGAATGCAATCATGTATAAAGAAGTCGTAACTGCATCCATTTAGAAGCCATTCGGGATACGAGTTATTTAAACCAGCACAATGTGCATGAAAAGAAACATTCTAGTTGAAGCATCGTGTAGTGGAACGAAGCGAGAAAGTTAGTAACAAGATAGTTGAGAACATGCAGTCGTTCCATTGCAGAAATATTTCAATTCGAGAGGATAAGTACAGCGAGGACATGAGCGAGCGCACAAATTTTCATATTTACTGTTTTTCCTGGAGCTTCAATGAGCAATTTCACGGTAGAGCAAAGCAGCAGCTTTGAGGGAAACTGGCGAAGTTTCCTTCGCAACTTTAAAATCTGAGTAAAAAATATTTATGGCTTATTCAGTTATTCATGCTCAACACAAATTGGTTGAACTCGCGTTTTGTTTTTTATCGCTGCTTTGCGCGATAGCTGTTTGTCTCGCTTTGCTGTGCTCGCCTGTTCGAATTGTTTGATTAATTTTTACACTCCAAGCTGCTGTGGAGAGAGTCAAATCTCCAATGGATCGATTCTATTATTAATTCAATTAAAACAGTTTTAAGCAGCAATTAGGGAACCAGTTCGGTCGTAATCAACCTTAATGATGATAACAGTTCGCGGAAAAACTAATTGGAAGGGGTAAATGTTCTCCCTACTTAGTCGAACTTTATCATCAATGTGGTGACAAAAAGTGCTGATCGACCAGGCAGCCGCACAACTTTCAACAAAGTTTGTAGCGCTTTAAAATTAATGAAAAACCGGCTTGTTGCCGGAAATTGTTATCACCGCTTTCACTTCAGCGCTCGACAAAAAAAAAGTTTTAGGAATTTTGCCAACAATCGCCAGTCCGGCAAGTAGATAATGCGGGATTTATAGAAAGGCTCTCGGTCGAAGCACATAAATACAAAATAGATTTTTTGCGAATTGTCCTCTCATGCAAGTCGTAGAGCTGTTTTTGTATCAAAACTGTTATGAGTTTGCAAGGATACAAAAGCCATTTGCATTCAAGCTCTTTTTTTATTGCAAATAATGAAATTTTGGCTTAATGCTGAGCTAAAAAATGTAATAGCTCATGTGAGCCACGGGCTGAGTTCTGGTAGATTCACGAGTAAGAAGAGTAATTCAATCTGTCAACGAAGGCATTAGATAGATAAAAGATGCTCTGGTCTTACAGCCTAGGCTGCTGCTCCAGACAGTGATCCGGGGTGGCATTATCAGTGCCACTGAGAATCACAACCCACAGTGCGCATCAAGTCTTTCAACCTGAATTCACACCGGGGCTAACGAAGGCATTAAAAATCGAAGAAAGTGACAGAAATTTACTAAACGGCAGAACGAACTGTGCAAGTCAAGTAAGCTTTTAATTGGGTTGGCAGTATCCTTGGCAAACTTTCACGGTTATCTAAGGAAAGTTTTGAAAAAGGAAGCGCATGGAAAGGTTTCCATATCCATTAGATCTAACCACTGACTTCAAACGAGAACTTTGTCACCATGGCGAGCAAAATTAATGCCATAGAAAATCTTACGCGTCTGGCAAATTATCTAGATTTGATTCGCCGATTCAAAATACAGACGAGTTCGCACATAAAATTTGAAACGCAATCGAAACAGAAACCAGACGCGCAGCGAATTCTGACTTATCAAAATTTATTTTATGCTAGAAAATAATTTAACTATCGACACAGCTGGAAGCTGCAAAACATTCATACGACGGAGGCGCAGTTTCAATATCGTGATAAGCTGGCGGCAAGTCTTCATCGATGTCTATCAGAGAATCAGCTCTATCTTGAATTGAGTAAACAAGTTGCTGTTGATCGTTATGCTCTTCAGTATTTTGCGTCGATGAAATTTCCATTTCTCGTCGATGTGCTTCAGCATTTGGATGAGTCATGGCATAGACGGTTTGTAAATCAGAGCGCAGAATAATATCGCATAATGCATTTCTTCTTATTTGTTTCAACCTTGCCTACAAATTTAAAATCTAGTATGAAAAATCATTAGTTTATCATCTAAAATTTAACTCACCTTTTCTCGTAAAAAAACACAAAATACACACAGAAATATCGCCAAAAGAAGCCAGAAAAACAAAGCGAATAATTGCATTGTAGCTTGATAGTTGTATTTCCTTCGCAAATTCGCAGGATCACGACACAATCGAAAGGTTCAATAGCACCTGGACTATCACGTATGTTTCTATTGTGACCGATCGACCAACTGACCAATCTCATCTGAGTGTAAACTTCTCTCATTTCCCGGCTCTTTCCAATTTTCAAGTCGTACGCGCAAGTCGAATGACGTCAACTTTTGTTTATAGATTCACATGTGGTCGTTGATCAGAGCATCGATCTGTGGAACATTTTTACTTAAAAATCATTTTTCTCGTTGCTAGAGGAAAGACGATCACGCTTGGAGCAACTGGAGATTTTGATTAAGTGAAAGAACTCTGAACTTTAAAGCAATGACACTGACGACATTCACAAAATGTGCATTCATCATCAATGTTCTCTGCAAAAGTTTCTCCCATTCAACCGACTGACTGACGAGCTAAAGTTAATGTTTTGTGTTCATCTGTATATGTCAGACCATTCATCTACGTATCAAGAGATTCATTTTAGTCTTCTTCTCGTCAAACTTTTTGTCGTTTTTGCCGAATTGTGTGTCCTTGTCATGACCTGCATTGTTGCAAACATCTACATGGAAAAGACAAAAGTTTTTTCAAGAGCTTCTTCATCAAAATGTTCCTTCTTTTGCCAGGACTTGTTAGTTTAACAAAGAACGTTTAACAAATTTTAGATCTGCAGCTAAACACTACAAAATTGCTTCTGGGGACTCTGGATGAAAATGTTCGCGGAGGACTTTGTAAGAAAGTTTCAGTTTGTTATTCATCAATAATTTTGTAGAGAGGAAGAAAGGTTTGTTCAAAAACAATAACAATTTAAGATGATTAAAAATTCAATTTCTTTAAGATCTTCACTCGTGACTTCGTTATTGTGAAAGTTTTGTTCTCGTTGAAGAGAAAGGAAGAGCCGAGATGTTCATTGATAAGTTTCTTAAGACGATAATGAACACTTGAGGCAATTAAGTTGAATTTCGAAACAGGTAAAACAAGCATAAATTTCTGGTGAACCCAAAAGCTTATCAATTTACCAATGTTAGTTGAAATCAAGACAACTCGTGCTTTGCCAGGATAACGTTTGTCATGGTGACAATGACAATCAAATATAACTCTATCTCCTGATGAGATTCCATGACACGATGAGAATATTCTGGCGTTAGATAAACGATCTAGACAAGACACCGAGAATAAGTTTTGATTGATGCTCACGTCGGAGTGATGAGCATGTCTCCAAGAAGACGTCTCGTAATGAGTTTGTGATAACGAGCAGCTTGATATTCCTGGTACTCGTGCTCATCGAGTAATTAAGCGTCTGAGACGCGTTGAAGCATGACAGTGTTTGAGGAAGTTAGTTTAGAATTAACACGCTCGGGAATAAATGTTTATTAGTTTGCGCTGAGTCTCCAGACGATGTTTTGAATATAATGAAAACTGGCAAGCGGAGACAAGAATGACGCTTGTCTCTCTTGAAACACTTGACAAACTTGATTTCCAGATTTCTTAATCCGCAAACTTTCGACTCAAAAGCTGTCGGAAGCTCTTGAAGCTTGTTAACACAAGACGATCGCAAGAAAAGTTTTCTTGGATTGAGTTTATTCACAACCGCGGAACTTTCAAAATAAATTTGTTTCGGTTTCAGTTGTTTTCTTCGTCGAAAGTTCAGATTTTGAAATAAGCTCTAATTGTGCTGACCTGCAGAGCCTTAAGGATGTTTTTCATCGTTCAACGTTGCTTTGTTTACGGTTCTTGTTATACTAAATTCCTAATTCACATAGGATTTTGTTTCTCCAGCTTCAACAAAGAAAACACACGAGAGCAAAAGAGTCCGAGCTTAGCCAAAGCCAACGAATTCGGGTTGACGACGGTTACGAGCACAATGTGACATTTTTATGATAGAGCGCCATGGCAATCCAACGGATGCAAGCTCAATTGACTTGCGAAGTTGCGGAAACATTTTTTTTCCTTGTTTGCCGCATAAAATTATCCACCCTCAGATGCAAAGCTGTTTACACAAGCGTGTCGATAACACACAAAGAAGGATTACATCGATCATTAATTTAAAAGCTGCGAAACATCACGTTGGTGAATTCAGCTTCAGCATTTTTTGTTGCAGCGTAATACAACATCTCCATGAACACGACAACTCCTATAAATATTCATTAGATAGCGAACCTTCACAACGTCCGTGACGATGCAGCAAGGCAGGAAGCAATCGATTTTTTAAACAAATTACTCTACAGAGTGATTAATGACTATGCGACATCTTAATTACAGGAACATAACTACCGAGCCATCAGCTGAGTCGACGGAAAGTTGCTTTTCCCGTTCATCGGATTTTTCAAGCCACTGAACAAAACTTTTCTCATTTAACCTGCTCGAGCCAATCAAGCCTATTACATTATCCTGAAAACCCATTTTCTCGTTCGAATGAGTTTCGACAAAAGTTTATGACAATTAACATTATTTATTATAACAAATGTCGATGCAATCAACAGCGCATTGATTTATGGTCGAATTTAATTAGCAGTATAAATTATGTTTGTCAACATTTACCCTCATTTCACGTTCACATTGGCATAGAGAATCAACTAGACTGATAGAAAGCTCGTTGGGAGAAGAGAATATTCTTTGAGAAAACCCTAACACAATGGATAATTTAATTACTCTAGGTTACCTTTTCAATCATTCGAACTAATAAACTCCTCACCTTGTTCATTAAAAATGGGGAGAAAAGCTATCGTTGAAGTGGAAAAGTTTTACCAGGCTGGTTTGCCTCCGAATTCATTAATCCTTTTGGGCCTCGTCATCGCTCGATGGCGGGTGATTTTGTACCCTTTTTCATGAGGCTTCTCAAGAGTAATTGGAAATACCTACTAAGGTTTTTACGGAGCTCCGTCTCACAAAACGTTTATCATGGTATTCACACTTCAGTTGAACACTGCGTGCATTAATAGCTTCAATAGCTAAGACTCTTTGGTTAGCAAGTGTTTTGAAATGATTTAATTTGAGTCTGACATTACTACGGCCCGCTATGTTGAAAGGTGTCCTGAACGAAGAGATCTGGTTATTTGTTTATGGACAATTGAGAATTCTTACGACTTCAGATGGCCATTGACAAAGGACGACAATGATCAGCGACGAAGCAAAGGAAATAATCGACAACAAAAGTAATTTTACTGTAAGAGTTCATAGAGGGGCTCGAATGTAGAGATTATCTTTAATGGGATCAGCTAGATAAGGATAGGCAAACAGATAATGTATGTGTCGTCCTATGCTAACAAATGGTTAGCACACTGATTATGTAATTAATTGTGTTTACAACCAACGGAAGCCATTGTCTCTATAAAAGGGAACTGCGTATGGGAGGAAGAAATCTACTAAGTGGTTGAGCTTGAAGTTTTCCCTCGCAGCAAACTTTCATATTTTATGTGAACACTAGGAAAACAAGCAAACAAACTTTAAAGCTCGAAAAGTGGAATAAAAACGGAATTCTTCATCGGTTGCTATAACAAAGTGCACAAAAACAAAATAACTTCTCAAAGTTCTGCAAACAATTGTTATTCGATAATTGACATTTCATCTGTTGACCCGAATTCCAAGTTTGATCTCGTAATTTTATCGAATTGGAAAAGTCCACAAATCACGAACAACTTTCATTCGAATCGAAAAGTCTTAAATATCAATCGAGCTCGTTGAAATCACAATTATCTTTTCATCTTCAGACTGGAGAAATGTTTCGAGAGCGTGCTGATTGTACACCATCCAGCGATGGAACGTGTTTGAGAATTCAATTTCCTTTCAAACGAATTTATCAAACGGCTTGGACGATTTAATGGCCGGGCAGACGGTTGAGCTTTTTCCAGTTGAATGATCCATCTGAGTTGCCTCAAAACGATTCCAGGAGATTGTCGCCGACAAACTCAGCCAACGCCGGACGAGGCAAATAATAAACGGAAAACATTTTCCGTCAGATTCATTTATCACGCTGCAAATCGGAGAAAATGAAATTGACAAGGGTCTAAGGTTGCTTTCAAAAAGAAGAAACATCGAACAAAGTTGGAAGCACAAGAGAGCGACAGCATGAACCTTAAAGCTCGATGAATAAAATATTATCGAAACCAAATTAAGTTTTGCTTTCATGAGTGCCAGAAAAGTTTACCAACGAAATAAATTTCCGGCTGATTTTCCTGCAATGTTGTACAAGCTTTCAAGGAGCGAATAATTTTGCAATCGAATACTCAACATAACGTGACAGAAATTCATCGTTGTGGTTGGTTTTATGAGGAAAATCTTGACGATAAATTCTGCTTATCATTATGAATATGTTTACCTATGAGCATATAAATTTATTGAGTTGACTCAAGCTGTCTTCTATCTCCCGCTCCAGCGATATGGAAAGTCCTCGCCACATTCACTTCAAGCGAGGATAAGAAGAATATCTGTTTTCTTCGTTGTGTGTAGGACAAAGCACGGGAGTGCTCGTCGCTCCGTTAATGTCGAATCATATGTCAAACAAAGCTCAAAGAGAGGTGTAATGGGATGATAATGGCACCCGAAACGGTCGTAAGTCTGATTACGTACGCTGTTACAACATCAATATTTCAACGAGGATTGTTCCATCTCGTAAATGAATTCTCGGGAATTCGATATAGCAGAAATCATCGTAGCGACGTTCAATGAGGGTTACGACCGACAGTTGAAAATAAGTCTGTCAAAACTTCGCGTACTTATAAAAAATTCAAAGGTCATTATCGTCTTTGTAAAGGGGTTTCCATTTATTATCGACCTCGTCTCTCCCTTTGTCTCCACTTGACTGACCCTCGTTCGCTCCTTTTTCATCGCATCCTTTCTTCTCCTCCAGAAAGCACTTAGCGATTGAATCACTTTAATTTAAATGTTCTTCAAGATTTATGCATCTCTTAAGCAAGAAGGAGTTTCAAAGCAAGAAGTGAAAGAATCTGTAATCCGTTTGATGGTATCGATGAAGCATCTTCATCCAAATTAAATATTTTTCGCTTAAGAGCTTCAAGAGTAAAATATTCCAAGTGGATTCACGTGAAAATTGAAATTTGTCTTCAACTTCTGAGAGGATCAAAAAGCTCCGGTAATTTTAAATTGTGTCTGACTGCAAGCGAGAGATTCGTGAAAAGTTTTTCCGTAGCGAGAAAGCTTTAACGTGCAATGACATAGAATATGCTCGCTGAAATGCTTGAAGAATAGTTTGAAATCGAAACTGAAATTGATGTCGAATGCTGAAGCGTAACGTTTGCATTCAACGGAATCGCTGAAAGCTTTATCAATTTGCATAAACGGGTATTAACGATTGCGATAGCATGCAACGGGAACATGCAAATGAACCATGATAAACGATTTTGCGACTGCAACATTTCGCTGTAGCGAGGATTGTAATCAAATTCTTCGCGATAAATCGTCAAAATCACGTGAAAACGTTCTACACCTAACAATTTATTCCACTTGATAAAAGAGCGAGTCAACAGCCCGGGAAATATCACTAAGCTCCGCATCGACAAGCATTCAATGCTGAACCCCAAATCTAAATCAAGTTCATCCTTTCAACCTCAGCATTCACTCTCGGAATTACAAAAACTTGTTTTCAATTTGACCCAAAACTGTTTCTATTCTTTACAAACAGCCAAGCTCGAGGAATGTTCCAGACATAAATCAGAGCAGTTTTATATTAAATTTTTCCCGTTTCAGCAGAAGCAAAACACACAGTCGATCAATTGAAAACAAATGAGAATTCTAATTTAACTTCAAGCGGGACTAACTATAGAAAAAGCGGGAAAACGTGGCTATTTTATTGTTTGAAATGAAAAAGTGCTGAGTCTCTTGAGATTCCCTTAGTTGTAGTGCTCAAAAGAGCGGAAGCTCTCGTAATTTGAGCTATTCATTTTTCCAAGTAGAAAACTTTTAGTAAAAAGCTTTGTTAATGTTAATCCATCAGAATGAATCTGAAGGAATTCGTTGCACGCCAGAATAAGAGTAGTGTAAAGTCCACAGTTGCACGAGTCGTGAGCATACGGCAAAAAGTCAAGTGAGTGTTTAACGAAGTTCTTAAAACCAGCAACTCAACCATGCGATTTGAGCGAGAAGCTCAAGAATGTGAGATCATAAATTTAACGATTAACATTGCCGTAAAAGCTCGTTGAGAGGTTTTCTGGGAGAGCGAAAGCTCAAATATTCAATTAAGTTTGCGAACCTCAACGGGACGAAGATTCTTTTATTGCGAGATAATAAAATGAAGATTGAAGCGTCTCAAAGGACACCGTTGAGATAAGCCAAGAAAGGAAATTCTTTCATCATTCATTATTCAAGCTGAAAGCTCTGAATTAATGATGACTCTTCAGCATCTGATGCAACAATGATGCGGTGCGCTATTCAAGCTCTGATATTGCATTCCACAAAAAATTCTTATTCGAAATGAGAAATAGCTTTGCCACCAACAACAATCGCATCGCATTACCCGAACCCTGAAAAATGGGTATAAGACATTCTGAGAGACATCACACAGATCATGACTAATGCATGAGAGTCTCAAGACACTTTTGCTTTGTCGAAGTGCTTCGTTAGTAGAGCTGTTTGTTTGATAACAATCATTCGTTGGTTTCAAAGAGCAAATTCAACAGATTTGCCTAAAACTTTTCAAGCTTAATTGACAAAACAATTTGAACGGTTTGAGTATTTGCATTATAAATTATGATAGCGAATAATTATCCTGTTTTATGCCCGGATACTTCATTCCAGTTTCTCGTGTTGACGACAGCCGCGCTTACAGCGACTTATAAAAATAACTTGAGGAACTGACAGTTGCGAAGCTGCTGCGTGATTTTCATAGCAACAGCAAGCAAGTCGCCAGGACTTCTCCGAAAAAATTTCAAGGCCATCCCAGCGAATGTTCATTTTGAATCTGAAACCTTTTAATGATCTGGCAAATACGTCCATGTCTCCTGGCAACTGTAAACTCCAATTAAACAACCCACATCTATTAAACGCTCACTTTCACGTGCAAACAAGTAATTTGACGCAATCAAGAATCATTGAGAAATACGGAACCTAGAAAAGCTTGGCTTGATTGCGAAGCTTTCGAATCCTCAGCGATAGACTGGAGAATAAAACCAGAATGCAGAATTGCTCGTCGATTTTCAGCAGTTTTCAAGAGAGCTTCCAACGATATAAATCATGGCTTTGCAAATAGAATTCAACGGATCGATAAATTCTCGGGAAAAAGGATATTAAAACTTAATTTAAAATTTGCTCGGACGTTCTTTATTGCCTTCAATTTTTTAAACGAACGCTTTCAGTTATCTGAATAGGGCTTTAAATCAACTCGCCGTTTGTGACGATCGTATAGTTGTGAGTGGAGAGAGTTGCGAATGAATAGAGCAGCAATATGGAAAAATGGATAACTGACAATAAGGCTTTCGACATCAATTTAAGGGACGATCATCGGGTGATTTCGTGCTCGAAAGAGAAAAGCTTGCCGTGAACTGGTAGAGCTTTACGACGATACCCGCAGTGATTACTTGTTCAACATACTACAATAAAACGCCGTTCAAGTGACGGAAAAGCTTTCGTTTGTTCACGGATTTTCTCCGTCCCCATTCACCTGAATCTATTGCAAACCGTTGAAGCTCAGCTTCCGTTTTGCTGCCGCTTTCTTTAGCCACTTTTCCGTGAAAACGAGTTGCGAAAGTCTGCTCAATAAACGAACGAGAATTTTCGCTAGCTACTAAGAGACTTATTGGATTTTCTGCTCAAATCATTTCACCACAAATGCGAAGTGCTCAAGAATTTCTGAGTGAAGATTAGAGATTCCTTCGTAAACACTTCGGGAAATTTCGAAACTCGGAAGATACCAACTACAGATGTGTGAAATCGAATGGAAATTTAGAAAATTAAGCTTCACTCAGCTTGAACACCAAACTGTTCACGATAGTGAGAGACCAGAAAATGCCAGAAAGTTTGAAGAATTTTCAAGCTCTCAGAGTCCGAAAACTTTGAAGCATTCCCTCAAGTGTTGAAACAGTAGACCAACTCTCCTAAAGACTCGATAAAAGCTCTTGTCGCTAGCAAAAACCAGAATGAAACCTTTCAAAGGATAATGACCATGTCGACATACAATGTTTGATGTTGACATCACAATTCAGGACACAAACGACGAGCGAGGAAAGTTTGCGTCAACCTCAACCCATGAAACTCTCGAGAGCAGAATTTTTAAAACCGAATTGTTGGAGAAAATCCCAAAAGATTTCATGAGCCGCAATACGTCGTGAATAACGATTTTCCGGTTAACTTTGCTGAAGCGCGCTTCCGATCGAATCGAAACAAATCGGCGATAAAAATGTTAAACTCACATCGCCGCCTTAACGATTCGATAAATTCATAATGATCGTCCCAAAGCCAGCGAACGAAAACTCGAAGTCGAACGCACGAGTTAATGCTTTCATTGAATTCGCATAAGGAGGAACGACTGTAATCAAGATGAGTGAACAATTCATGAGTAGTGACATGCTCGTGAGATTGCAATTTCGAGAAGGCGACTCTGGTCGTTAGGCAAAACACAAGCGGCGAATTTTCAGTCAAAAAAAATTTATCTCGGTGATAAAGACAGGGTTCGTAGAACGGCATGACTCGCTTCAGTCAACACGCAAATACATCTTCGAAGGAAAACATTTCGGCGAAAAGGAATATGAAAGATTCAATTGAAAACAATAAAGATGATGGGACCAGGGGAAGGAAGATTATGGATTTTGGCGTTTTGCGGTTCCTGTTCCGGTTCTTGAAAATTCGGGAACCCTCTTCCTCTTCTCTTTACGGTTCTTGAAAACTATAAAAACCCGGTTCCTGTTCCTCTTCCGGTTCTCATGGGGTTCTTAGGAATGTATATGTGTAAATGTGTGAAAACGCGATCAATTTTATTCATACGAAGACATCATTTATAGTTCAAATTTGTTGTTCATTCGCGAGAACAAGATATCTTGAAGAAGGTCGGCTATCAATGTAGAGCGATAAGCGTTCAAGATGAAATTGAGATGTGAAAACAATCGTTCGACGGAAACTTCTGTGACTGGAACCGAAATGATATCGAGTGCGATCTCCTTCAGAACTGGGAACTGCTTTTGGTCTTTCCAATATTCTACGATTTGAGTGTTTGCTGGCAGACGAGTAACTGAATCAAATGCTCGTAGTTTAGCATCAAGGATTCGCGCGGTTGCTGTCGCCTGATTGCCTAGGAACAAGTACTTTTCTTTTAGATCTTGCAAGTTTGAAAAACGCGAGAACGGAACAGCATGGAAAGGGTTCTGGTTTTGCGATTTTGCGGTTCCTCTTCCGGTTCCGGTTCTTGGAAATTATGGAATCCGGTTCCTCTTCTCTTTACGGTTCTTGAAAAACGTTCGGTTCCGTCAGGTTCCTCTTCCGGTTCCTCTTCCTTCCCCTGGATGGGACACATCGCCGACTTAATCTCCTGTCAAGATAAAATCTCTCATGAATTAGACTTGAACGACTCGTTGTAATTCGTTGAAAGAAATTTCATCTAAAGTATTTAGATGAGTAGATTAAAGATTTGAACGAAAGCCTGAGAACAAACAAAGTCTCGTGCCGAGAGAGACAGATCACGTTTAATTTCCATCAGAAACGGTGTTGTCGCTCGCATTTCAATTTAATTTTCGTCATGTTACGTTCACTTGATGCTCCTCTTAAAAATTAATTACCTTGACGAGCAGGTGACGACAGAAAAATTCTCAAGAGACTCGCCGACGATTTGTGGGAAAACGTCTTCAGTTTTCCAGTGTGGAAGCTTCGACTTGTTTATCAACTGGAAGACATCAACAGGTTTTCGGCATCAGGAAATACAATTGGAAGCTTTTTGTATTGCATTGAAATTTTTCCAGGAACTTGCGAAGCCTTCGGCGAACAATGCGAATGTCCAAATGAAGCATATCTAGTTAAAAGGAGAACGTCCCTTCTTACAACAAAGCACTGAAAGGATTGATTGCGATGCGCAAATATTTCATCGAAAACTCTCTGCTAAGCTTTATCGCCTCCACCTGTCTTCTCCGAATTCTGCTCTCATTCAGCCTCCGGCTGGGATAACGAGAAATACCTTTTTACGGTTTCGTACCCTCCGGCAAACATTTCAATAAGATTCGCATTATCGACTGAAAATTAAACCAGCTTTCATCTCGACAAATGGATAAGCTGCGGCAGTAGACGATGTCTGACAGGAACTGCTCGACATGGGTTTGTGCTTGCTTCAAAAGAGCGAGCATAACATTTTCCTTAAATGCAGAAAGGAGGAGACGGAAACTGCCATGTTATTATTCACTCAGTGCATGCACAGACTCTCATGAAGCTTGATTGTAGAGTTTCAACTATTTCTTTTGATGTTCTGTCGTTGCACCAAAGCACCAAGTTCCGTAGTTATGAAGCAGAGTCAAGAGCTTTACAGGGCTCTGCACTGGATAATAAGATGATGAAATTTCTCATGAATCGTCGGACGCTGTGAAAAGCTTCAACTTGTGCTGCTACGACTAATTGGCAGGCTAACGACGATGAGTGTCAGAATCCGATACAGACAACGTTTTCACGCCAACATGTAATTCTATATCTATGTGGCTTTCCATTGCACATCAAAAATGACCAATGAAGCGAAGGATAAACTCATATGCTCGAACTTCAAGTTAATTTCTCACTTCGTTCCCAATGTAGTTGCTTAGCCGTTAAGCTTCCTCATTCTCTATGTATATTGTATGGAAATTTTAATGAATTTGAACGCCCTTGATTTGGTCTCTGACTGCGAAATAAATCCTGCAAGCCACTTAATTTCGGGCTTTTGCTTTAATTTTGAATTTGTTACGCTGATTTATTCATGGAAAGCGGGGGAGTCGAGCTTTTTAATTGAGCAAGGACACAGCGTTGATTAAAATAATTAGAAATTGTGAAAACGAAATAATGAATCTGCTTGATTAAAGCTTGAATCCAAATTACGTCTCTTCCAAAGTCATGGAAGCTGCTCAACTCATCTGGAGGAAAAAGCGATGGCGACTCTTGAGTCGGAGCAATGTGATTAAAGAAAAATGGTTTGAAAAACTTCCAAGTTATCATGTCAGTATTCTGAGTGTTCCCTAAAGCACAACCAGTCAGAGCAGAGCAACAAACCCATCGAGATTATCTGGCGGCAGCAGCGTTAATGAACTTTTATGTTGTTTGAAAAATAAATTTCCACACATCAGCGATTAAAACTTTAATTAAATTTTGTATTTCCCGCTAGCCATTCTCATGAATATAAAAGAAAATGATTCGTTGCTGTTATTAGACACGGATGTCTGTTTGGAAAAGATAAACACGACGTTCAGCTCATGCACCTAAACCGCAATTGGAAACGATGTTTGCTGTTCATTCCAATAATTTGTCGGTTGCAAGGAGAATTATCTTCATTTCCAGCATTTTACTCCGCAACCGAAAATAAATTAACATCGAATGCCCGAGCACCGCAAAATTAACGCAATTCGCAGCATAATTTTCGAGCTGACAACTTTATCGCTTGGAAGTACGCTCGAGTGGCGCGTTTTAATTCAATTATTTTTGATTGTACACCTGCTGTAAAAGGTTTATTTTAAGTGATTACCATCGCGAGCGCAAGCTTGAAGTCCTCCCTCGTCAACATTCCTGCAGCAGCAAGCTTAATCGTTCAATTATTACTTCCGACCTTCTCTCTTCTGATTGCTTGGTCGACGCCCAGACCAAATTATGCAAATTGCGAATCTTTCCCCCTTTTGTTTAAGCCAGAGAGATTCAAAGTTTTTATTCACCTCTTGTCTTATTTGGAGACAGAAAGCTGGCAAGGCTTTTCACTTTCATTTCGCTATAATATCCCTCGAGCTCTTGTCATTCGACTTGACAACAAAACAAACTTTTTCTCCGTTGTCCTTGTCGTAAATTAGTTAGTTCGGGTTTCAAGATTTTGTTGAAATCTCGGATTGAAATCGAAGCCCGCAAAGCGATCTCGTGCCTTCTGGCGAATTAAAATGAAAAACTTTCTTCGACAAGAAAACTTTCTTGGAGTAATTCATCAGAGAAGACAAGAGGAGAAAAGTTTGATGATGATTTCATTTCCATTTTTAACGCATTAGAGGATTCAGAAAAACGTGAAGTTAAACAAGGAATGTAAGCGAGTTCGGCCTAGTTGCTAACACAGAAGCGATTTCAATTTTGATTGATGAGCGAGCTCACAACTTTCAGCTTGATCCGCCTATACAATTACCGAACATCGATAACCTTTTAATCCCTTTTATCGATTATTTTTAATTACTAGGAAAATGTAGGAAATCTCGAGCAGTGAGTTAAACTTTTATAATGCGAGAGAGCTCCGAACCGCTTTAAGAATTTAGGTTTCCGAGTTAATCTTTAATGCAAGAAAGCTTTACATTGAAGTTACGGGTTGTTGCAAGCTTTAGGAAGAGGAAAATTTTTAGGAAATTGGCGAAAGAAACGAGCTGAGGAAAGAGAGAACGGCAAGGCGCCGTTCATCCCAGAGGGTTGCTGAAATATGTTGTAACGAAATTATGTGTTTGGGGTTCTGAGGGAAGTAATGGAAGCCATTACCGATTTGCGTGTGGAAAGAGTCGTTTTGGTTAAAAAAAAAAAGCTTCAAGCGGTGACGAACACACTGTGAAACCGAAATTGCAATTAGAATAAATGGAGTGAACAACGGTAGAGGATGTGGCGTTTTTAATAATCTCGAAAAAGGTCTACAAATTAAAATTTAATTATAAATAATACTTCCGCTTCATGAGGATTTATGCGAAACTTTTGCAGACCTGAAAATATTGGATTGTGATAAACAAAGTTTTTACCGTAGCAGGTGCCTCCGGCAAGCAGTTTCAGATTGTTCAGATTGTTCAGCGGTCTTGATAAATAAAGGTAAATCTTTTTGAATATTTTGTACGTGTTACGTATACATTGACGGCTCAACTTAGTTGTTATGAGCAATCATGAATAAGCTAACCGAATCTCAAAAGAATCTTCGAGATTACGGGCTTGACATTTACAACTTACGCTCCTACATCACTCCATATTCATTCGCTGTCATGGGGAATCAAAGGTGCTTTCGGTAAATCCCACTCGAGCCTTTTTGAAGGTGTCGGGTTCTTGAAGCTTCAACATGCCTGAAGACAACGGAAGCTCTTCAAACCAAAGAAATTAATAATGAAATCAAAACTTGAATCTTCTGCTGGAATCCCATGGCGTCTTCCATTTTTTGTCTTGTCAATAAACCAGAACGCAATAAAAACGCTCATAAACTTCACTCTCAATATAACCGCGTCGCCTCCCAAAGCTTTGGACGCTGTCCTTTCGAGGGTAAAATTCTTTGTAAATCAAAATGCTTCTACAGGCATGGAATGCGAGATAAGAAAATCAAAGAATTTCCAATAATTCTTGCCTCCTACTCTTTCCACATCACCCTCCGTTCCCGATCAGAACGAAATCAACCTGAGATTGAAAGCTGAAGGCGAATATAAAGTGAATAAAAGTGGAAAACTGAGAAGGGCGGCGACGACTGGGATCATAAAGCCTTGGTCGGAAATCAAGCTTGGCGAACAATGAAGAGAGAACAATGCATTGAGGCCGCAATTGACGGAGGTTCCCTAAGCGAAATTTGATTTCCAGTAAGATTCCTCTCTTATGGCTTTTTGCGGAAAATTTTTGTAGAACAAAAAAATCCAAATAACAAGCCAATAAAGAGGAGAATGAATTCAATATTTCCACTCAAACTCCGCATCTAAGGATTACCGCTCCATAAGAGAGCAACGAGGTTCACTTTGATCTTTTGCAACATCAAATTGTTTTTTAATACGACATAATAAATGTCGAGAGAGCTTTCATGTGAACGAGAGCTTATGCAAACACACGGCAGACAAGCAAGAGTTTACTTTAGTGATTAATGAAATGAATTTTGTTCGCTTCGCGTTCCACGTTGTGGATTGCGGAAAGATGTAAGTTAATATATGACAGAACATCAACTTTACATTGCTTAGGTTGATTTTATGAATGGATCTGTCACTCACAACAACACAGTTCATTCAAACGCTCTCAACGACTCGGCACGCTAAGCACTGTCAAGGGAACAGAAGTGGGTCTATCGACGGAGTATCGATTCTTTGCTTGTCGTTTAAGCGTTCCGCCCACACAATTTAAATCCTGAATTTATATTCATGAGACAGACCCTTATTGAGTTAAATATTGGAGAAATTAGGAAGATGGCCAGCTTATGATGGCGGTGCAGACAATTCTGATTTTCAATTTGAAATATCTGAAAAGCTTAAGCAAACAGCAAATTTTCGGGGACAGAAAATTAATTACGCTTCAATCAAATTCTTGTCATTCGCCTTGTTTGCTCAAGGACGCATATTTGCGACAACAAATTAAGATTCGAGAATTGTTTCTGTCCTTCGGCGTATCTCTCATAGCGAACGTCATGCCTGCGACTGAAAATGATACGCAATTCTGTACTTAGTCATGTTAAATTTGATTGAAAATTATGGGAAAGTTCATTCAACCCCGACTTCAATTCAATATTTTAGGTTTCACGAGGAATTCTTCATGAATAATTATTTAAATTTCAAGTTTGAATAAATTAATTCCAATCCGTTTTCGATGAATAATTCGTTTCTCTCGATTATCGACTAAGCAGTAGCTGTCGAAAAACAAAAAGGCGTGAAAATTATGATAGCTGCGGCCTAACTTTTTAGGTGTTTAATAAGTATCTTTCTCCATTCAATTACAAATTATGTAACCATTATTTAGCTCACAGACTTCCCGGGCCTTCATGTCGATAAATTGTTCCAACCGCTCACGAAACTTCTAGTGAAACGTAATTGCTTCCCTTGCTTTAAGCCAGCTTGCAACGATCTGGGATGAATTTTAAATATTTCATGCTCCAGCTAAAGACAAAAACACGCGACGCTCGACAGCTTCGTCTCGGGTTGAAACGGAAATCTTTATTCAATGTTCACTCAGCTGTACTTTTGTTTGCCTTAGCTTTCACGTTGCAACGTCAGCGCGAGGGAGTCTCGAGAGCTGTAAAGGCGACAGATTTAATGTTGAGCCAAGCGAATAGAGCAATCGTTTTGACACTGCCTGCCCTCGCTGCTTTTTATGTGAGGGATGTTTAAGATAATTGATTTTCTTAAAGTCTTGGATTCATGTCGCAACACAATAAACTTTTCCCTCAGAGGAAGAAGAGGATCTGTGGAAATCTCTGTTTACACATCCACTCGCACATTCTAAGCTGTAAAAAGTTTGAGAGAAGAAAAAGTTATGTTGGCATGTCTCCTTCCCTGGTTTGAATCGACAATAAATTGGAATTGTCTCGAGAGAATGCCAACAATCTTGTCGTCTTGAAAAGCACATCATGATTAAAGCGGAACAATTAAAAACTTTCCTCGGTTGTAATGACAGCCGTATGGAACGGGAACCTCATGCAAAAAAAAACTTTTGCTTTGGGCTATTTCAACAGAGCTTTGTCGTCTGAAATTAGATCATTGGAGCAGACAAATATTGACCTTAAATGTCAAACAACCGAAAACTTTCTGTCGGAAGAGAATACTTCGTCGTCGCAAGATGTAATGACGCAACGTTCGTTCAACGAGCGAATCACAATGAAGCTTGTGAAGAAGACAAGTTGATTGAGGTTGTCACAAGATTTCTTGAGCGAATTCTTGGAAAAGAATTTATCTTTGACAATTTTCAATAGCTTAGGAGCCCGGAATCTGCAGAAAATGCTCAACGACATCATGCTTCAGAAAGTCTCTCGAAGAGGCTTTTCAGTTCAAGATGTAAACACCATAATTTCATTTCTCCGCGACCGAAAAATTTCGAAGGCGCCTCGCACAAAGAAACACGGAAAATTAGCTTTCGTCAACAATTTTTTTTTATTTTTGAGACATCCAATTTTTAGCAGCGCTTAAGCTCAACAATGCTGCGAGCTCTCGTTACGTCAGAAGCTTCCACTGAAACTCGAGTTGTTAGAGTACAACGAAAGTCGACGGGATACACTGAATATTTTCCGTTTTGTCAAAGGGTTTTCTGAGAATCGTCTCGATGGTACTTGATGGACGGCACTTTCCTGGCAGACAAGGTCGATTTGTTGCTCCCTTTGGTAATGCTCGGTTAAGTCGCAGCCTTTGATTTCATCTTCAGGATTCAGCCTTATCGGCATAATATTGTCGAGGAGCCAAATCATTATAAAACAAGCTCCGAAAGCCCAAAGTGTCAAGCAGGTTGCGGAAATCAACTGGACTATCAGCTGAAATAGGTGGCCGCTAATGAAATATCCTTTGGGCCCGCTTATCGGATCAGCGAACAGTCCAACGGAGATGTGTCCCCAGAGTCCATTTACAAAGTTTACAGACGTTGTTCCCACGGCATCATCAATTCCCCTAAACGGAATGTTCATTAAAATCTTCAACCGAAAACGCTCAAGCTTTCTTACATTTTTTCAACTAACGGAGCAGAAAAGAAGCACAAAATGGCGCAGACGACACCAGTCAGAAACGAATTTTTCATTGAGAACATGTAGCAGCCAGCATTGATGGCAACTGTGAAAAATATAATTGTTAACGAGTTCAACAACGAAAGGATCCGCTTACCTAGCGCACTGATTACACCTGACACAATCTCCAGAGCGTCGGCCTTTCCCTTGTTCCTCCAAATTGAAAGCAAAAAGGTTGTGAATCCAGCTCCAACAGTTGATATAACCGTTCCAGCTCCAGCACGTGACGCCAACTCCCACTTTCCATTCGAGATGCCATAGGAACTTCCAGAGTTGAAAGCCACCCAGCCCCACCAGAGAATCGCGGCTCCTAAAATCATTTTATTTTGATCTCCGGGGGCGAATGGATTACGATGTCCATTGTCGAATCGGCCGATTCTGGGGCCAACATACCAAGAGGCAACAAAACCTTTTGATTTTTTCGATCACGTGAGATAAGAATGTGCAAAATTAGGTTGAGCATCTTACCAGCACCTCCTCCAATAATATGAATTGGACCGGCACCAGCAAAGTCAAGCACTCCGATATTCCGTAGGAATCCTTGTTCACCCCAGACCCAACCCGCTCCAACTGCGTAAAGAAACATAGACACGAACGAGAAGAGAATGTACGACTTGAAACGGAAACGCTCCGACACAGCTCCTGACATAATCGTTGTGCTTGTCGTTGCGAAAGCGAGTTGAAAAATGTAGAATGTGAAGATGTGAGCTCCGAGTGGATCGTCGGCTTTCACGTTGAGAAAGAAATCGCCAGCCCCGAAGAATGGATTGGTGTACTCTCCCCTGCCAAACATTAAACCAAATCCGAAAATCCAAAACGCCATTCCACTCGCACAGAAGTCCACCACGTTCTTCAACATAACATTCACTTTATTCTTTTCTCTAATAGCACCAGCTTCCATCAACGCTAGACCTGACTGCATCGTAAGGAACAGGATCGTCGACGATAGAATCCAAGGAGCGTCCGAAATGGCAACGTCATAGAAACCTGGGGTCACATGACTTGAGTTAAGCGGCCACCAATGAAAAGCATTTGTAAATAATTCTGACGCTGTCAAGTTCTCCATTATAAATCGCGACTTGCACGGGCGGCAACAAACTGTCGTAGGAACCCAAAAATGTCGCAAATTTAAGCACAAGAAATCCAGATTTTTCATATGATTTGCTTGCTAATTGGTGATCATGCTAATTGCACTTGCAGGGCTTTCAGCTTACGAGCAGAGCGATTAGTAGATCTCAGTTTTCCGTCGAACCTTCGGCAGTTCGTTATTCATCAAAGTATTTTGGGACTGAAACAACCAACGTGTTAATAAATTTCTCGTGCTGATCACTTCGTTAGTCTAAAAATTAGTTCGATCAGTAAATACAAGTGATATGCTGAGGTTTCTATTCACTGAATCTTCACACTTGCTAGTTCTTCTTCCATCGCCTGTTAATCTCTCCTCGTGCGCCGACTTGACAACGACATTTCCCTTTTGTTAGGCAAACTTTTGTATTCACGTGGACAATGTTGGCGACCTCACGAAAGCAGCTTATGTCGAGTTTCTTAATTATATTTGCTCCTTTGGGAAGCAAATTCATTACCCGGATCACGTTTGTATGTGCCTAGTGTCTAAATGGATCTGCTGCGCAAACCTACACTCAATGGAATTAGAACGGGTGAAAATAACTTGAATTTACACATGAGTGCACAAGGAAAGGGCCCGCTAGCGTGTTTTGATTGCTGAAGCATAAATCATAACCGAAGACGAGCAAGCGATTGTAATTATTTTCTATCAACAACATCCTGAAGTATTCAATATCCGTTAATCACGATTCGCTTCCTTAAGCTTTCCACAAGCTGCGAAGAAAGTGAAAGCTCGTTTGTAGATTATTTCCTAGCGCTGGCGGGCTGATTAAAATATACAGACGAGAGTAGGAAAGCAAATGTTTTTGTTGTTACTGAACATTTATTATCGAAGAGTAAAAAACTGTTTTGTTCATGTTGCAGAGGAGATTAATGAGATGTTTCTTGTTCGCACAAAGCTTTGTGTGTGATATCATGTCATATTGCTTGACAACTTGAATTATAGTTCGTGCTCTCTAAGCTGATTAGCCCGGTTGAGAACGAAGTTGATGTCAGTCGAGGGAAAGTTTTGCAGAAGCTTCACGTTATGCTCAAAGTCACTCTCGAGCAGCTGGTCGCGGAGCAGGATTATCATGGCACAGCACACGTAGACGAGGTATTCGAAACGGTTCTCGTCGGAAAGGATTGAATCCCACAGCCTTAAGACATCTGGCAAAGGGAACTCCTGACTCAGAAGCAGAGTCAACCACCGGAAACTGTAATACTGAGGGAAGATTCCTTGATCCTTGAGTCGATTGAAGACGATTCGATCTTTCTTTTCTAGCAAAAGGGACAGTTTGTTCATCATGCCACGAATCCCGTTCTCCGACTCGTCGAGAGACTTGATAAAGAAATCACGAATTTCAGACATGAGAGCTGTGAAGCACCAGAAGCAGTCGGCCTCCGCAAACTCGGCGTGATCTTCATTCGAAGCGAACACGTAATAAATGGGTCCAATGATCTCGTTCATTCCTTGCACGTAGCCTTGTCCCGGGTTCAATTTGGCGTAAATAAAGAGCATCCGCTCAACGACTTCCCAGTTGGCCTCCTTGCCTTTCTCCATCGCTGTGTAGTTCTCGGCCGCACGTTTCAGTATGAGATTGATCTGTCGAACGAAAGAGGAGGAAATGAAATTATATTTAGAGCGATTTCATCATCTGGCTTGGCTTATCTTACTCACTTGCTGGTTTGCAATCGGAAATAGTTTTGTTAGTGGATAAGCGATTGGATTAAGCGCATTAGACGAAATTACAAAACGATTGACAATTAACGAACCTTTGTTACTCCGGCACCTTTGCGCTCGACGTTTGCAGAACTAAGAACACTTGGAGCCACTCTGGAGTGCAGACGGATGTCCGAATCACTGTCGGCGACAAGGGCACACGGATATTTTGTTGGTTCTTGGAAAAACGAAATGTCAGGGAGGAGCCGACGAACGTCGCGGTCTATTTGCAGCAGAAACGTTTCGTTGTCCTTGAAGAACGTGCTCCACGTAGAGTCAGGGCCGTCGCTAAGCGGATGGTCCAATCTAAGGTCGATTTCCTTGATTCCAGGGGGAATCACCATCTCGCGAATCAAGTTCTCGTAGTTATTTCTTTGTCTCTGTAAATGATTCTCCCAGTTCGCTTTCTTGACCGGCAAGTAGTTGAACAGAAGCTTCCAGCACACCGGTCGGTACTTTTTGCAGTCTGGGATTCCTGAGTGGACGAATTGTCTCAATTTGCTCATATCTATGGTTTCTACATCCAATAGTTCATCGACCTCTTTAAGCCTGAAATTAAAGTTTTCACCGTTAACCGGACGCACATGAATTATTCGAAGTTCAATGTTACCTCGCCTTGTAGTACGACATTTTATTCCTAATTGATTCTTCAAAAGATCTTTGTTATGCCGAGTTTCAGCAAGAAACTGAAATATTTTTTACGAGAAGATGTAAATAAACCGGTTCCGTCAGCGACAGCTAAGCATAGACGAAGCAAATGTCTGAAGGCAACAAGTGATTTCGGTTGTGATGTATCGGGAACATGAAGTCATTTCTGTTACAAAACTCTTCTCAAACACATAAACTGACTATAGGAATAAAGATTTGATACTGGAAAAGGCGATTCGTTTTGCTTATGGTACAGCTTGAAAATCATACTGAGAGGGAAGATGGATTTTGTGCGATTAACTCTCGTCTAGATACAGAAGTCGTTGGGTGGAATCAAAAGCAACCGATTCGAGGGATATCCGTTGATATTTTGAATTCTATTCAAGTGAAGCATGTGATACAGCTACCGACGATAAAATGACATAAAATGAGTGGGACGTTGACACAAAGCTCATGCAAAAGTAATTAAAATCGACATGTCTAGATTTCTCGATAAAGTTCCAGTCGCGTCAATCGACGGGAGCGTGAAATCGAACTCACAACAAACAAACAATGTGAGACGATAATTATAGACTCGATTTTGTTGATGTTGCTGCGTTTTCCGAGAGAAAATTTTCTTTTCTTCTTCCACATTGATGAAAAATTAAAGACTCGCGGTGATCTGGGGAGCACGAACACATTTACTACGAAATCGTCTCATCATCGACCATTTGGAAAATTATTAACTCAGTCACTCATCGACCGCGACTTTCCGACAATCGGAGTGAAAATATTCTCTCGCACGAGAAGAAAACTCCTCGTCCTCAACGATTTGCGCACACGGCTTTTGGTTCAGTTCCTGCCCCAGCGCTCTCGCGAAACGAACGAACAATTCGAGGGAAATTCTTCTCGATCGAGAAATTCTTTTCGAGTTTTAATTAGCTAATTCTCTTCATCAGATTTACTGGCGTCGATCAAGCTCGATCAGTTCGATCGAAGCATCTGCCATAGACGCATTTGTTACGCGAGTTAAAAATCCGTGTCAAGAATTTGTGAAGCCCACGGTTGAGCAAGTGAAGGAAAAAGATATTTTTGGGACAAGAAACAGTGAACATGATAAGGACTTTCACCTGAACGCAGTCCCGGTGCTCCATCAGAACGACAATCACTATAATTCGAAGGCAATCAAGAATGCCAAGTGGAAGTAAAGTTTTCCGTGACATGCAAAGTGAATCGATAAAGTGAGAATGGAAGACAAGTCAAAAGGTATGCGAGAAGAAAATCCATCGATTGTGTAATTTGTCGCACAACTTTGTCTTCTCAAGAGTCTTATTCACACCAATTTGCTAAACGCTTTCAAACTGGATCCATTCAAACGTGCTAAAGCTTTATTCGTGACAGTTTGCGCAGCTCTCCCTCGTCAATTAAGTGAATGCGTCTATAAATACGAATTCGTGATCCATTTTCGAGCAGAGTTTTCTTTACATTTGCAAAGATCTTGAGGTGATTCGGATACGGAAAATGGCGAGGCGTAACAAAGCCGCTTTATGGGAATCTTTTTGGCTGTTTTACCTTAGGTTGTTGATTGTTGGCAAGAATGTAGTCTTATCAGTATTTGCTGACAGTTAATTGCAACACGCACGATATTCTACGTCTAATCAGACACAAACTGTGCAAACGAGATAAATAAACTAAACAACTTATTCGTTGACCCGAAAAATATCAGAAACACTGTTCATGATTTGACTATAAATTAAGACATGAAGAGGGAAATCTTATGTAAGCTCGGGAATTTTACTTGACTTGTGAAGCGAGTTGGAAATGTGAGAAACTTGAGGAGAGCGTTAGGATCCTCATAGCATTGCGACTCGCTTTGATCATGAGAACACGTGGATAAGAATTTTCTGAAAAGGTTCAGCGGCCAGCCCAAACTATCCGTGCGCTCCTTCAGTAAGCCGGAGGCGCCTTGGTCTTCAAGACACGTGCTTATCGTTACACTGTGCTTTCTCCTTGTTAGGAAAACCAATTGTCAACGACAGTTAATCTAAGTCGTAGGTGCCACGATGAGCCTCCGGCTTACTTCATTAGCAACACGCGTGTTCTCTTACAGTCTCAATCCAAACTTTTCTAGAATTCCTTTTTCGCGTTTCCATTTCTTCACTCCGATTCATTAATCAGTCGTAATTCACGCAGGAGAACAAACAACAACAATTTGGAAGCAACAAGAAAAGTTTTGCGTTTGCCAAAAACACTGAACGTGTTTATTTTTAAACTAGATGCTCGCGTTTTCTTATTTACGGGATGAAGTGGAGTAAAAATAAGATTTCGTAAAGAAACTTTAATTCACATTTTCCAGCTCTTGGCGAGGCGATTACGAAACCAACAGAGCAACGATTTGATTTATGTTTAGCTATGTTGTCTTCTTGCTCGCTTTTTCCTATCAAAACTTCATGAGAATTTACTTCCTCGCCTGCACGCGGCGAGATTTTTCTTCTTCACGACGAGAAACGTTCGGGAGATAAACAGATTTCCGCCGCACGCAGAAGTTGATGCGGCAGACGCTTTGATAAAGTAAACAAGCTGTCGACCTTGGACATCTAATGATCTGGAAAATTGATTTGAATGTGATAGCTTCACCCTTTTTCAATTGTGATTTATTCGCTTTGGCTGACAGCGGCACAGAACGAAGCGGATTGGCGAGATTGACGTGACCCTTGACTTTCCTCCGCCACAACAAAGCATTCACGAAACGACAATTTGTCATTTCTCGTGTCTCCCAAAATACATTCGCCAGCAAACTTATGCGAGCTGAACGAGAAAATGAGTTACGCTAGGAAATTTATTTTTACGAGCAGACGAATTTTCTTGGTCACTAGAACAGACACTGAAAATAAATTCTTGTTTAACCTTCCAATCTGGCTCGATGGAATGAGCAGCGGATTGTTCCAAACTTGTTCAATAAGCTGGGCAGCGAGTGGCAGTGACGTTGATGAAAAATAGTTGCGAAGTCAATTTTAAAATTTTCCGAGTTTTCCGATTAATTTCCAACTAAATGAAAAATTTCTTGATCGAATATTCACAAAACTTTTCCTAGTTCTCCAAACTGTTTCTGATCCCCGTCACTAAAAGTTGTCCCAGCTTCGGAAAATCGAGCAGCTTTCCTCAGATGCGATTGAATTTCTTCCAAGAAACTTCTTGCGTTTTACCACGAATTAATCTGGTGGCAGGCGCCGCTTCTTCAAATAAAATTTCCGATCGAAGAAAGATAAAATTTGCCGCCTTCGGAGTTATCAATCGCTTATTCGAATTCCCTCAAGCTTCAGACTCCGTCGTCTTTAAGAAACCCGAAAATGTCTTCAACGCTTCACCGCTCAAATATAATTGAATTCAATATTCGATTGTCGACGAGCGGCTGCCAGCGAGCTTCAAGTTCATAACTCACTTGAATTTTTAAAGCCAGCCGAACATAAACTGTGCGCGCCGTAGAGAGAGCAGTTATCGATGCTAACAGCGAATTAACAGACTCGTGTTAATCGTTTAAAATTGGATTGACTGGGGAAAATCTTTGGAGAGCAAAAATATAGTAGACTCGTGTTGTGCAATAAAGTACCGAGAGCTTATCAATCTGCGACAAGCGATTTGAGCGAGTAGCCACGAGCAAAGTTCGGCTGGTGATAACAAGAACGTAAACTAAACATACGACGAATATTGTTGGTGAAAAAGTAGCCCAGCCAACGAGCAAATTAGTTACATAGAAAACGTCCATTCCATTAGCTGCTAATCGAAAGCATTTAGGTGTAACAAAGTATTATGATCGGGTTTTCGAAGTGATAGAAGTCCAACAATTTGCAGAATGGTTTATTTATACTTAAGCGTGCTCAATCGATATGGTAATGAACTCGATTTTCGCCAACATAATCGATTCCAGTGTCTTGAAGGCGAGACTGGCGAGCTGTTCTCACCCTGATTTTGTCCCCGCTAATTCAATTAATGGACCTTTATGAACTCATTTCTCAAGCGGTTTCTCTCGAATTTCATTCCGCTCAAAAGTTTTTCATCGGAAAATGTATTTTTAAAACTTATTTTTAGTTTCGCTGCCGAGCGCTGCTCAAACGGAGGCGCAGACAATACTCGAGAAACAAAACCTAATCAAAGCATCCAAGGGCGGTGATAAGAGTTCGACTGTAGTGGGAAGCGACGTGGAAAGTGAAAGTGATAACGAAGACATTGCGGAGGTTGAAGGCAAGAGCGATGACGTAAATCTCGATAACGAGTTCGAGAAAATTGAGCCCTTCAAGTTCAAAAGATTGTCTGACGGGAGCAGTGACGAGGTTGACGAGGAAATTGCCGAGATTTTGCAAGAGGCCGGGCCATTGGGAAAAGAGGTTCAGGCAGAAGTCGAGAAAAGTCAATTTGAACTGAAGGCAATTACACCCGAGGTGGAAGAGAAGTCCGATTTGGAAAACTCTCGATTTGATGTGCGAGCAGTGAACGAAACGGAGAAGTTTCCTGAAACCTTTGAGAGGATTGCGACAGAATCTGAAACTTCAGAGCCTGAAGACAATACAACAACTCCGACGAATGAGGTCAAGGAGCTTGACACAGTCAAGCTAACAAGCTCAGCTAACGAAAATACTAAACTCGAAACGGCAAGCGAGCCATCAATAAACGCAAATAAAACGATAATTGACGGCGAGGCGTTGCCAAAAGAAACGGACGAGTCTGCGAAAGAGAACGCAGACGATAAACCGCCAGTGCCGATTCAGACATATTTATGGGAAGACGTTAAGCGATCAAAGGAACAAGTAAGTGGTGATAATGTATGTACCTCCATCTGTTCACCTACAGCGTCGCTAAGCTCCAACGTCTTACTAACTTTGAATGTCGCACTAATCGAGAATATTTTTTATGAAATTTATTCACAGGGCGGTTATCCGTGGACGCATTTAACTAAAGAACCTTTGGGGCCTGATGACGAGCCGCAATCGATTTTGAGCTATAAGCAATCACCAAGAGCTGCGAGAAAGCAGTTAAACGAGCCGGGAACGCCCAAGTCTCAGAAGAAAGTTCGAATCCAGGACGAGATTGAAGTTCAAGAAACTGAGAATTACATTCAAGATTTGTCGGATGATGAAACAATCAAATCGGGCGACGAAAACTTAGATTCTGACGTTGAGGAAGAAGCTGCACCAGCTGTTGTTGAAGACAAATCAGAGCCGAAAGGCATTTTGAAGAGGTCGCAGAAACTTCTAGAAAATATCAAGCCCAACACATCAAAGTTCGATTCAGGATCGTTGAAAAAGAAGATTAAGAATCCGCTGCAGAAGATCAAAAAGATGGCAGATCAGCAGTTTAAACGAGTCAGAGGTCGACCTTCGATCAAGAAAATTCCGGTGACTAAAGACGAGATCGTGCTGAGCGATGAAGTCAAAATATTGCAACTCAAAGAGTCGCCAAAGTCAGAACATCGCGAGTACACAGCTTACGTTGTTCAGCATCAAGACAGCGAGGATTCCGTTGAAATCGTGAAACTCGATGAGTCACCGCTTGAGAGTAGAAGGCGAAAAGAAAACGAAGCGCATATCATTACCCCAGATGAGATCATCGACTTGCCTGCGGCCGAACAAGGCGATGAGCAGCGTGAAAACGCAGATGAGTCTCATAAAGTATCCGTCAGCGGCAGTTCATCGCCATCAAAAACGGAGGAGCCACCGACCGCGCCAAAGAAGCGCGAGCATCAGTACGAAGACATTGAAGATTACGTTTCAAAAATCACAGAAGATGGTGAGAGCGTTGAGCGTGTACATGATGATCAACAGCTAGACTCGAAAGTGCAGCACAAGCATGAAATCGATACAATCGAAGATCCTGTTCTTGAAGAATTCTCAAGGGAAGCGAGTAAGAAAATTCGGCGATCACTGTCTGCTCAAGACGATCAACCCAAGTCTGGCTCGCCCCAAAAAAATATTGAACGTGGAAGCTTGGAAAGGCAAGCATCGGAAGAGAAGAAGAAAGCAAAGCCCACGAAGGATGTCAAGCCAATTCAGCTCCTCGGAACATCACATGACGAAGACATCGAAGATTATATTTCGAAAATTACCGAAGACGGTGAGAGCGTTGAGCGTGTGCATGATGATCAACAGCTCAGTTCAAAAGTGCAACATAAACATGAAATTGATACGATCATTGATCCAGTTCTCGAAGAGTTCTCAAGAACATCGAGCAAGGACATTCGACGGTCACTTTCTGCACATGATGGTAGTCCCAAACAAGAGTTGGCGAACGATGCTCCAAAAATTAAACCATTGGAAAAGCAAAAGTCGAACGAGGACAAGAAAGCAAAAACCGCGAAGGATGTCAAGCCAATTCAGCTCCTTGGAACATCACATGACGAAGACATCGAAGATTACATCTCCAAAATAACCGAAGATGGTGAGAGCGTTGAGCGTGTACATGATGATCAACAGCTCAGCTCAAAAGTGCAACACAAGCATGAAATCGATACATTAGCTGATCCTGTCCTCGAAGAATTTTCTCGAGAAGCAAGCAAGAAAATTCGGCAGTCGTTAACAGGGCAAGACGACAAACTAAGACAAGAGTTGGCGAAGAAAATCCCGAAGATTGAAAGCTTGGAAAAGCAAATTTCCGATGAAGACAAGGAAGACAAACCCGAAGGTACACTCAAGCAAATGCATCTTCTCGCTCCAATCTCGTCAATGGACTCCACATCCTCTGACGAAGCCAGCAGAGCCCATTTGTCAATTCTTGCTGAAGAGAGTGAGAGCGATAGCAAGAAAAAGTCGTTTGACGATTCTTCGATGGACCGCGACATTTCGTCGTTCGAACGCGATGTTGAGAGTTTAAAGAACGATGGTTCTGATATCAGCATGACATTAATTGAAGACGAGCTTAAGAATCTTGAGGGCAAGCATGCTCAACCAGAGGCAAAAGTATCAGAACCAGCACCTGAAAACATAAAGAGCGATGAGAAGCTCGAACACGACGCTGTAAAGGAAGACGTGATTGTAAAGTCGGAAGCCGCAGCTTCTTCTCCCATCAAAGTCAGCGCTCGCTGGTCAAAAATGAGGTTTGTATCGAGTTGTCGAGTCATTTTACCCACTAACCGAGTTCGAGTGTTGCTTGTGACATTTTCTCACACTTTCCAACGATTTCAGGCGTTTTTTGAAGGGACAAAAATTATTCAAGCGACATTCCAAACTCACCAAATGTATTAACAGCTGCTTTCCGTTCTGGAGATGACAAGAAATAAATTCAATTGGCAAACGATTCGATTTTCATTCATTCAGATCGCGAGCGACGATTCTCTCGTCGGAAAGTTTTCCGCTCTCGCGAGGAAATTATGATCGCGGTAAGACGCGCTTCTGAGTGATGAAGCTCAGGGGAAATTTATATTTAACTTTTCGCGCTGCTCCTTAGTATCTTTCGACAAATGGCGACGTGAAGATCGACCCACGAACAGTCTCGAGACGAAATTTTGTTGTACCTTTTGCTCTATGACTTCTCCAACCTCTCGATCGGAAGTGAAAAGTTTCCACCTGCAACGATAACAAAAGGAAATTCAATTCGAACGACAAAAGCGAAGAGTTTTCATATCGAAATTTAGTGAGCGATGAGGAAACAGTTCTAAAAATAGGCGGCGCAGAATTTAAATAAAATATAATATTGAACGCCAAGTACTCTCATGTGGCTTACGTAACAATATTTGTTTAATGAATCGGTGTGGATGAATGAGCATAGCTCTCGTTGCGAGCCAGTGAAAGGTCAATTTCATCGCCGAAGGGAAGTGAAAAAGTCTTAGATGAGTTCGCGCTTTAGATCGTCGTCCCTAGGTGCAGTTCCCCATAAAAAGCCCCTGTCCCGCTCTAGAGCAGCCAGCAACCAGCCAGCCCCTTTAGAAGTCCGTTGCGCGTGTCAATTCTTTCAAAGTGATTCCTTAATCCCCGAACGAATAAATCCGATTGGATCGCGACCGCCGTCGAGGCTCAGTGATTTAGAAAAGCCAATAAACACTTCGAAGCATAACATCCTTGAATCCACTGTCGAAGAGGAAGACTTGACAGGAAGTGTCTTGAGCTTCGGAAAAGCTTCGGTGCCAGATTATTATGGAGACACGAGCACTACATATCGCATAGATTCCCACGACGAACCCTTAAACTTTTCCCAGCATCTAGAGCATGAAACTTTCCGACAAATCAACCAGCCGTTGACGTTCGATAATCGCAGCCACGTCAATCAGCCACTAAGCTTCGATAACCGAAGCATTCCTTCAATAGAAATCGAAAGTTATACGCGAAATTATCCAGTTTTGAACCTCAGCCAGAATATTAGACCCAATCAAGGTCAATTCAGTAGTCAGAAAAGCTTAGATCGATACTCGACCTCGCAATTGCTAAATCGCTACCGTCCAATGTCACAGTCGCACGCGCCTTCATTGCAAGGCTCGTCGGTGGACGTTCGAGCCATGCCTAAGATGACAAAAACTGTTAGCTTCGACTACGGCAAACCGACACACAAAAGAAGCTCGATAGCAAACGAAAATCCTAACTTTGATCAGTACCATCGAATGTCGCCGATGGTATTTCCAATCCGCGATCGTTTGCAAAAGTTGGAAAGGATGCACGATCGGTAAGAGAGATGAGAGAAATTGTCACAGAATATGTTGCTAAAAATAACTCGCGCGAAGCATTTTGTGTTGTTTGGGCGAATCTGAATGTTTTATTTCAATTTTCAGCGATCACGAGTACGAGCCAATCGGTGAGCCACAGCTCGATGAAACCGTCACCGACCTTGATCAACCGGACTCGCAGAAACGCAAGACCTCCGATACCGATGCTGGCAACGAAAAGAAATTCTTGAGGACGCCGACGCAAGACAGCGAAGACAACATCAGCGCACAAGACTTCCAGGATGAGATCGAAAGCAGATTTTTTGCACATGGAATTGAGCCGATTGTCGATGACGAAGCACATGCTGTTCATCAGGAAAACACTTTCGATGAAGCAGTTATCATCGATGAGAGCCCTGTGAAGCGTGAAATGCCTCGCAAGAGAAATTTCATTACGAGCGCACAAGAGAAAGGCAAAAACTTTAATAAGAAGATTAAGGCTCAGGCTGACATCTTCAAGAACAAGATGAAGAAGAAGCCGAAGGAAAAACCTGTTGCCGTTGAGATTGCGCAAGAGAATATTGAACCACCTGTTGACGAAGTTGAAGGCGAGACTCAAACGATTATCGAAACAATCGAAACGGTCAACGTATCATCGGCAGAAACGCCAGGAAAGTCAAAGTCGTTCTTCAAGAAGCCAACAATGCCAAAGTTTAGTCGCGTTGAACGACCGAGCATGCCCGACTTGAAGCTGGGCGGTCGTTTCTCGAACTTTGGCAAGAAGCTCGGAAGAAGCAAATCGATGAAAGAGGAGTCAATTGTGACTGACACAACTTCGTATACATCACCTGAAGTGTCAACTGCCGAGCCTACGAAGAAGAAGTTCGACTTTGGAACATACCCGCGAATGATCAGAGATAAGTTCAAGAAACAGAAAGCTCCTGAACGAAGCGACCAAAGCGTCAGATCTGAAACACCACCAACGATTGAATTTACTAACGCTTCAGGTCAGTTTATGCAGCGTGGACCTGTCGCCTCACGCTGGCCAGAATACGATTCCGAAAGCGGAAAGTATCAGCAATTCAACAGCGAGTCCGACTTGGACAGAGAATCGTCAATTGAGAGGCGAATGCGTCTTGATTACGAGCGCTCGACTGAAGAGCGTGAAGATTTTGAAATTGTCAAGCGTTTAATGAATGAAGAACAGCGACAGCTTGACGAGATGGATCGAGAGAACCAAGAGATCCACTTGATGGCACAGCAAGAGCGATACAAAAAGCCGATGGTGCATCAGGAATCCGACGTCGGGTCAGAAGAAGACAAACTTTTGTGGAGTGGAATGTTGAACAAAGACACAGCCAAGGATGATTTCGAGGATGGCAACGCCCTGAGGTTTGATGACGGCTACAAATATTCGCTCGATCAATATAAGAACGAGTCAGACATCAATCGGTCTTACACGCCACAAACAAATCAAGAAACCCAGAGCTCAGGCAGCTCCGGCACGAGACGTCGCAAGGGCGTTCTCGATGACGACGAAGATTATTTCTTAAGAGAACATCGCATATCTAACGAAATCCATCTTGGCGACTACATCAGTTCGGCTATCAAAGAAGGCTTGAGCACACCGGAAGACAACGCTTTGGCCCAGATGGGTGGATTCGATAGAAGCTTCGACGAGGCAAAGCACGAGTTGACACCCGAACCACCAACTAGATCCTTGAAACGTAAGAACAGGAAAGTGCAGGAAGAACCCGTCGATGACGATGAGAGCAGTTGGCAGAAGCAGAACGCGTCGTCCTTCAAGGACTTTTACAAAACCTTCCCTCCAGATCGCCCTGTTCGTAAGCAGAAAAAGAGCGAATGCGAGGACGAAGATCTCGGCGATGAAATAGACTTGAGTGAGGAACAAGTTCCCGACTCTTACAATGCCGACGATTTAATTGAAGACATGAGCAATCGCGAGCTTTTCTATCATCAGCAGATCTTGAAAGGTCTCGACCATCCCGATTTAATTGGCAAGGAAGACTTTGACAACGATTTAGACTTCAACATGTCGAATTTACCAATCCCACCGACCCCACCCAGACGTCGTAAGAAGAAGATCAGGAGTCCGATTGCTACTTTGCGCAACGATGGAAACAATCAGCGCGCCGCTTTGGCTGAACAAAACGTGAGATTTATACAATTTTCTCTGAGTGTTGAAATAACTTTGATGATTCGATTCCAGGTGCAAGTTTTTCGTTACGACCAGAAGTTCGTACCGTTGGCGAGAGAAGAAAAATTCACTCCCACGCCCCCGCGTCGCACGAGATCTCGTTCTCAGATTTCAGCGCACACTTTGGACGACGCTGACTCGTTCAAGCACGACTCGATTGAAGCATTCACGGCCTTCAATGTTCAGGACAAGGAGAATGGGTGAGTGAAGCCTCAATCTCACCTTGGAACGTGTCAAACTGATTGACGCTTGTTATAGATACGCACAAGTGAGAAAAGATTTACCGCCTCGCCCCGTCAGACGCAAGCGATCCACGAAGTCACTCGGTGATAGACAGTTCGCTACGATGCCGCACATGAAGCGTGAGAGCGAAACACCGCCGCCCCGACCTGCAAAGAAGTACAGCACAATTATCCCCAGCAAACCTCCGAGACGGAAGTCGTCAGGCAGCTTAGTTGAAATTTCACAGTGAGTTGAACTGCAATCGTTGATGTTGGGTTTTTAAAATGTAAAATATCTGTAGAACTACTAAGAACGATGATGATTACGAGGAAATTTTGGATAGCAACCAAGAATTTCATGATAACGCTGCTGTCTTGCGACTAAAATCTGGAGAAATTGTAAAGAGAATGAAGGATAGGCCGTTACCGCCACCACCGCGCCCGAAGCGTGAGCACAAGAAGCAGAAGAAAGACGATGGAGATGACGATAAGCTCGATAGAGACGACGGCGCCGAGAAGGTCATCGGACAGCTTTCGATTGAAACGGATCTGAGCGACGAGCAGCTCCACGAGGTTAAGGAAACGTTGCCACGACAAGACTCCGACTTTTCAGAGCCTGAAAAGGTCGTCGAAGTTGAAGTCTCAACCCAAACCGATCCGGTGCCCGACGAAGACTTTGTCTGTGATGAAGATGAAGATTGCGACATCGACGAGTTTCTATCGTCCGATGGCAAAATGAAAACGTTAGAAGATATTTTGAAGGAAGAACAGGAAGCTGAGTTAGAGCGTGCTCGACAGCTGGCGGAAGCTGAGAATTTATCACGTGGCATTCAACGGTTCAGAGATTCGAGCCAACGTTCGATGTCTGAGAGATCAAGAACATCTGGCGACCGTTCTAGGTCGTTGAGTCGACCGATTACGCCTTCAGGTGAGTTCAACAACTTTCTTTGTCTTCATCGCAATGATATCATTCAATGCTTCCAGCTGTCGTTGTCGAGCGGAAAAAGTCATCGCCGATAATTTTCCAGAGCCAGGAGCAAACTCTGACAGAAGCCGGACTTTTCATCCACCCGATAACATATGACGACTACGGAATTCCACATAGCGACGAAGAACTTAACAACGACCCAATCAGAGACAACTTGGACGTAAACAATAATTTTGACGAAGTTCCTGCTGTCATCCGACCTGCGCCTCGTGAACCTTCACCACCGCCAACGGTTACCTTTAATCAAAATGACGATGAAGGGCTTGACATCGAAATGCAGAGAAAAATCGAGGAAATGATCGAGTCAGTGATGAGCAGCGCTGAGGAAGAAGTTGAGTGGCTTCGAGCTTCAAACGAAGAGATCGAATCAGCGCCAGTAGAAAGCTCTGTTCGAGTTGAAATTTCACAACCCGAGGAAGCTCCTGAACAGTATGATGAGCCACCATTGCCTCCACCAAGAAGAAAATCGACCGTTGTTGAAGACGCTTCCAAAAAAGAAGACTTGCCGGCTTTCGACGAAAGCCAAATCGTCACAGCCACGACTCGCACTCAACAGCATGTCGCTCCAGAAGAAGTCAAGGAAAACAATACCGTCAATGATGTGGAGGTGTGCGAAGAGCCTTGCGTTCAAAGGTTCGTCAAGCGCCCGGTCATTCACGAAGAGGGTCATGTCGTCCAAGATCATCGGCACAGTGAATCTGCTGCAGTCCAAGATCACGCAGCCAGCGAGTCAATTCAACAACAACTTTCAAACCATTTGCATCTCTCTAGTCTTGAAATCGACAACTTGAGTGTAAGTTCTCTCAACGCTGGCCGAATCTTAGCATCTGAGATCGACAGCAACACGATCGTCACAGGCGATCTCGAAGTGAAAGGCTCTCATAATGTGCCGGCGCCAAGGTCAATAGAGTTCCCGCCAGGATTTATAGACGAAATCGTTGCAAGAGTCCGATCTGCCTCGCAACAACCAAGCGAATCTCTTCAGACCGAAGAACAGCCGCCAGCGCGACCTCCGCTGCCCGCACAATTCTTCAGCTCAACTGATTTCACCTCAAATATCCCACCGTCGTTCTATCAACTGAGAGATCCATCAGAAGACGAAGCCGTTCATCCTCAAACGCCCCACCGTCGTAAGAAGCAGCAAACCAAGAGAAAAGATTCGACATCAGAAGAAGACCGACATCGTGAGCAGCGGAATAGAAATCGAGGTGGCGACCAATCGGTCATGGGCTTGGGCGGTCAATTTGCTCGAGCATGCGGCAGTGCGATTAAGGAATCCGGCGAAAATCTCATGGCAGTTCTCAGAGCTAGCTGCAAAGACGAGAAGCAGCGTGATCTCCACATCGCCTTAGTCATTTTGATAATCATTGTCGCGGGCCTCGTGCTGATGGGAATGGGAGGCGACAAGTCAGTTCAGATCCACCACTGGGACTTCTTCAACCCACCAGACAATCATGGCAGATAACTTTTATTCAGAAATCATTTTTTAACATTATTTTGAGTGTTCGATATATAAGAATGCATTTCATTTTGCTGTTGAATCCCTTTGTCACTAAACAAAAGAGAATGAGTCACAGGTCAATGACCTTTCAAGGCCGCTGCAAGAAAAGTTCGATGAACTTTCAAGGCCGCTGCAAGAAAAGGTCGATGAACTTTCAAGGCTGAAACAAGAGAACAACTTTGATTAGGTCAATGACCTGAGATTGTGAAATTCTTTTTGGTGCGAAATAATTTGTTTTGTTGATCAGTCAATAGGAAAACTCAGATTTACTTTGACATTGAGGCAATAAATTTATTGATCTATCACATTACTCGATTAAAAAAATTTGACACAGAAGTTTATTGCATTTTAAGAGCAGTTCTCAGGCGGAAGGTAAGGAATAATTTCCTCTTCGTCTGATGGAAGAAACCAGTTCCTGTCGTTATCAATCGGACTGCGGGGTTCGTTGAAGGTTGGGCTCGGCGAGCGCGAGCAAGGCTTTGGTTTCCAGATGTTGTTTAGCTGCGTTGGATCCGGAATGGTTTCCAGAGGACCGATGAGTTCGTGAATGTTGCGGAGACGAATCATTTGTTGTTGCTGCACCACACTGTCTTCCTCTTGTTCATCAGCAGCTTGAACTTCCTTCTTGATTTCATTAGAGTTCAGAAGTGGCTCTAGATTTTCATTTGGACAATTCAAATCTTCAAGATCGTTCAAATTTGCGATGTCACCAGAATCTGAGTCGTTAGTATTCGCACCAGTGTCGGGATTTGAGTCCGTTTCGCGCTCAATTTTAACTGAGATTACAGTATCAGCATCCATATCCGGTTCAGAGTCCGTTTCGCGTTCGGATTTGATCAGTGCGCTGATATGAATCCCGACTTCACAAACCTGAACGCCAGACTGAGTTTTCTTTTCAGTTTTGATTTGATCACGTGGAATAAGCGTAGAGACCTGACTATCACTATTCAATTGCAGTGCTTGAGTATCAATAGATTGCGGAGTATCACTTGCTGACTGCAAAGCTTGAGGATCGTTAACTGAGTGGACGCTATGGTCAGCGTTGAGCGAAGGTGCAGCTGCCACATCTTGCAATGGTTCTTCAGATGCTTGAAGTTCTGAAGAAATAGCTTCATTGCGTTGAGATGGTTCGAGTGGCTGAGAAGGTTCAGGAGCTCCTTGTTCAAGAGACAACGTTGCCGAAAACAAAATATTTCTTGGCTCGGCTCGATTCGAATTGGTTTTAGCAGCAATCGTGTTGGCAGATTTTTGAGCGCTTGAACTTGGCCGAACAGACGAGGATGCTGTCGAAGGAATGTCAGACACTGTCGGATTCTCACGGACAACGGTAGATGTTCGTTCACTTTTCTGTCGCTTAGAATTGAAACTTTCAGTGGAGAATCTCAAATTTCTTTTATGAAGTTCTCGGCTGTCGGTAACTGGACGTATCGCTGGTCGATTGTTGGTTGGTGCTTTGGTCGTTCGACTGTCACGAGAGTCTACCGCGCTATGAGAGCTTCGATTCGATTCACGCTGTTGAGCTTTGCCCCATCTACTTCTCGGATCTCGAAATGGAAGCTCTTTGCCTTCGTTTCTTTCCTTCTCAGCTTGTAATTGTTGTCTATGCTCTGCGTACGTCTGCTGCTTTTGTACAGGAAATGCTTTATCTTGATGTCGGAACAGGCGGTCATCTGCTCTGTAGTTTGATGATGAAGATTCATAGTCTTGAGAACGTGATGACACTGCTCCTTGATGCTGAGTAGGAGAGCGCTCTGGACGGGTCGGAACTGGAACCTGAGCCGGTATTACATAAGGCTGAATTGGTACTGGATAAGGCATTTGATAAGGAACGGCACAAGGTGCATAGTACATTCCATTGGCAAAAATCACTTGAGCAGCCGGCGGTTGTATAGGTAGCGAGGGACCATATTGCGTAATGAATGGTGAACCGAGAAATGGTTGATGAACAGGAGGCGGAGGTCTACTTAGGTTGAAATCGCGAGGCGGCTTTTGCTTCGGCCGCTTTAAGTTGAGTCTTCTGAAACTTGCCGGACTGTTGTTCGACAGCAAACGAGGCATTCGCCATGGAATTTCGTCCCAATTGTCATCTTCCGATGACGAATCCAAGTCAACGACCTTCGGGTCAACAACCTGTGGTTTGCTCGACCGGCCACGCACGAATTCGTCCTTCACAGTTCGTTGCTGGTTTTCCGTTTTATGCTTTTTGAAAATGCTGGCTATTGGTTCTGTCTCGCCGTCCAAGGCTTGCTTCATTTCGATAAGAATTGTTTCACATTTTACAAACTCTTCGTGGTTGCTGATGTCACTTGATGCCAGGAAGGCGCGGACGAAATGAATTCGTTCGTCTTGATTCTCGTCGCAGTTTATTACACTGCTGTAGCTTGCTTTCATGTGAGCCTTCTTTCTGTTATCCATGATGTAAGCAGTGTCATTTTCGCCCTCCGAATCAGACATGTTGAGCTACAACGGAGAAGAGAAAGTGTCGCGTTAAGAAAGATTTGTTAACGTTGCGAAATTAGGAGAACCTAAAGTTTAAGTCCGTCAGAAAGTCACTGCGCGGTTCTGCAATTGGATTTGGTCGTTTGTAGATGATTCTGCATTCTTATTATGCAAGCCTGGCACAAATAAAAGTTACCAAGCTTTGAGTCGGCTCTTGGTTTCACTTTGATTATGACAAACACTGATCCGCACACGCAGCAGGCGGTTCTAGATCGCGTTGGATTGTTAAATCTCTTTGCCATTTAAAATACTTTCAATACGATCACAGGAAAATCAGATCCTTCTCTGTTGAAGGTTCACACTGAACTGCCGAAGGTATGTTCATCGTGCGATGATATTTCCAGCCATAGCCTTGGCCTATAATCGTAGAGTGCCGTTAGGCGAATGACGAATTCTTCTTCGGGTTTCGCGAGGAGGCAAAACAAAGAATCGCGAGCCGAAGGTAAGAACGCGAGGGGGGATTACACCCTTGAGTCACTGTAATCGATTGGCCTTGAATTCGCGATAATAACAAATCCAGAAAATGCCGCGTAAATATTTTCAGATTCGCGATTTTTCATGATTCGAAAAACTTACGTAGAATTTTTGAGGCGCAGTTGGTGGAGAAACTATTCTAGTAATTGATGTGACTGTCACTGCTCCATCTTCTTGTGTTATATTCGAGCTATTTAATATTTCAGAGAGCACGAATCACTTGTTGTTTTGACTCAAATCGGTTTTATTCAAATAAGTTCGTTAGACGTTACAAGGTTCGGTTTATTCTGCTTTTGCTTTTTTTGATTCGACCTCATCGACGTCTTCTGTGTCGAGAGCGCGCTTTTCTGCTTCTTTCTTGACCTCACCCTCGAGGTTTATCTGGTTTGCCACGCTCGTGTCGCTCTTCAAGATCTCCCTGAGTAACATAGTAGCATAAGCTGAAGCCGGCAGATCAAACTCCAATAACAACGCAGTGTTGTCGCCATTAGGATTGTCTTCTGGCTCGGGATCGTTGAACATTCTCGATAAGTCTGACAAAATGAGATCGGCAGCGTGGTCTTGGTACTTCATGAACTTCCATGTGAAGTTGTCCGGCTTGATGAACGGTCTTCGGTAAGCGCCAGTTAACGAAAACATCTTGTGCTTGCTTTGCAATTTCTCAGATGATAAGTTGTCCTCATCCATCAGCTCTTTGTAGGCAACTCCAATATCATTAGATGGGTATCTGCAATTGCAATTCGTAAGTTTCAAACCCTTCATGAAATTCAGAACAAGCAAACCTTATGTCGAAGCCTGGCAACGGTAAAACGATGTCGAATATTGTGAATGTCTTCTCCTCAATGTCCTCTGCTGTGAGAGGACGAACCATTGTCAGAAAATCTGATTCCTTCTTTTGATCTTCTTCGTCTTTCATTTCTTCCTTGCTCTCCTCATCTGGATCTTCTGCAACTGCTCCGTCAATCTCAGGAGCTTCGATTGGTGAAGCTACAGTGTAGATCAAATCGCCTTCAACAACATCTAGTCCCAACTCTCGACGCTTACTCACTACTTTGTTGTAGATCAAGCTTTGATAAGCGTGAGTGTAGAGCAGAAGCATGTTGCGTGGGAGAGTGAGAAGAGCGTTGAAATAGTTCGTCGCGCCGTGCTGAACTAAACCCTTCAGAAGTCTAGCTTCGACGCAAGTGTTGGTCGAGTGGAGGCATGCGAGTGCTTTCTCTGGATCGCTAGTTTCTTTATAGCACTTTCTCATTTTCGTCATGAAGTGCGGCTCGCCGTCACGTTCCTGAAGAATCAATTCACAAGCCAGCTTGAAGTCTGAATTGAGAAGAGCCTTTCCGATCAAGTAGGTTGGCACTTTCTGGCAATTACCGAAGCGTTGTAGTCCGTAGTAGTTGATGAAGCCGAAATCACGAAGGCTTGCGAGTGACTTCTCAATTTCTTCAGTGTCTCCTTTGATGGAGCGCAGCGCAATTCGGAATCTGTTTCCTTTCAAGTCTCCAAGTCGAAGAGTTTCCTGAACAAACTTGAAATTTCCCACTCGAATTCCTTTGCAGCGCTTCGCCGCTTGCATTAGCTTCAATGGCTCAACCTTCCTGACGCTGATCCATTGCGAGGTCTTTGCACGTTTATCCTTAGTTCCGGCATAAGCAAAGTTTGCTGGTTTCATTCGGAGTTCCTGAGACAACGCAGAGATCGCTTGAATGGTGTCGATGTTTTCTTTGTGCAGGATGAAGTGCGTGAACTCGTGGGGCCATTTCCAGCCATGACCGCGTTGTTGGTCTTGGCTCTTCGTTGCTTTCTTCACTTGAATTAACTTCTTGTCGTCCTCAGTCACGGTGACGTTGAAAATCTTCTTCTGATAAACTCCTTTCAAGAGACTATGGAGCAGAGCACGTTTCTCCTTGTCATACTCGGTGACGTCAATCGACACAAACTCAAGTTTATTTGGATTGTCTACGATCAAGTCTTCAATACTCTTCAACTGCTCGTCCGTGATGAACTTCTTCAACTCGTCACTCTTAACTTCAGCGACTTCTGGCTCGCTGAACTCTGGCAAAGCGAAGTCACTAAGAACTGCTAGATCACCATTCAAATCTAATTCATTCACATGGAAATCCGAATACCTAAAAACTAAATTGAGTAACGAAAATTAAGGAAATCGTCGAGAACTCACCGAGATTTAATTATTGCATGGAATCCTTTGGTATCCGAAATGAACTGCGTGATGCCAGCTTCGGGTTCAGACAAGCGATCTTGACTTTGCCACTGGTTATCACCTCTGTTGTCGTTATTCCTGCCTCTTCCGCCTGAATTATTGAAATTCCTTTTTCCTCTGAAGCTCTGTCGGCCACCTCGATTTCGATTTCCATAATTTCCACCCATTGTTCAACTTGATTTGCCTTTTCAAGCTACTAATATTTCTTCTGTGATGAACTTGGAACTGATCTAACTCCGCTAATATTCGTATTTAACTTCAAAACCACTTTAAAATATTTCTAATCTTTCGAGCGTGCGAATCCGAATCGGTTGTAAACAAATCTCAAACGGTTCGCGTCTTCGAAAAGAAAAATATTTGAATTTGAATTATTTCAAACCGGTAAATTGTTTTACGATTTTGTTCGATCGACTTGAACTTAGTTTAACTAAGTTAGTTATCTAAAGTCAGAAACTTTTCTCTAAATCCTTATCAAAAGCAAGCTGGCTAGCTTTGATTCCTTAAATCAACGATTCTAAAGCTAACATGTAATATTCAGAAGCATCGACCGCCTCCAGTCGCAATCGAATCGCAAAGGAAAATCACCGCGCAAAGGAAAATCAATATTAACTACTGTCATCGTATCAAGCATGCTTTTCAGTGAAAAAGAGAAAACACGCTCTCGAGAAGTTGGCGCTCTCTCGTCGCAGGAATTTTCCTCGTCGTTTTCATTCAGTCTAGAGACGCGCAGTGTAGTGGAAGCTTTTGATAACAAGGGAAATTGTGTTAAGAAGGAAGTCGAAGATAGCGAACAGCTTAAGAAGCAGCATCAACAAACACGATGATAACGTTCTGAAGTGATAGTGGATAAATAGTTTTCGCATCAACCCACATTTGTCGTGTAAGTCTAAAATTGCGACAGTGGAAATTAGGCGGGAGAAGGAAAAATCGCGGTGGGAAAAATAAAAATCAATATTTTCCGTTTTCCGTTATTGATTTTCCTTCTGTGCAGACGCTCAGCGAGTGTGTTTGTTTATGTCCCTCTCGTTATGGTGTTTGAAGGTGGGACGCAGTTTTCCTTTTGCTCAAAAGATTTTCCGAGATTTGTGTTAGCGCAATTAACTTCGCTATCACTCCAATCTGTTGCATGCCTTGGCGGCTCTATCTTTGATGGTTGCCGCTGCCCGAAGGAAATTAACTTAAGAAAGGATAAACCTCTTTCGTCGAGAGCGTTGGCTGAAGAGATTTGAGGATATGGTTTGAGTGCGACGGAGATGAAAGGAGGCGGGTGCGCTTGTCTAGCGCAATCATTAATTCATTCAACGATATTTGGGAGAGTGAAAAACCATAAATACACAATCGCAGTCAAAAATCAATAAATTGAAGCAGAGGGTTTTTGGGGAAAGCGGAATCTCATTTTCTCCGCCACTCGTCGGAGAAAACATTCACCCGCACAAATCATCGAACATCGACGACAGAAGCGGAAAATATTTGCAATTTCGGTTTTTCGCCTTTTGGTCGGTCGGTGGGAAAAGGCGCGCGGAAAATTCTAGCACGAGAAAGTTTGGGGAGCACTTCGGGTTGGGAGGAACAAGAAGCCAAACGCGCATTGTGTGTTGATGAAGAGAAGCAGCCATCGATTTGGGCGCTTCGAGCGTAACTTCTTCATCGATTCGTCTAGGTGGGGTGAATTCTCGCACTCTCCCTCGCCCAATCTATTCATAGCAACAGCGCCTCGGAGCGAAGAAAGAAAATCGATATCCAGAACCAGAGTTCATTCCTTCGACGTCATGGTCGTCCTCAAAGCCAAACGAGCTTTTAATTCTGTTGTCTATGCGTAAAGCTTTTTCCCCTGACGAACTCAAGAGCGTCTAAAATTAGAAAAGCACATTTTCGGCTCTTGCCGAGAGAGGAAATCACGCTTCGGATGCCATTCGGTTTTAGATGATCGCGCTAGGACATTGACATTGACTCACAGAGAAAAATTGATTGCCGTCTTTATTACATTCGCAGAACATTACCTTAGCGAGCCATGTCTCAAACGGGATTATCTCCATCCAGCAACAACAACTCCAGCGTTCCCATGTCGGCAGCTGAGAACTACCAGCTCAAGTGGAACTCGCATGTAACGAACCTAAACTCGAGCATCTCCAGTCTCTTCAAGAACGACAAGTACGCCGACGTTATGCTATTGACGTGCAACTCAGACGAAGGATATTGTGGAATCCCCGCTCACAAGCTCATTCTTGGAACATGCTCGCACGTAAGTCAATCAAATCGCTCCCGACAATTGCCGTCGACTCACTTGATTGTTTCCTCGTCCCGCCAGTACTTTTCGTCCATTTTCGATAACAATCCAATGCCAATCAACGGAATGCTTTACATCGTACTCCCGCCGGAACTTGGCCGACGGGCCGTCGCCACGCTCATTCAGTACATGTACACTGGGGAAGGTAAGGGAAGAAAGTTGACCAAAGCTTTGCCTCGTCTCGTTCAACAACGACGTTACCAGAAAATATATTTCGGGCTTCTCGTTTTATTTGATGACGTTGTTATTGAATGAACCCAAGTCGAAGCTTCGCTCGAGTTCATCGCTCGTCGTTTTGACTTCCCGAAGCAAAATCTAATTCGAGTTTCTTCAATCACGTGTAGCGACCGTTGCGAATGACATTTTGAATGAAGTTCTGAAGGGCGGCGAGGTGCTGAAAATCCGAGGACTGTGCAAAGTGCACATGGGCAGCAACGAAGCGTTTAACCCAAAGCAACTTATCGATCCGCCAGTTATTCCAACCAACTACCAGTCATTTAACGGAGCTTCAGCAACTACGTCGCCACTCAAGAGCAATAAATCATCGCCTCGCAACTCAATCGATAAGAAGTCTTCATCGATTCATTCCGACACGCGAAGCTCCTCAGCCATCTCGCATCATGTCCTGACGCAACAAGAGTCCCCCGTCGTTTTGATGTCATCGCAATCGAATCCACCTCAGAACTATGCACAATCAATGACTAACAGCAACAATCAGCAATCTACAACGATCATCGTGAAGAAGGACATGGCAATTGATCCCGGCGACAACAACATCCCCGTCGAGCACTACGGCTTGATCTCTTTGAAGATTGCAGCGGCGGTAAAGAAAGCTCAACAGCAGTGCATGTCGTCGATGAAAAAGTCTTCAAGCATCTCCTCTGGCCCTTCGTCGTCAGATCAACGACGAGACTTTTATCAGATCGAGGAGAGTCTGCGTTACGACACGCTCTCGCCGACATTTAAAGTGTACACGACGTCGAACGAGCAACTCCAAGACGAAATTTTACGCTACACAGAAAAGAAGAAAAGAACGTTTGAGAACGAAAAGCCTTCGTCGTCAGGCGGAATCCGCGAAAGCTCGAAAAGCAACAGGTACACGGAAAACGGCCAGCAGTTTACAGCCTCGGAACATCACACGAACGAGCACGAGAAGCTTCCTCAATTTCCTGAAGCTTTAAGCTTTCTAACGATAAAGGAAGAACCGCTGGAGTGGGCGGAAGTTGAGGGAAACGGCCAGATTGTCGAAAACCGAAACGAAATCATCACCGTCAAGCCGGAAACGTTGGATAATATTGAAAACTCGCTCGGATCCGAGATGGTTGACAAAACTTATTCACCGTTGACTTGCGAGGTTTGCAATTTAAAGTTTCAAGTTCCTGCGGCGTGGGTCCGACACATCGAGAGCCATTCAGAACTAAACGCAGCGCATCAGAATATTCCGAAAAAGCGAAAGCGAACTGACGAGGTGATTTAATTCACTGAACTTCTCGGCAAGAGTTTTTAACTTTTTATCTTCGCAGCAGGAAGAAAACACTGAGAACATCAACGTCTTGTCCTGCGACCTCTGTGAGAACATTCACTTCGCAACAGTCGCCGACTGGGTTCGTCACGTTCAAAACACCCACACGGAAACAGAGCTGGCGATGAGCAACAACAGCATACTGATGAAAAAGTAAGAAACGAAGTCGATCTGGAAATAGTTTGTGTAATAACAAAGCTTCTGAACTCTTTAGAGCGACGGTGAAACAGTCGAAGGAAAGTCCAAGCGAGAAAGCGTGCAGTATCTGCAAGAAAGCGTTTCCATCGTACGCGAGCATGCTCATCCATAAGCGAACTCACAATGGTATGCAGAGTTCCCTCGTGACGAGGTCAAAGGTTTCAACCGAAAACTTTTCTTTCTTCTAGTCGAGAAGCAGTTCGTGTGCTCGCAGTCTAACTGTAACAAAGGCTTTAACGTCAAGTCGAATCTTCTCCGTCACATGCGCTCATGCCATAATCTAGTGTCGTCGAACGAGAATCAAGACAGTGATAGTGTGGATTAAACAGGTCGAAGGTTGTGAGCAGCAGCAGGAAGTCTAAAGTTTTTCTCTCGGCCATCTAAACGGTCGTCAACTAAGCATTTTTATTCAATCTTTTAACGAATGAGACTTGGAGAGACGAGGCTTGAGGATGCAGCCAGAAAGCTCTAGCGAGCTTTTGCTCAAAACTGTAAATGAAAGCTCTCGGAAAGTTTTTTTCAAGCTCGAATCTCCATGCATCTAACGAAGCCCCATAAGTTAAGAGCATGATAGATTTCTCCTCTAAACGAGACACGACACACACACACACACACACAATTGAGAAGCATTTAAAGTTTACAAAAAATATATTTTCAAAGTGAAACTTTTAAAACTAACTTAAGGCTAACGCAGTAGAATTCTTTCCCTTGAGACATTTTTCAAAACGTAGCAGTTCGAAAGTTGAAGCGAAATTTTTAAAGCTCTCTTTAAGGATAGGTTGGAACGAGTTTCCCCATGTTGTAGCGTCTCTGATTTTGTACTTTGATGTAACCGAAAGCCCCCCTTGATTTTTTAACGAGAATTTTCTATGGACAAACTTTTAAACTTAAAGAAAGGAAAATATTTTTAAGAGAACACTTTTCGCTCGAGGAGAGTCTTTACTACAACTTTGCAACTGAATTTACTGTGTTTTTTAATTCCATTTTGATGAGAAAGACGAAGAATGTAAAGTATTTGCCGAGGATTTCCTTTGTTCGGTGGAAACAACTTGTAAATAATATCTGTGATTAAATGTGTTGAAACTTAGCTGATGGTGTTTTCATTAGCTGACAGGTTTAAGGCCACGAGGGATCAATGGACATTGGTCAAATTCTCCGATGGGAATTCAAACACTTTTGATTACCTTTGTTTCATATTCACGCTTTCTATTCCAGCATACAAAATAGTTGATTTGACGATTTTCTGAAAATCATTTTCATGAATTTGAAAGCTTTCGCCAAACTTTGGTTTGTTTGCTTTTAAACTGTATTTTGCATTACTTGGATTAACTGCAAGATGCGAAAGCTGTCGTGTTATACGACTCGCATAACTCAAGCTCCCGAGTGAATTTGAATGCAACAATGGGAAGATTTTCTACAGGAAATCTTAAGATAAACGAGAAGAAACCGTCACGTGTCTGAATGAAAAAGGGAATTTAAAACGGTTTGATTGTTCTGGATGGCAGATCGATGATACTTCTAAAATTTCGTAGACAGTTCCGGAACTCAAAAAAGTTTACATATTCCTTCAAACGACATTTTCCATTATGTTCAAGATTGCATTTATTTATTCGATATTGAGATTACATATAATAAAACGCAAAACGGGCAGTGAAACAAATAATTCACGATGTGAATCGTCGATCAGCTCACGAGTAACGTGTCTTCTTGGCTGGGTTTCTAGATTAACGAAAAAATAAGATGAACGATGATATTTTGATGATAAAAAGATTAGCAGTTTGGTTATTGCATTTTTATTCATTAAACTTTTCCCACGTGTTAGTTCGTACAATGAATTCGTAACTTTGTTACTTATGTTAATATGTAAATGTCAGAAAAAGAATGATAAGGCAACGTCCGCAAGTAGCAAGGAAACTTACGCAAGCATATCGTAGTTTGGACCTTCGGGACGAGATCGCGACTGGCGGAACTTGTAGTGATCTTCTCCTGAGACAATGGTAGCCTTTACTGCTGGATCCTGCTTCATTGCTTCCTTCCAGTCAATCAGTTTGTTGTAGCGAACCTTGTCGAGCTCATACTTGTCGCCTAAAACAAAATTTGAATTTCTTGAAATTGAAGAGAATAAATTATCTCACCGATGATGTAAGGGAAGGCATCAGTTCGTTCACACCATGGCCAAATCATGTAATCGACGAAGCCAGGCTTAGCACCACCAAAGAATTTCGTTCCACGCTTCTTCAACTCAGCTTCGAAGACGTCCAAAGCCGTATTTAAGTCAGTGATGGCGCCGGGAGCTCTGGAACGATTCACCGTTAACAACTGAAGGAGCTTTACACTTTTTGTTCTCACCCATCGCTGCCAGCTGGAGGGTAAACCAGACGATAGAATGGAGTGATGAATCCATTGAAACGTTCGACGAGAATCTTGTCACGGGCTCGCTGGAGTGGATCCTTCGAGTTCAGAGGGTTCTGCGGATATTGCTCGTCGAGGTAATCAGCAATGATCAACGATTCGATCAAAGGGTCACCGCCTTTCGTGGCTGGAATCTCCAGAGCGGGAACCTTACCCAGCGGGCTCTTTTGGACCAACCATTCAGGTTTTTCCGTTAGGTTGATGTAGGCGGTATGATACGGAATGTTCTTCGCTTCTAGCACAAGATGGGCGCGTTGAGCGTAGGGACAGAATCTCATCGAGTAGAGACGGAGTTTTCCATCTTCAGGAAACTTGGGAACCTGAGAACCTATGCAGTAGACGTGATAAGAGTTGATAAGTGATAACATGTCTTGCGCGTCAAGTGAAATTGATTAAACAATTTGCGAATGTCATGCTGCGATCGATAGCGCGAGTGACGAAACGGCTCAAGGCCGAGAAAAGGTTTCATGTCTCTATTGCAAACGCACGGAAAACATTTCGAGAACGCCGGCAATCAGATTAGATCATCGCTATGTTTAGAAACTTTACAGTTCATCCAAGTCGGAGCTCACAAAGTTCTTACCTTTTCCTAAATGCAAGTTGCTCATGTTGACTTGTTGATGAATTATTGAACTGGAAATCGATAGCACGATCGCTTTAAATACTGAATTTACGCAAGAGCTTTTCCACTCGAAGCTTTGTTGACTTTCACGGCGTATCTTTTTTCCCCGTTCACGTAGTTATAATCCAACGATATTCAGCGTTCAGCAAGTGAAAACTCCAAGTCGGTGATGCCGAACACAATTTTCGCTTTCCTGCAAAACTTTAATATGAAACCAGTTTCGTTTATCACCGGCTGATTAAAGATTAGCTACATCCAAAGATTGCCAGTTGATCCAACTACCGTTCAAAGCAAGTAAACTGAAATTATTAATATATTGAGTCGAGTAGCGAACTAATCCAGTTAGACCAAATGGTTCTCGCTCTCTTTTCGAGTTTCCCAGTCAGTCATCTGTTCGCTCTCGCCCTGTTAAGTCGCATCGAGGAAAAGAACTAACTAATTCCTCTTTCTTACAATCTGACTACTTTGTAAGGCTGCAAATCGCAATCGTCGCCCGTGGCAGTCTCGCAAGTGATTCAAGTGCTAACAGAACATGTTGTAAAGAACAAGAGAACACATTCACTGGATTTAGTTGTAATTTGAGTTCCCGTTTCGACTTAATTAACTAAAATACTTTGTTTCCGACCCATGGAAGTGCATTTAACTAGTTGAAAGACATTCGACGAGATCCGGACTGAGCAAAGTTAGTTAAAACTGAAGAAACTCATACTCTTCGGCCTTTACGAGCTTCTGGATTAACGAACGTTGACCCACTAAGCCACCTCAAGTCGAGCAAGAAGGCAAGATTCATCTGCAATATTTCGACAGACAGAGAAACGTGCTAGCCTGTGTCGATTCTACTTCGCTTTGGGATAGTCTCGCTCTCTCTTCCCCCACGCTCGTCTGTGTGTGTTAGTCGCTGCTTTTCCAGCGCCAAGTGAATTATTCAGTGAGATTAAATATTAAATAAATATCTATATGTGTGTACGGCACGAAGGAGGAAAGAAGCTCCGAAATTAGTAGCAGTTGATAGCAACAGTGAGATGTGCAAAGTTTTTCAATCAAAAGGCAATTGTTAGCAGCAACAGCCGCGCGAAGAAGAATATTTCGGGGGCCAATCAGCGAAATAATAATAATTAGAGAAGGAGGAAGAAATCGGAATATAACAGTTCATTTTTATTGTGCGGCTTTGGATCACAGAGAAAAAGTTTTGCGCGACGAGCGAGTCACCAGAGAGCCATCGACGCGGTGTTGAATTCTATACGCCGTCTCATCGCTTGTTCGAGGAAAGAGTCGTTCATCTCCCAGTTCTCCCCCCTCACAGTGTCGGATTAAATTCAAAGCTGGGTTTGTTTGGCTATGGAAACATTCTGATGGCGGCAGTGGGCCCAACTAGACAATCGCGGGTCTCTATGAGTGTCTCCATGTCGCTTGTTCAAGGAGGAGCCGCCGGGGCTTCGGCCACTGGCACTGTTCTTGGTAAGGGCTCGCCAGCGCATCATTAAAACGCCATCAAGCTTGTTAATCATTTATTACTTGTTCGTAACAGCTGCTGCCGCTCCCTACTACCAAGCGCCCAACATCCCCCAAGACGTTCAACAGGATCGACCCATCGGCTACGGAGCTTTCGGAGTCGTTTGGTGAGTTTCACTTTTCAAAATCATGTAAATTTGCGTGAAAGAAAAAGAGTTGTCGATGTGTGAAGTTGCTGCCGAGTGCATAATCGAATCTGTCATCAAAAATCTGGCTCGTTTCATGCGGGCGAGTGAACGTAAAGGGTGAACGAGTGCCATTGTCTTCGGCATTTTCCCATCCATAACGAAGCAGAATTTCATTCCTGCGAATCGATTTCGTCTCTCAAGTTGATAGTGGTGCGTTGTGTGTTTTGTTTTCGTCGAGCGGAGAGTTCAATGGGCCTTCGATGCGACGAAGCAGACTGTAACGTACAAAGTGCAGGGAATAAATTTTCCCTACGTTGCATGCTTCGTTCCCGTTGTTCATGTTTTCCTCCCCTACATGATTACGACGACTCGAAGCAAAAACTAAGTAAGGAGAGTCGCTCTCGAACACACGCAGCAGCAGCGTTCACATTTTTCACCCGACCCATGTTTACTCGTTTTTCTGCTTCGAGGTTTACACCACACAGCAGAGCTTGGTCGTGCTTTGATGGAGTGAAAAATCGGAATCTAACTTTGCACAGACACACGCGCACAAATGCTCGCAAACCACTTTTAATTTCCACAATTTTAGAGCGAGAGACACACGGAATTAGAATTTTAACGGTTTCGCTATGCGACAAAGGGAGGGCGAAGGCGAATAAAACTTTTCTTGACTCATTCTCTCGCTCGACGACAATCCATTGTGTGTGCTGTTCACATCGCTCGGGTTAATTGAATGAGGCGCAACCTTTCCCATTTCCATCAACGATAAAACGCGCAAACATTTCCCGCAACGATCTGTGAAGTGCATCAAGACTTGCTCGGTTCGCTCGCTTAGAGATTTCGTAGAAAAAACTTTTAATCCTCGAACAGACGAAATGTGCTGTTCGTGCGAAGGTTCCTTCAAAAGAAATCCTCAAACTTTTTTTTTAATCATCTGCCTCTTCATGTTTAGTTTCAAAACGAGAAAAAAAAAAGAATTATAACAAATGTTTTTTTACAAATCTGGATATGCTTCGTTCTTTCAACTTTCGGGATAAAGCAAACCTGTTGTTGATGGAAGCGTGAAAGAAGGAGAGAGGGACTGAGCAAGCATGACAATCTGTATTTGAGCTCTCGGAGATATTGAAATGGGGGTACATGAAGAGCCAACACGAAATAAATAAACAAAGAATCTCTCGAGATCGAAAGAATGAAGGAGAATTGGATCGGGAACAGTTTGGTGAGGATGAGGCCGTTGAATTCGGGATTAAATCATTTACTGCGATGTAAACATTTATCATCGTCTGATACATCATTGAATCTTAATGGATTGTAGTCTTAATGTGATTAAATTTGTGGATGGTCGAGTGGTCCGCTTATTAAGACGATCAAATTCTTCACAGAACATAAATTAGACATTTAATTTTGTAAAGAATATCAAGGCCCGGAGTGATTTGTATTGGTCGATGTGTCAGACCGAGAGCGAGAGAACATAAAACGGGGGACTCCAAAAATCAATCATTTTACGATCCCTTCAGCTCTATTTCAATCTGATTTTTATGTGATTTTAATGTCTGTGCGAGGAGAAAGAGGAGGAAAATGCAGCGTAAGACATAAATTAAACATTCTCCACCAGCGAACACACATAATGTCTCGTTGGCTTATTAAATTCTTCTGTGTCATTCATCGATCTTACTCTCTCTCGCTGTTACTTCAAGTAATTTATGTTAAAGGATAATAAAAGTTTATGTTGCTATATATGAATTTCGTTGTACGTTCGACAAGCTGAAGAGGCCAACAAACACGCACGCACTCCCCCTTAGCTTCAGCACGGTCGCATCTTTCCGCTACGGCGTCCAATACATGCGCAACAACCTCCGCTGCTTATCGTAGATAAATGTTTTATAAAGCGAAAAGCTGGGAAAAAATATTAATTTTCTGTGGCTTCATTTCCCCCTCAGCTCTTTTTTTTCTCTCGCGCATCGATCGATTTCAATAAAATCGAATTCCATTTCACGGTAATTTGATTAAGACTTTTAATTGTTTCGGCTGCTCTTTTTGTTCGTCTTCAGTCTGAGCTTCATATCAATCACAATGGAGCCAAATTGCTCGATTGTTCGAACCTCTCTACGCTGATTATTGGATCGGGTGCTCGTAAAACAAGTTGTTCTCTTGGTGATCAATACGAGCCGATTGTAATTTATGTTAGAATTATGATGTAAAGCGAATCAGCATGAATCACAGCAATAAATCCACTGCCTTCGGAGCTTTGTTCGTAGCAATTTTCTTGCCAGCTTTCACCATCCGGCAAAAGGAAATTGATAAAGTCGAACGAAGGATAAGCGAACCATAAGCCGACGCAGATACAAACATTAAGTTGTAAATAATTCACCGGAGGGACGATGGCAAATGTTGTGTACATAAGTTTGATTAAAACTCTATCTCAACGACACTATCATCATTCATCTTCCCTCTCGAATGTATTTGTCTTAATTAGATCCCCATTGTGATCTAGATTCGTCCTCGTCTCCATCGCCAAGTGGAGGATGGATGGATGGATGAAGACGTCGACGACGAGAAAGCTAAGCAAATAGAAAATTTAATTTATTTATGTTTTGTTTGATGATACGTAAGGCTGTAAGAAGTAAGAAAGAGAGACGACAGTGAGCTCAAATTCATGAAGTGAAAATTTGTCATTAATTTAAAATGTTTTATTGTTCCATGAACTTTCTTCCAAGACCGTTCTCTTCTTGGGAAGTAAAACTTTTCTGTGTGAAACAAGAGCAGTTTCGCTTTGTTCCGGCTGTAAGTCTCTTGACTACTGCCGCCTGCCTTAGCCAGCGTTGCTTCCTCTCTCCCACCCAACTAATTCAATTCGATTACAGAGGCAAAAGATCCTTCACAGAGTGAAATTCCATCTGACAGAAACATTTCCGAAATTTCCCTTTTCCCAATGTTTGCCATAAACGTCGACGCTTTGCCTTCGTCGCCCCCGAGGGGAAACGAAAAAGTTCAATTTACTCAGCTTGGGCTTTCCGTATTTACAGTTATGTTGTTCTCGGTAGCGAAATCCTCTGTTGTGATGAAACTGTTTGTTGTTTGACTTCCAGCACCGCACCGAACACACTTAATTGGTTCTTAATTTCGAACTTCGGCGATATCGTCTAAGCGAGACATTAAGCATTAATCATTATGGAATTTTCCGCACCCAAGAGTTGAAATAAAGAAAGAGAACAAAGTTCTGTTGTGTGTTCAGCCATGAGGGAAACGAAGCCGAAAGTTTTCCGCTGGCTTTATCGACTCACACCCCGAATCGATGTGCGGCGATGATAAGTGTTATCAATCAATTGGCCAATAACTGACATTGTTGATTTAGTGTCTAAACTGGAACGTACGAAAGTAAATGTTGCGATGAGAGCAACAAACTCGTTTCTGACCCATTTAAATGATTGCAAATCGCCACAACCGATGTCGATAAGTTTTTCTCTTCCATTTTTATCTCGAACATGAAAAATAGAAACGCTTGCCTCTGCCTCTTGTCGTCTCTTCGTGTCGATGCCTCTCGATAACTTACATATTGAAGCGACGTCGACGAAAAGGCAAAAAACTTGAATAATTAACAAGATAGCATATTGAGACCAACGACCCAACGCACATGATATAAGATTCACTTTTGTCTCAATTGGTTGTTAAGCCGGACGTGGTTAATTAGTTTCTCTCATATCCTCTGTCTGACGATGTAAGAATGAAGACTTTGGAGTGCTGCACTGGAGTCCAAAGTTAGTGTGGAACACGAAAAATATTCGGATGTCTGAGCTGAAGATATTTCTACCTGAAATCACGAAACAAGTTTCTGCTTCTCGTCGATTTTATTGTCTATCCATCTCGTGCACTTTTTTTTTTGGTTCACTGCTGCAGGAGCAATCGTGGCAGGCAACGACGGTTTCATCTGTCTGATGTTTTGAATCGGAATGATATTCACTGGTGGTGTCTCTTCTCTTCTTCTATGCTTTGCAATCTTCATCCGCTTGCAGTCGTAGACGATAATAAAATGTTCGACGACTTCTTCTGTGGATTTCTGAATTAAAAAATCTTGCCGAGCGAGAGAGAAATTATTCGTTTTCTTCAAAATCGCTCGGGGCAGGTAGAAATCATCAGTAAAATGTAACGAGTCGGAGACGAGAAGGATTTTTATGGTGTTCTGGCTTGAAACAGTTTTTGTGTGCCTGGAAACAAACTCCTTTGAAGACTTCCTCGTCTGAGGTTTCCTCTTCATTTCACTCCGTCAAGCTTTCATTCGTCGCTACACTAAAAGTTTAAGCCAATCCTTTGATGTAAAGCTGCTTGTTTGAGGTGAAAATTCCCCAAGAAACTCTCGTCGGCGTCCACAATGTCCTTTCGAGAATTCTTTAACAAGTTTCAAATTCACTTAAGCATTTCCTTTTGCCCGGGGCGACGAACGAATTTGCAAATAGATTTCGCATCTTAATAGGGCGAAGAGGTGATAAAGAGGAGATCGAGAGAAATAAGTAAACAGAATGATGGGAAGACGATGTATAAAACCAGAATAGAATTTTAATTTTTCTCCTTTCCATACACAAATATCGTCATGAAGTATTGCAAAAGCAATAAAAGAACTGAGCACTCTACCATAATGTGATTTCTTCGCTTGCGAGGAGAAGACGAAGAGACAAAAAGGGTCTCCGGTGCTCGTCGAGCCTGCATTCTGTCGTCGTCGCTCTCCCATGTTCTCATCTGGCTTGCCTTGTTTGCGTATCATCTGACTGCTCGACTGCGCATAAAATACTCTGCTTTTTCCATGGAACGAGCGAGCATGTACGTACGTACAGTCGGGTTTTTTTCGGGTTCAATAGACTGGATTTTAGTGTGTTTGTGTGCAATGTTGTCAGTTCCTGGCTGCTTGCGAAGAGACGAACATCGAAAAACACATTTTTCGGAATGCTTCCCTTGTCTCGCTCGCTTGCTCGCTACCTGCTCCTTGTGTTTGCACAAATGATGATTTTGAAAATGGTGATGATGAATATTTAATGTTGACTTTGTGCGACTCTTTTTCCGGCTCCGACACTTGAAAAATGATTTTCGGGAAAAAGAAAACCTTCAACCCCGGCAGCTCTCGCAAGTCTTTCCCCCACGCTCCCCGACTTGGCTTTATCGTTTAATCGATAGTTTAAGGAGCAAGACAGCGGAGTTTTCGCCAGACAGTCAGTTCGTCTATTTCATTACGAGTCTCTGAAGTTTCCCATTGGCACGGGGAAGAGGCGAGGAAGGAAACGAAAGAACAGAAACAGAAAATTAACACACAGATGTTACTGGCTTCATGGCACGCTGGTCGGCAAACGACCGGAGACCAAGAGAGCGAGACAAATTATCAGAGATAAAAATATTAGAATTCATTTTGCTCATAATTGAATGAAAAATTATCAAGCCGAGAGATGAGAAAAAGAGGCGAGCGCTGGTGTTTTCACCTGAGCTCAAGGGTAGGATGAGCAAATAAGATTTCATTCTGTTCATTATTGTTTATCTCTCTTCTTGCCCTGCCTCTAATCTCCGCCGCTGTGCACAACAACACGAGACGACCGAGAGTTAATAAAAAGCAAAGCCTGAACATAACTGTACCGTTGGATAAGGCACCGAGTCGTTCATTCTCTGCGCCTTTTTTCCCTCGACTGCAACAAACTAATCGTGTTTCTTCCTAGAAATGTGCAGCCTGTAATTAAATTGTTGAAGATGATAAAATGATAAATGAAATTCCGTCTGCGGAGCGAAAAGTCATTCCGGGAATCAACGTAGACTCGCTCCGCAAACCTTGCTCATCGAAAGAAGTTGGAAACTTGAGGCCACACGAAGCATATTTCATTCGATTTGGTTCGACACCATGTGCTGCATGGCACACTCGACTCGAAGGAAAGAAGGGATGTGGAGCAGCAGCAGTAGCAGAAGGAGAAAACTTTTCTATTTTCCAATTCAATTTCTCATTCAACGACTGCAATGGTTTTGCGCTTGAAACTTAACGAATGCTTATTTATGCTTGGCACACATGAAATTAAATATTTTACGATGAACTGAATGTTTTCCACTCAAGGCTGCTTGCCATTTTCTCCCCCGTTTTGCTAACTTCGAATCGTGGAAATCAAATTAAAATCGCGAGCCGCGACGTTGCCAGCTTTGGCCGCTTTGTTAAATTGAACGATTCAGGTCTGCTTGAAGTTCAAGACTCGATTTGAATGCGCCACAACTGAGGATGACTTCTAACTTTCGAGAAGCCACAAAGAGCTGGTTCTTCGTGCATTCCCATTATCCTCGTCTCCAAGACTTTTCAATTTCCTCTTCATACCTCGAAACGACGTTTCATCTTCTTTTTTATCTTAATTTAAGTGTTATTGTGCGTGCCCGTCTGATGATGAGATTGTTTCGAGATGGAAACTGGTTTCTTGTGTTCTTTTCTCTCGGTTCTCTGTCGTTTTTCGGGTGGAAGCTTTCGAGAAGCAGCAACCATTTGATGATGTTGTAGTTATGGTAAAGATCTTATTAATTCTGAAGGATGATGAACATAAAACGAACGAGAACATTTCTCGTCGAACGCGGTCGTGAAGGTCGCACTCATCCGACGAGGCAACATAGATTTCTCGTCATCATTCAAATGAGATTTCCTCGTCGCGACGACGTTTCTTGTTTATTGTGTCCGTCGTCAAACACATGTCGAGAGAGGGAGAACGGCAGGCAGCGATTCTGTCGCAGGTTTCTCAGCCATCGCCTTGAATGGGTTCAATGATTTGATGCGAGGAATAATAAACGAGATATTTTTTGGGAAGACGTAAAAAGTGGTCGAGAAGTAAAGATTTTCTCCTCGTCGACGTCTTCTTAGAAAACGATGAGTTTAGACACGCAAAATGTCGAAGCGAGTGATCTTGAATTTTGTGCATGCGATCGTTCTGCTTCGAGCGAAGGTTAACAAACTGCAAATGAAGTTTTAAAATAAATTTTAGGCGATGTTTTCTCATTTTCGGCAGTTCGCGTATCACTCAGACTCTCCGTCCGCGCCCGCTTTGACTGTATGGACTTTCATGTGTTATTTAAAGATAATCAAATTCATTGACCTTCGTTGGCTGAGCGAAAAAAGCGCGTTGATGTGAACTCGCGCGTCGCTCGACGAAATTCATTTCCAATTAGACTCGGAGCGCATCTGGCCGACAAAATTTTCTTCCTTGCACGCGGCTGACACACAAAGAAAATTCCATTCGTCTTCATTTCCAATGGCAACTCGAGTCTTTGTGCTCCGACACCTCGAAATTATCGCTTGAACTTGGCATGTGCTAAAAATAAGTTCGCCTTCCGAAAATTGCGTTTCTATTTTCGTTGGCGAAACCCTCCACTTCAGCCTCAAGCATGGGAGTAAGTGATCACTCTGCACCGAACGACATGAATCATCATGATCCACACCTAAGCATGAGCATTTGTTTTCAAACATCTCAAATCGCTATGAATAGACTACGACGGCCACAATTCGCTCTCACAGCTTTTTGTGGGTCAAAAATATGAAAATAAACCACATCAGATGCTGCTCACATAAACAAATGCGCGCCAAATAACCTACGGTAATGAGCAAGATTGCTCGGCTGCTCTTCAATCGTCACCGACGATCGTTACTGACCAAGGCTACAATCATCATCGCCTCTTATCGCTTCCTTGACGCAATGATTTATGGAGCGATGGTGTGCCCAGCCTGATGACGAACGAGCTGCGAGTCGCCGAAAAAAGAAAACTTTTTCTCTCTCTCTCTCACTCGCTGAAGGTCATCGCCATTGGTTTTCTCGCTTTCATTCTGACATTTGCCTATTTAGTTTCCTCGGCTCGGTGTGTTGCGGCTTCTCGATGCGATTATCGGAGAAGAAGAAACAGAAAAGAAAAGTTTTTTCACTCTTTTCGAAGCAAGAAGAAAGAAAAGTGTAATTGACAAGTTTCTGATCCAATTTTCTGCTTTCTTAACAGTTTCGACTGCGACTCGAGTAGTTCGATGTTGTTTCTAGACTCGTTGTAATGAAGAGCGAGTGAAGAAAAAGATAATTAGCCGTAAGGCGCTTGTTCAAGTGCGTGGCGATTAGCTCGCAAGCTATTTTGTCGTTTGATATTCAATCTGAACGTTGACACTCGCGCTGCTCTTGACGACACTTTTATCTCATTATTAATGGCGTTGTTCCGACAACGATTGAGCCCCGTGAAATATTAATGCAGAAACCAATTTATCGGTTATCCGCTGCTGATTTGAAAACACATTACGCTCGTGACTGTCGTCTCGTGGGGGGCGGCAGCCCGCAAACGTGAATAAATTACGCATGAAAATTAATCAAGTCGCATGCATTACAGTGAATAAGCTCTAACCAGAAATTCCGTTTGACGACTCCCCTGTCTTTCTCTCTACGGGCGTGCTTGTGGCTTCGCGCAGTAATGAAATCATAATGGTGTAACAATAAAGAGTTTGTTTACCTGAAGGTACGACACAAAATACGAGCGAGAACCAGCCAAGCGAGCAAAGTCTTCTGTTTCTGGTCGTAGCGACTCTTGCGTTGTCAACGCGCCCGAGCTCCAAAGTCACGTGGAATCGATTTCTACTTCCTCTTCCAGTCTATTTCTTTCCTCTTGCGTACCGATTAAAATCCTAATTGTGTACTTTTCCAACTTTTGTTGACATGGAAGGGTATAAACGTGTCTGTCTTCGCAACGAATGACGCAAAGTCGTTTCCAACAGCAACGTGAAGCGACCTACTGCTCATTTCAACTCAGTAATCAAGCTGAGTTTGTGAGAAGACAGCCGCAGTGAAATCGCTTTGAACGATGAAAGCAGATTTTAAATGCCCCAAATCCAATTAATGTCGAGTTCAAAATATTAATCTTCTCAAAGGCCAATGACCAATGGCAGAGTTGCATTCGAAGCGATACGAGAACTTTGCCAAGCAACGATGCAGAAAAATTTCATGAGCACTTACAGTTCTTTCAATGCATTCGAATAAATAATCCGATCGAAGCGTTTCACGAGTTGGGAAACTTTTGCCTCGTGTCGACGCTTATGAAACCTACATCGACTATCGTCGCTGGAAGATCAATTAGAACGACAACGAAATGAGGCAAAACGGACTAAGACTCGAATTAGGACGCTCGACGGAAACAAATTTCTTTTCGCGTTTCTTACTTTATTGGCCGAGCGATTAGTGCACGAGGGACAAAGTGAAAGTGTAACATTTGGCGTCAATGCTTCTTCGTCTTGCTGCGACTGGGAAAGCCCCAAAGTCGATACGAGGGCGCTGGTCGGATATTTCGCGGCGTTAACGTTATTTGGCCGAACGGTGGCGGACATAATCATTACCATAACTGAAACTACTGTAGTCTGTTATCAAAGTAAAAGGTTTCGTGCGGGACGGTCATTCGATCCGTGTCGCATAAATAATTTCCAGGAAAACAAATGAGGATGACATTAAAACACTATTAAATTTGCTATTCATTGTTTTATGATTTCGTTGCGCTGTGTTATCAAGAGCAACAACCAGAGAGGGGAGCGAATTTCCTGAGTTTATTGGATGAACAATGTTGAATGAATATTTGAATATGCTGATGCTTTGCTGCTGCACGGCAGTGGAGCATAATATGAATTTATGATTGAACATGGAGCATGAAAGCGAGCCACGATTGAATTATGTGCGAAAACATTTCGATACGATTTGCAATCTAATGAATTATTTAATTTAATCTCTGATTTTCCTGTTCCTCTAATTCCAGGGCTGTGACAGATCCCCGTGATGGACGTCGAGTGGCGCTGAAGAAACTCCCAAACGTGTTTCAGTCGCTCGTCTCGTCGAAGCGTGTGTTTAGGGAGTTGAAAATGCTGTGTTTCTTCAAGCACGAGAACGTAAGTTTTGCTTTTCCTCCTCATTTCACTACCTCGCTCGCGTTGAAGTCAGAACAACAAAAACATCACGAGCATCACACATGCAATAGACAATTTATCGATCACGTTGAAACTAGTTTCACATGCGGCTGCTGTTGCTTGCCGCTGCTTACAGAAAACAAACTTAATAATTATGTAAATTATGGAACATGAAATTGCAGTCAAGCCGTGCGCACTGCCGTAAGCTTCAATCTTCACTTTCTTCCGAAGCCGGGAGAGGCGCAGCCACGGCATTTGAGTGATTTGGAATTGCTCTTGAGTGGAGCTAGATTGTTGGATGAGTGCTGTGTAGCGTAATTATCTCTTTGCGGAGCATTTATAGGCACTCATCCTGAGCGTCTCCTCTTCTAGATCGATGCTTTTTCTCATCATCATTCTGCTTTCAATCATTCGCCCCTTCTCGCTCTCTCAAGCTCCATTCAATCTTTTATGAGCCATTTCGATGTGGAAAAATTTCTTTCAGCTTTCTATTTATAAGTCATAATTGCAGTTCAAGTCCCAAAGCTTTAGGCATGAATTATGTACGACGTTCAAGAATATTTTGTGACGACGACGACGACAGAACTTGAATCAATATTTTCATTTTTGTTGAAACAGCTTTCTGACAAACAGTCAAAGCTTTTCATCGCCGCCCGACGTTCCGTGCAACAAATGGAACGAAAGAATTTAATCCTTTCGCCAAATAAAATTGTCCCGGAAGAGGGCGGAGAGAAGCAGAAGCAAACGAGCGGTGATATCATGCGAAAGAAATGTTCTTTTGTTAGTTCTCTCTTGCGTTCTGATCCGTTTGAATATTTGAAACTTATACAACTAGCGATTCCCTGCCATTGTTGGGGGGGAACAAAGCTTTGCGGAATTTTAATTATTTCACTTTGTTCATACGAAAGTCTTTGTCTCGTCGTCTCCCGCACTCGACGAGACAGATGAACATTTCCCCAACTTGATGTTTCATTCCATCTGCGCGTGAACAAAGCCTTCTGTGAGAATGCAAAACTTGTTGCGATGCGAGCAAACATAAAGTTTGTCTTAACGGGAAAATGACAAGTCATCAACGGCGGTGCGATTAATTGCCCGCGAGCACGCATCATCTCTCGCTCACGATAAAGCCGCTAATGGAGGCAATAGAAAAGACATTTGGATACACAAAAAATGCAATCGCCGCCGACGAGACAAACTTTAAATCATGACCGAACGCTTAGCCGATCGTTACTCAACTCTCGGCATGGGTCCAACATTTCTTCTTTTCGCTCTTCCCGCCTTCAAATCGTCGACAGATGCTTTAACTATCAACTAATGACACAAATCTTTCGCTCACACACATCGTGAGTTGCCGCTCATCATTGAACTTGGCATCAAAACTCGGCCGAGGCCCACCACTCGCGGAACTATCAAACAACAGCGAAGCTTCGAAATTCTCGTCCATTATTGATCTCCATTGACGTGCTTAACGGTATGCGGAACAAACTAAGCCTTTGTTACAAGCTGGACCGAATTGCTTAACCAAACACAGCCTCGTAAATGCTCCAGTTTCTTTATTGATTCTTCCTCTCAGCATTTTCTTTTTATCTCGCGATCCATCACTTCGCGTGCCACTTTGTGTTAAATTTGCCAAATGATAAATCGCTTCTGCCAGAAAGTTTATGACGCGAGATTGCACATGAAAACTGCTTCACAGATCATTTTTCATTCGACTCTTTGTTTTCCTTTGTTGGCTAAAAGAGAGAAAGATGAGGAGGAGAAAAAGCGCAAGGAATTTTCCTTGAGCTTTGGATGAAAGGAGCACGAACAAGGAGAAATGTTTTGTGCAGTTGAGGAGCTGCAGCATAGCTTCACGATACATGCAATTTATCATCCCTCTTTCAACATCCTCCGGAGCATAAAGAAGCATAAACTAGCACTAATGACACTGAAAGTGAAGGTTAGTGCTTGCCTGAGCTTGATGAGCGTCATCATTAAACGTAATTCCCTTTTAATATTGCGAGTTTGCGGAATGTTTTGAATTCCACGCTCGACCGTCGCCAACGACGAAGGGAACGAAGGTTTCTATTTGCTCGACAGCAATTCAATGGAAGTACATTTAAACTGAATTAAAATTCACTTGGTAATTGTAGATACTTGGTTTTAATAGCTCTGCACGCTCATTTCACTGACGATTATTCTTTTCTTTCGACTCGTTTCAGGTTCTATCAGCTCTGGACATTTTGCAGCCACCGCATTTGGACTTTTTCCAAGAAATGTAAGATAGAAATTTATACTTTTTCAACGCTTCTTTGAACCGTTCCGCGTTGTGAGTCACTCGACGAGAGCTTACTGCCGGAATGAAATAAAATTCCAGGCAAGAAGCTGTTCAAACATTCATTCGCTTCATTCTCCGAGGGCTTTGAATGGTAAAATATTGCACAGTTCTGTTCGCGAATTTCGCCAAAATTCGATGAGAAGGCTCTCAAGTATTCTCGTCAGGTTTCGGCAAGGAGAATTTATTAAAACTGAATATTCCGTTCGTCGTTATCAATCTCGTTATAGCTCAGCTTTAAATCTCACCCGCGCACATTCCCGTGTAAATCGCGTTTGATAAGAGTTTCTCATCACCGCTTCGCGTCTGAGCAAAACATATTTTTATTTCTCATAAAAACAAAATTCCCCGTTTGCGACGCAAGTCTACGAGCGAGTCACATCAAATGATATTACGAACCAGAAAATTACCATATTTTGCGCGCGAAACTGATTATTAGACTGATGCCGGAGGGGGCGAGCGTTCTGAGACGACAGTGTCTGACGAGCGACGAAGAAAATTCTCCCCGCAAGCTCATCACGAAACCAAACGGAAGTAATGGCAAATAACACATAAAGAAAAGTGAATAAAACTTTAATGTACTTTGTGAATGTCAATATTTGTTGCTGCTCGAGGTCTGGAAACCAGAGTTTGTGAGCTTTGCCATAACATGCAAGAAGAAGTGGACGAGAAAGTTTAAAGACCTCTCTGTCACAAGTTTGTGTGAGCAAAGCCACAAACTGACGACACGGGCCATTGGTGGAAAGAACCGAGCTCGAAAACGATTCACGCTGCTCCTTGCTCCCAACGCGATCGTCGGAAAGCATTTGGCTAATTAAAATGTGAGAGAGCGTCGGCTAATTGAATTGGAATAAATTTCTGGCGAGCGGTTTCGTTGATCTCTGGCGAATGTTGCCGTCGGGATTTCTGGAGAGAGCGACATTTAATTAAATTGCAAAAGACATTGCCAAATGGCTGCAACTTTTCTTTCTCCCCCGGTTTCCAATTCCACAATCAGTTTTGTAACGCTTTGCAATTCCCAGCACGGATGTTGTTGACGTGGCGCTGCTCACATTTCCATTCGGAACGGAAAAATTCTCATCAGAAGTGCAAGGAACGGGCTGCAACCGAGGAATTCCAAGAGACTGTCATGACCTTCTTCTGCAAATTACTTTTTAAGACAACAGCTCTCGTTTGACACTTTCTGGCACAGAACGTTCCGCGGATCTTTGTTTGACGTCTGATTAATGAAGACACGGCACAACACGGGTCGATGGCTCGAAGCAAGATAATTTCCAAAGTAAATTTCTCATCTCCAATTGAACGACATTGATTTGCAAGCGGAGCTAATTGAATGGCTTTACGTGAAGAATCGATCTTGAAAAAAATTGATGATGCGGAATATTGAAAGCAGAATAGCTTTCACTCGCCCACTGGCGCTGACTCCGGCAACATCTCAATAAATAGAAGTTTGTAAAATTAAATCGACCATAAAGCGAAACAAAAAGGTCTGATTAACTTTCTCGTGAATAGCAGCGAGGTCCGTTGTTATCAACACGACAGCAAATTCATCAGGAAACCCCTCAACTTTTAATTGTTCGCCGTGTTTTCGCTTCATTGTTGAAGCTCCGAAGGGGAAGAAGATTGTTTGTTCTGCTCAATGTTTCAGAAAATTTTCCTTTTCACCCGACAAAGCTTCTTTCGCCTCTCCTACTCTCACTCGTTGCTCCTCGTCGTGGAGCTTTTTTCGTCGTGTTAACAATTAATTGAACCTCATTCCAGCTTATTTTGCGGAAAATTTCACCGTAATATTTTGAGGACGACAGCAAAGGAGTCAAGAACTTCCAAGCAAGTCAGGCACATTAAAAAATTATTAAGAACAAAGTTAGCAAATTCTTTTCTTGATCGCTGTTTGTAGAGCCGAAGAACTTTGTAATGAAAAGAGTTACAGCATTTTAACTGAAGTTGAGATTTCCGTCATTTTGCTCGGCTTCGTGGTGAACGAAAACTCCTGCGCTTGTTACCAAAGAGTCGAGGGAAAGAGAGAGTGAAAGAAAAGTTTCAAGTCGAAGCCTTTGGAAGTTCTGCATTTCACGTAAGCGGCTCTCCAAGGCGCTTCTGATTACATGATCTGCTTATTCTCGCCTTTCCACACAATGCGTGAGTTGCGGAATTGTTCTCGGAGTGAAATGTAAATGAAAACTCAACCATCTGAAGCTCCTCATTTCATAAATTATAATTATGTGCTTAACATTTCCAGCACCTTTTTGCTTCAAAGAATTTCGTTGCGGAGTCGAGGCCGGGTTGACAAGCTCAGATTGAAATTCTTATTGAGGATTTTTCACACCATTACGGAAACGGATCCGAGCGCAAGCATTCTCGCTTAATTAATCTCCATTTCACTTCAGTTTACGAGCGAAATGTAAAGGACAAAGTGAGGGCACGGGACTGGAGTTCCTTTCTTCTCCTCGCGCTTCCAGTTGCGACGCCAAATTAATTTCCATGTTAGAGGAAAGAAAAATTCATGAATAAGTGAGAAACAAAGAACGGAACATAACACAGAACCAAGCCTTGGCTGACTCGGGGGTGGAATGTTCAATGAAATTTTCAGAATGCTTTTCTTATTCTATTTTAAGTTTGAAGCTTGTAAAAAGCTCGCTTTGTGCGATGTTGAGGAACTGCTGAGGGGAAAATACTTTTGAGCTTCTATTACGAAAGAAATTCAATTCATCCGCCAAACGAGATTGTTGTGTGCGTACTGGAAGAGAACTCAATCGAATAGAAATATTTTCACGTTAAATGATGGTCCTCCACTCACGCCCTCGCCACTCGTGTTGTGAATCACTCAATTGCAGATCATTTCAATATTTGCAGTTGCCAGTGAAACGGAAACTCTTGACATTGTTGCGCCATGTGGAACGCTCAATGATGTGCTAAAAGCATAAAGACTCATTCTGCTGATTCATTATGTTGATGTAATGTCATCGTCACAAAGGAACACGCTCCACATCCTCCCATTCTTTCTCCTCTTGACGTCCTTCTCGACTCATCTCAAACCGCCACGCCATTCTAAACGCGCTATTCACTCGGATTCCTCCTGATGTTTCTCGGGGAGCGTTGGCGGCATCCGATTCACATTTCGGGCCTTTTTATTATTCATTTATCATTCAACGACGTTGCTAGGGTTGCACAGTTAAATCTCGAGCCTCATAGAGCAAGCTGAATCGCTCGCAAAATAAAAGCTCCGAACAAATCGATGTTCCGGTAATGTCTTCACACTCACACACAAGCGCGTACGCAAGAAGACGAGAGCACTCAATGACAAAGCCTTTTTCTCGGGGATTTATTATTCACACAACAGCTTCGTACGTTATGCGAAATTGCCTCGCTTCGCTTTTTCCCTTTTTTGTTGTTGACTCAGAACGGGAACTCATGACTTTTTGTTGCCTAAGCTGACGACTTAATCTTCATTCTTCGCCTCGTTACAGATATGTGATAACAGAACTGCTCCAATCGGACCTGCACAAGATCATTGTGTCGCCGCAACATTTATCTGCTGATCACATTAAAGTGTTTCTCTATCAGATTCTTCGCGGTCTCAAGTATTTGCATTCAGCGCGCATTCTCCATCGCGACATCAAGCCAGGAAACTTGCTCGTCAACAGCAATTGCGTGCTGAAGATTTGCGATTTCGGCTTGGCACGTGTCGAAGAACCGGACCAATCGAAACACATGACTCAGGAAGTGGTCACGCAATATTATCGGGCACCGGAAATCCTGATGGGTGCGAGACATTATTCGGCTGCGGTTGATGTTTGGTCAGTCGGTTGCATTTTCGGGGAGCTCTTGGGGCGACGTATTTTGTTCCAGGCGCAAAGTCCTGTTCAACAGGTGAGATGAACAGCAATTTGTCAGCATCAGACGCTCATTAATATTATCTCTCATCGACACAGTTGGAATTGATAACCGAGCTGTTGGGCACACCATCGATGGAGGATATGAGACATGCGTGCGATGGAGCTAGAAGTCACATGCTCAGGAGAGTGCCAAAGCAGCCATCATTATCTGCGCTTTACACGCTAAGCTCTCATGCAACACATGAGGCTGTTCATTTGCTCTGCCAAATGCTGGTCTTTGATCCGGTAGGTTACGCTTCGATGTTTCGACAGACAGCATCGTTTAATCTTACTCTTCTTTGAAACAGGACAAGAGAATATCAGTTATTGACGCCCTGGCTCACCCTTATCTCGATGAAGGACGATTGCGTTATCACTCGTGCATGTGTAAATGTTGCTATACCACATCGGGCGGTATGAGGCAATACACGGCCGATTTCGAGCCCGCAGCCACTTTGCCGTTTGACGATCTTTGGGAGCGTAAACTAACATCCGTGCAACAGGTTAAAGGTGAGTCGTCATTTTCCCTCATCGCTTGACAAATTCATTCGCTTCAATGACTCGACATTAATTCTCGTTTCTCTTTTCTTCGTCGTGTCCAACAGAGGAAATGCACAAATTCATCGCTGAGCAATTGCAAACCGGTCGCGTTCCACTTTGCATAAACCCTCAGTCTGCGGCGTTCAAAAGCTTCGCAAGGTGAGTCGACACGCTTCCTCGTTAACTCGTTTCCTTTCTTTTGCTGTTGTTTTGAGTAGTAGAGACGTTCAAGGAAAAAGATTCGTTCCTCATCAACTAAATTAAAATAATTAATTAGATTTGAGTATTTTTAAGAACGAGAGAGATTGAAAGAAAGTCTTTTTCACTTATCCGAAATCACCCTTTGAGAAAACCGCAGCTCCTTCTTTCCAACAAAAAACATTCCGCAATCTTCCTCGACTAACCGACCATCCCATTCCGTCCGCTTTCCCCACGCCTTGTTCACCACCGAAGTGAAACCAAAAACAAATAAATAAATTTCAACACTTAATCACAAGAGGAGACAATGATAACAAGTGATGAATACCCCAAACTCTTTGCCCAACGCCCGTCAAACGCTTGAAGCTCCCGCCAAAATTGTTTTCCGCTAAAACTACGCAAACCAATTAATTATTTTAAGCTGAAAACAACTCAAACTTCTCCATTGAAATGAATCCACTGATTGACTTTAACTTTTCAATTTATTTCTAGACAAAAGTAAATCAAGAATTTCATTGCGAAAACGCAAACACTTTGAATATTGAAAATGAAAACTCATTTACGATTCTCGACTCTCGACAAGAACTTTATAATCATCTCCACGTCTAGGTGTGTCCATCAAGTTATTTTATATTTTTCGTTACAACATTGCATTTTCACCTAACAAGCATTCATTTTCGACAAAACCAACAAACAAAAAAATTATACCCTTACATGTTAACTGTATATGGCTAAATAATCGCTCAGGGCGCGTTCAGCTTTCTGTTATGCTAAGTTCTCGTGTCATCCGTTCGAAATGTTGCGGGGAGCTCAAGAAAGCAAAGCGTTGCGTCAAGTGCGCTCGACTGAATCCACGGAGATTTCAAAAATTTCACTCACGATTGATTCGCCGAACACTCTCGTGACGTTTTTGATGTACAAGCTCTTGAAAATAGAAAATAATCCGATGGGATGCTCGAGATACTACGCGATGAAAGCAACGCTTTCCTTCTTTCCTCTGAGAGAAACCTCGGCAACGTGTTTCGCGAAAGAGCAAAAATCTTTCGGAAGAAGCAACAAAAATCTGTACGTTCCCTGAATATGAAATTTTTATACTTTTTGCTCATCTTTATGGATCTAATTTCGCATATTTGTGTATATCAAACATAATAAATTTTTATTAAGTTCAAAAAAGAGTTGGCTCTGCGTTTAGACAAGTCCGAGCGTTGGCTGGCTGGCAGTTTGTTCGTTTAGATTTGCATTAACTCTCTATTTATCCCATTAATGCCCCCCCAAATTCGGCTCATCCAACTCGCTTTCTGCTGGCTGATGGGGTTTTGCTGGAATGATAAAAATTTAATTTTCTGTTTTGGCATGAAAAGTTTTTCGTTTCTCTGTTACAAGTTGAACAAACTCACTCAAAATTCTCTCACACTAATTGTAAATTGCGTAAAGTGTAAACGACGTTCCAGCAGAGCTAGAGGAGCTTCAGGTTTATGTGAAAACGGCCCCGAAGACTAACTTTTTCAATATCGAGAAACCTTTTCCTTGTTCATTCGAAACAATTTAAATTTAATAGAATGTTTGAAACATGACACGAGACTCGATGAAGAGAGAAAGATTATAATTGAATATCTAATTCAGTGAGTTTTTTTCTGTGAAAATCGATTTTGTTTCTTCTTGGGCTTTGTTGCGTCATGGAGGGAAAAGAATGGAACTCTGAAAGAGAGAAGCACTCCCCCGACTCGCTTCAACATCTTCTTTTTATTGTCGAGAATATGTCGACTTATTCTTCCACTCCAAGCTCTTTTTCCTAGCAACGCAACATCCTCCTGCAGTCACAGGAGCTCCCCAAATATTCACATTCACCTAAATTGATAATCCCTGATTTGATGATTTTTATTCTCGACATTTCGCAAACTACAGCAAAATGCTTTTAAAGAAAGTCATAGATTGAGAGACAGCCTGAAGGCGCGTAGACTTTTACGAGCTTCTGCCAATTTCCATCATACAACGACGAGCGAACAGATTAAAGTCTTTCGCCGTCGAATTTAATATCCGGGAAATGAATCTCTCTCTTATCGGCTGAATCGGAGCGTGTGCTTTGTCGCTTCAAACCAAATTATAATTTTCCTTTTCATTGGAACGCACAATCTTTCAAGATCACACGGGTTAGGAGAGGAGAAAATTTATTTATTTGTTTTTTGAAAGAACATCCTTGAATTCACTCCCTGGAAGAATCGATTCCCATTTTGTGTTTCGAGACTTCTTAAAGATCTTTTCCTTTTTCATCTTTTTCTTTCTGCTCTTCGGTTTCATGTAACGATCCATTTCTTTCGATGGCATCCCTTACACACATTTTTGGAGCTGGAACATGTAGTTTTGAGTTTTGAGAATGTTTTGTTTGGTATTTTTCGATCGCTCTGTCCTTTTCTCCCCACCTCGACTACTATCCCAACCAGTGTCGATGTGCTGTGCTCTTGAAACAAATAGATAAATGCTTTTCGTATATTCCGGAGATTTAGATAAAAAAAATGTTGTATAATAAAAATAAACTATCCTTTCGATCTGTAGCGACTAACCCGAGAGAAAGAGAGAGCTGGGAACGCTCGTAAATTACGTCACAGTTTAAATCCTTTTAGATTACGCTTTGTAAACCAAGATTTATGCCACTCGACCCAAAAAAGAGAAAACAAAAATCTTCACCGTTCAGTGGTGAGGAAAGCGTTTTGTGATTTAATTTCCGAACATTCCCCAAGTGTTGATGCATGCCTTTGATTGTAATCGCTTGCTGGTGATGTGGCTGATGTGATGTTGTTTATAGCTTGAACATAAAACTGCACTTTCTTATGTTTTCCTCGGAGTGAAAACCGCTCGAGTTTAATGGAAATGGATCGAAGCTCTCCATCAAACTTTCGTCCGATTTTCACTCCCTGGCGTAATAAACGATCATTTAAATTTGACACTCTGTTGCTATATTTTTGGCCAAATTATTATTTTTAACTCAAAATTTAATTCTCTCTGATCCGCATTTTGTTGATTTATTTTTTTCAATCATCGTTTATTACAGAAAACCAAAAGTTAACCAAGATTGTTTCGATTTGCCGTCACCATTGAAGACGACTTTAAAAATTCTATTATCGCCAGTTGTATTCTTGTATGCCGCGTGATTCAAACCGCGCGCGTTCTCCCCTTCCCCCCTCGCCCCACCCACGCAAAACAAAGAAATTCGAAATGCATTTTTAACGTTAAGAGCGACAAAAGCATGAAACAAGATTACCAAAACCCAATTCTCAAGAAATATTGTTTAAGCTTCAACACGACACATAAAAATAACCGAGAGACACTCGAAACTGATACCAAAATGACAAATTTCTCAAACAATATTGTACAGTTTTCAATTCTTTTATTCTGCTACTGCTCGCTGCGAAAAAATGCAATCGGAAAAAACTATTTCGCTTTTTATTTCTCACACAAAAAAAGTATTTTATATGTTGCAGGCAAGTTTTTCATTTTTATTATTTTTTATTAGTTTCAATTTTCAATTATGCAATTGATTGTTGAAAGCGATTCTCGAATGAGTCAGGTCGAGAGATGACGGCAATCGGATTGGCTGACTGCGAGTTGCTCTCGATGAAATTTGATTGCTTGCCGCCGACACGTCATCCAATCCGAGTGAGCGCTCTTGATGCCCTGCATTGTGGGAAAATTAAATCTTTTTTTGTCAATCAAGCAAAGCTCTTTCGTACAACTGTCGCTCGGCATCTGAATTGAAACAATTTTGCTCTTTTCTGAAACCACTGTAAACACCCTTTGATGTTGTAAATATATTTGAATGTTTTACTGCTAATTGATTGATTGAGTTTGATGTTAATTTATGTTTTGTCAGCACACATATACACACACAAAAAAATATTTAATTTCCTAACAACAGACACTAATTTCATAATTTCACACGGTTACACAATTTGCAACAAACCACTGAGACGACAAGTACTGATAACTGTTTTATTATGCAATTCCAGTTCGACTGTTGCTCATCCTTCGGAACTTCCGCCTTCGCCACACCAATGGGAGATGGAATGATCATGACAGAACGAGGCAATTGGTGCCTAATCAAATCAACGCAAAAAGCAAATCAGAACCGCACGAAACCGAATATCATTTCAAAGTAAATCCTGCTAAATATATTTTTCTTCATTTTCGATTTCGTTTAAAATTCAGCACAAGTCTTGATTGCCAAATAAGAAAACGAAATTCTACTTAACGAATGAAAAGAGAGAGCGAGAAAGAAAACCGGGAAAAGGTCGTAAATCTCAATTGGAAACTATTTTTCTACGTTTCATGGAGCGCGCGCCCCAAAATAAAACTTCAAACACTCTTCGTGAACTCAACTGTAAAAACTTTTCATTTTGCTTGATTTTCTGTTGTGGAAGAGAAGAAAAAATCTTCATCATAATAAAAAATATTCAGACAGCAAGCAACAAACAATAAACCACATAGTGAATACAATTTTTTACCGCCAGCAAACTAGTCGATCGATAGAAGGAGAAAAGATTGAAGCCGAGAGAATAAAAATGGGAGAATGAAACACATAATATTAATAATAGTTCTTTTGCCAAACACTTTACACACGATTTACAATAGCAAGTAACGTTTATGACGAAGTTTTTTGTGTTGAAAGATTCAACGATTGTGGAATTCGTCGAGCGCTCTTTCAGTAATTTTGCAAGGGAGATAAGAAAATCAGCGAATTTGCATAGTCGTTGGCTCTCTCTGTCCCTTTGAAAAGCGCAGCGACAGCGTTCATGAGTTGAGTCATAGTCGCACAACAAGTTCCATGATTTGCTTTACATACTTTAGAAAAAGAACTTGAAGTTGCCAGTGACTCAACTTAGGAACAAACACAAAGAGAGAAACTTGTAAATATTGCGAAATACCGAAAGATAAAACGATTCATTCCGTTTTAAGTTTTTCATCTCGTTTTTATTTCAATTCAGTTTGTTAGATAGAAACTTTTCTCTTTTTTTTGTGGTTAGAACGATTGACGACGATTTTTAGTTAAAGAATAGAGAAAAGGAAGAAGAATAAGCCAACACTGCCTGTTTTAAAACCTCATCGACACTCACCGAGAACTTTCTTAGAACTGATTTTAAGTTTTTGGAAGAGGAAATTGCTTTGGGAATGTTTTGAGGAGACGTCAAGCTCGCGATTAATTCATCGCAATTAGGCAGACATCACTCCGGGGAAACATTTGCGAAAGCTCTCCGTGTACATTTGAAGCAAATGAAGCGATGTGTTAAGCAATGCAAAGATGGGGAAAGTTACGACCGGGTGTGAAACGAAACGTTAAACTTTCATGAAGACTGCGAGAGAGGAACGTCAAGAACTTTAAATAATTAATGAGGATTAGGAAAGTCAAACGAAACCGAAGTTTCTCTCCCCCCAAAGAATGGAAAGAAAAACTCACTGCTGATGTCTCACGATACGCTACTAGCACTAATAAGATTAAACTTCAGTCTTTTCCTATGCAGAAGCGGGGCTTTAACCAAGTAGCAGCTCATTTACATAACGTGCCCTCGATATCGTTGTCAAAGTTGATGTGTAACATTCTGCTGGAAAGTTCATTTCGGCGATGCAGCAGAGAAGAATATTAAAATATTTAATGTACCTAAAGAAAATGAAAATTAATAGCGTGTCTTAAAAGTTTTGGAAGAAGCAAAATTCAAGTAAAATTTGTAAATTAACGAGAAGTGTTAAGCAATTAATTACGAAATTTCCTTGACGCAAGGTGGAGACGAGGGCGAAGTAACAGCCCGAAGGAAGTCGATCTGTTAATCGCAGAAAATTCAATTCGACAGAAGAAAATATTTTCGTACGTTTCTTCCTTTGCTCTTTGGGTATCAAAGCCATTCATCGGGTGATTTATTCGTCATTTCTCGGTTCTAATTGAAAATGCGTGAATTTCGTTCTGCCGATAAGTGGAAGATCGAACGAAGGTCACGTAGCCTCACGTGGGCCGTCTCCGACAATTGATGCGAGAATCTGAAATTGAATTTCAATCGAAAATCTCTCTTCCGACTCTTCGAGCATTCAATTTAAATTCAATTGCTTCTGTTCTTTAAGATTAGCAAAATTTTTCTCGTCGTTATGCGGCGATGACTTTCCTACTTAAGTAGATAGTTTCTCCGTCTTGTTCTCGAACTGCTTAGATGTGTTTAGTACGATATAATTTAAATCACAAATCTTTCAATTAGATCTCAGCGAAAATAAAATTGGAAATGCAGAAAGATTGGAAAATGGCGAAAGTCCATAAACTTTTCTTTTTCGCGAAAGACTTAATTACCTTAAGTTTTCTTTATAGTTTTAGTTTATTCTTCGACTTTGATGAAGCGAAATTTCTTTATCAGATTTCACTTTTTTCACGAGCAGCATCGGTGCGAGACAATCGAACGGAGCTTAGCGAATTTGAAACTCGTTTCGCCTTCCACTCGATTTAATCTCCGCCGCTCTCGCAGCGAATCTGACTCGGATTTTCGGATGATTTTCCCTGCCGCCAAAGTGTGAAGTGCTTGTGAAGGGAAATGTCGGGAAAATTTTGTATAATAATGGAATAATTTCGTGTGATAGCAAGCAAGCATCATTAAACTATGAAGAAGGAAGAAAAGGCTCTCAGACGAGAGGCATGAAGAGCGAATGAAAGCGCCTGGCTGAGATGATAATGATTGTCGCGATAAATTATTATCATGCCAGCAGAGCTATAATTATAAACTTTATGATTTGTGGGCGGCTAAGGGCGCCTTGTTCGGAGAGAGAAACCGTAAAATTTATGGACCTTTCTGTCATTCCAAACATATTTTGTTAGGAAGAAACATCACAAGGCCGTTCATGAGCTCCTTCCGCAATGATGAAGTGAAGCTTCTGGGATGTCACAAGTGGAATTTGCCGGGAATTTCTTCCGGTCGAGCTGCGTGTGGCTTTGCGTTTGATTTCGTTTACAACTAACTAGAAGCTTGAGCACGTTCCAAAGCCAAACGCCCCCGCAAAACAAGAACACAAATCCTTGTACATAAATTCGAAGAACCCTAGACCACAAATGTTTGAGACACGGTAGAACACAATTAGAGCGATAAGAAAAGTGATAAGATCGGAAGAAATATTTGTGCTTTGAACGTGAGGAATGAACAGAAAAAAATTAACGAAAAAATGAGAAAAAACCTGATTTAGTGATTAAGTTCGTCGTATCTCTCAATTAGTTCAATTAAGCTCTCCCCTCCAACTAATTTTCCTATTCACGCACGGATGAGACTTTGAGATAACTTCAAATTTTGTGTCAATTTGGTCGTTTTCCTCGATTGATTGAAACTGCAAAGAAAACAAGACTCGTCGTCGCGCTCGACGCGATCGAAGAAAATAAAAGTTAGCGTAATGAAAGTTTAATGCTTAATTGAGTTTAGTTAAGAATAATAAAGATTGAGTGTAAAAAGTTAAATTGGATGAGACGAAGCGTGTGGATTGAGACGCATACTTGTAAGATAATTAAAATTGATGAAATAATTGCCGTTTGTAATAAAGTGAAATAAAAGAAAACTCAGAAACACTTTTTTATTTGTTCCTTTTCCGTTGTTTTATGCTTTCAGAAATGTTTTAAAGTTCATTAAATGTTGAGGAGTTGGGTCTTGAGAGTTACGTCTGGACTAGAAACGGGTTGAATTTAGCAATTAATAATCAGCTTTCCACGTAGCTCTTCGAGTAGGGAGAAGAAACAACTTAGCGAGTAGGTCCAAACACAATTAAAACAGAGCCAGACGTAATTTGGGAATCCAGCCTCAGCTTTTTGGTTTTTTGGTTTGTTGAGCAGTTTATTTAATTATCTTTGCATTCATCACTTGTTTTGTTTCGTTTTGACATCTCGTTCAACAATAAAGTAATATCAAAAAGTTAAAGCGGTTACTGCTAACTGAGAGGGTGACTTTGAAGTTGTTTAGCGACGACCAACCCCCTCTAACTTTTCACGTTGTTGAACGAGACCAAAGAAAGAATTTTTGAAATCAATTCAACTCGGTTTAACAGAAATCCAGCGGGTAAAAAGGCACAATGACTACTTAGCTTGTAAGACAATTAACAAAATGAATAAATGTGAATCATCAAATCGATGTTTACTTAGTGAGGTTTTTTCATGTTTGTAACATATTAACCGCAAAAAACAGCTTTAATGGAACAAAAAAAATCATTTAAACATATAAACGTTTAAGCCTGCAATCAAGTTGAAATCCGATATTAGTCTGCAAGATGATAGCGTTAAGCAACAGAGAGAATAATGTGTGAATATTTACAACAAGATATGCCCAGTTATTGCATTTATAGCGAGAGACGACAGTTCAATTTGCGGAGACAAACAATCGTGTCTCTCTCGCAACCAAATCGAATAAAGTTATCAGCGTTTTGTGATTCAAGTACCCTCAAACATGAATATTGAATGAAATCCCCTTTCGGTATTTCTGTCACAGCATCTCCAATCAATTTCAAGATTTTCTCAAGATTAAAAAAGTTTCCTCTCCTCAGCATTGAACCTCCTTCGTCAAGCTACCTTAAAATTGAATGTTCGCCACGTTTATTCATGCGAAGGAGCAAATATCTCAATGTCTATTTAGTCTCACCCCCTCTTCCCTCCGTTGTATTTATTTATTTTATCTCTTCGTGTACATAAATATTGCTGTAACCTTCATCTTATGACATGAAAGAACATTTGATGATGACTTGTAAATATGTTTCGATTGGCAGTGAAAAGTCTTAAACCAATGTAAAAAGGATTTTTTGTATAAAAGAGCAAAATTTTAAGGAACAGAACCATTTTGTAGGAATTTCTAGAGGTTAAACAGTTTAAGCTCTTTGCAATCAATGTATATGAAAGAGAAAGAAATGCAGTGGAACAGAAATAAAGTAAAACGATGATTGTAAAAGTATTTGATTGACTTCATCTTTGACTTCGAGAGATCCGTAAGTCGTCGACTTGAAGCCACTTGAAAGTATTTCAAATGCAATCGAGCAGAAATTACTGGAAATTAGTTCAAATACATTTTGGTTTACAGAGATTAGATTAAGTTGAGTGGAGGGAATGGAAAGCACGACGACGATGGCGCGAAAGGCACCGCGTTGATTCGATTATCGTCGAGAGAATTTCTTCATTCGCGAGATCGCGGAGAAGATTTTCTCCGATGAAATTTCCCTGGAATTGGAATTATCGTTCCGCAACGTCTAGGCAACTTCCTTTTCCTCGTTTCTTCTTCGCCTAAGCTTTATGGAAAATCCCAGCCGGATGAAAGCCGAGATTTTTCATGAAACTCTCGCCTCCACCTTCCGATCTCGGGAGTATTGCGCAATTAATTAAGGGTCCTCGAGCAATAAACAGAGCCCACAAAACTTTTCCTCGCAAGTTCTCACATGACAAAAGAAGAGGAAAGACATTTTCTCTGTCATCTTCTCCATAAACTTTCCCTCCCACCTCGAGGAATCGTTCTCAAAGTCATAAAAACGTCCATCAAACACGAGACGGGCGGCGGAATATGTTTCAATTTGGCAAATATACGATTCAAGACAAACAACGTCGCAGTCGTTGTGTGAAGCTTTTTAAATGAAGACAGTACAAACATAAAACTTTCAGCGGAACATGTCGTCATGCAATATTTATGCACAGCGTCACGAGTGCAACTGAAGGTTTTATCTCAACGTGTGCTCGCCGTGATGTTTACGAAACAAAATGCTTCAAGATGTTTTCAAATCGTAAAATAGTCGCTCTGCTCCCCTCGCTCGGAACCTCGGCAAAATGAGTCTCCAACGAAGGTAGGAGAGCGGCATGGAAAAGAAGAAAAACGAAAGTTTCCGCCCGTATTTTCCCATGGACTCAAAATATTTGCGTATCGCTTTTGGCTCTCGCTCCGCTGCGCACCATAAACATTTTCACAGCGAACAGCAAGCGACGAGAACTTCCCCCGCAAACGAGGAAAGTCGTCGGTGCTCGATGATGACTCCCGTAAAGTGCCTGTTTCCTTCACAAGAAATTTACATGTCGGTTGCGTCGTCATCGTCGTCAGAAAATCGTTGGGAAAACTAAATATGAAGGGAAACATTCTCCGCTCAACATGTATGAATTTTAATAGCTTTCGTATGTAAATGCTGGTGGAAAGTTCTACGAGGATTGTCGAAAAGTTGATGATGTTAAGTCGTTCGCCTCTCTCTCCACTTTGTTGAAAGGATGAGACAAGTGAGTGCCCTATCTCGAATCCTCAGTGTGCTCGGCATGTCTGGTGCTCGATGGATAGGCAAAGATAAGACCGTGGCATCGTCGGTTATGTGTGTGCTCATTATTAAGTTTCATGCTCGTAGACTTTATGGTTCTTCGAAATGAAAAAAAAAACTAAAGACAGAGGAAGAAAAATGTTTTTGTTAAACGAAGTTTATTGAAGCATAAGCAAGGGAAGAGAAAAGAAATTAACACACAGATGTTACTCCGGTCTTATGCTGGTCTCCAGTCTTCTTTCCCCAACCATCATCCAAGAGCGAGACAAATTATCGGAGATAAAGAAGGAGATATTAGAAAGATTCCCCGTAATTGAATGAAAAATTATTTCGAAAGAAGAAGAATCTCAGCTTCATTTGAATCAAGCTGGGGTCGACGGCGAGAAGGCAACAGGGCAATAAGACATTGGAGTGAAATTTTTCTTCTAAACCAGTAATTCCAGTTGGCGAACAGCTTAAAGTTATCGATGTAACAACCAAGTTCCTCATCGTGCCGCGCAATCGAGCGCACCATTAAGAACCTCGATGCACTTTTCTAACTGCAGTAAAATTAACACTCGAAACTTTTCGACATCAGGTTAAACATCATCAGTATCCATCATCGTATCGTTATTGACCCATTTCGCCTCGATCGAGAACTTTTGAACAAAAATGAACTTTTCCTTCCCTACCGTGTTTCAACAGCAGCAACGAGTCACCATGTGCTGCTCTGCCAAATTGGCTCAGTAAATTAAAAGGAGGATGTGATTCTTGCACAATGAGGTTCTGTGTTCTCTCTCCCTGGACGTTTCATAATTGCAGCATGGCGAAATAATTGCTGACAAAATGAGTTTCATAAAACTTTTCCTTCTCGCCTGGCTTTGGCTGATGCCGCCCGTTCGCCGCTCAGCCAAATGTGTTTGCTGATTGTCTGAAGATCTGTCCGCATGGCTTTGTCGGCGACAAGCGTCATCGGACACAGAAACAAAATTGGCCTACGCTTGACGGGCCGCTCGCCTTTCCTATGAAATAGTTTTATGATTTTTTGTCAGCCTTTTGTTTGCTTTTTATTTGAAAGCTGCATGCGTGTTGTCTGCCGCAGACTGTTTAAACTTTTAATACATTTTTGGCACAAAAAAAAAGATTAGTCGGGGCACGTTGTCTCTCGTGCAAGGTCATCAAACCAGACAGCGAGCGGCAACAAAAAAATACAAAACATCGAGACTTAGGATGGGTGGTCGACACTTTGATGGCAAACTTATTGGCAATCGAATTTTTTCGTCGGATTCATTCTCGTTGCGGAAAGATGATTCCGTCTTTATTCATTTAAACGATGTAAATGCCAACTTTATACATGAACATCACACCGTTCTCGAGTTGATCTGCGGGGCTGTGCTTCGAGAATGTCATGGACGAAGGTCGCGGATCGGCAACAAGTGAAGCTAGGATCGTCACACGAATGAGGAAAAGGTTTGACAACGCGACATATTCTCACGACCTCCCTCGCCCCATGATGATTGAAAAATGTCTCCGCATTAAAATCCCATAAATTTGTAATTTTACGACCAGCATTTTGAGTTGCAGTGCCGCAAGTTTATCGCAAGTTCATTTCCACCTCGTCGGACACTGAATGTGGTAAGAAGTGGGGAGGGAGAGAGCAAGAGTTGAAATTCAAGCGAGAAGAAGAAAGAAACGCTGAGCAAGGTCAAGATATGACGAGTCTTACTAAATAACAAAATCGTAATCATCACTCAAAGTGATTTATTGAGAACACTCCCAGCTACAAGTTCAAGCCACTGGCCAGTGATTTCAGTCAGGAATTCCTTCAAGGTTCTCCACCTAGGGTTCACAGCTCGTCGTCAAAAGACCTATTATGAAGTTGCGTCATAAGTTACTGGCGAGAAGAGAAGAAAGGCAGCGACGAATTTGTCAAAAGACGGCTGCACGTTGAAATTGCACAACAGACATCTCTGCAAACGATTATTTTATTGACTCAGCTGAGCGCTTTATTCATTCCGCAATTGCATTATTCATCGTCTCTCTCTCACTCCCCGTTGCTCTCCATGAAATCGACAAAGCACCGAAGTGCATAATAAGCTTAGTAGACTGCTTAACCTTTCTGGTGCTGAAACAAAGTTGCTCGCGCTGGCAAATCGACAAGTCAGCTTGTGCGCTGCACTTCGCTATAGCATGGAACATAAACATTCAAAAAACCAAGGAAATTTGTGGATTGCATAATTTATGGCTTTGAAATGAAATAAAGAGACAGCAAGAAAATCGCGTTCTACTTGCGATGTGTGTCAGGTCGCATTCTCTCCACTGCAATCTCAAACTGTTGATTAAGAAACGAAGGTTTTTTTCGCATTCGTTTTTCGACTTGCAGCTTGGACACTTCGCGCATTGCATTTTGGCCGCAAAAGCGACGAAAGAAAACCTCAAAGGAAGCTCGGTCGCCAGCTGTTTCTCCTGCTCGTTGTCGCTTTATTTTCGCGAAGATTAAGGCCATTGACCATTCGCATTCAGACAAATTCGAATTCGTTCAACAACCTTGGATGGCAGCAGCACCAACGTCAGAAGTAAGAAGAGTTATTCAGGCTTCACTGCTCAAAACTGCTGCATTTGGTTTCAAGTTTCGGGTCGAAAAAAGCTCTCAAACATCTGCAGTTATTTCGGTGCAGCGTCTTCATCTTCTGCCCCAGTCTCGGAGAAACCCAATCCGTGAAGGATTCTTCAGTTTCAAATCAATTAACGGAACGCTCAGCACTCTGCAAACAGTTCAAAGTGAAAACGGTTGAATTGCAATTCAGCAATCCATCAAAAGGTTTTTTCATCTCGTTGCTCGCTTGCAGTCGCTCCTCGCCGCATTCACCAATTTCATTCTCTTGCGAGCTCGTAGCATTCATCACCTGCTCGATTTATTATTCTTACATTCAATGCAAATTATATTTCTTTTTCGGGGCAAAGTTTCATTACACACCATTTCGAGCCCGAACGGTCTTTCGCCATCACCTGCTCCCCTTTTTTGGTCGCATCCTGCTGGCGGGTGCGAAAGCTCTCAAAGAAATATTTGCGGCTTGAGAGAGAAGCCCACAAGCTTGTAAATTGAATTAGACCGCGGATGATAATTCCGCCGAAATTAAAATATTTTTGTTGGCTTTTGACGCTCTTCTCGGTGTTCAACAACAAACGAGCCACCCCGGCGGTGAACCTTCCGCGTAATTCGATTTCTCGTAAATCAGTTTCCAATCATACAGGAAATTATCGATCGGATTCCTTTCAGACGAAAAAAACCGCACAACATGCGGGAGCATTGAACTCACTATTCTGACAAACCAGGAGACGTCGAACGATACTGGAATTTCCGGCAGCTCGCGATTTCATTCCCACAAATCTTCTCGACGCGACGGTAATTCAAAGCGAGCAACGCACCGATGAAGAAGATTACAAAAGCGAATCAACTCCAAATCTCATGTTGCCAGCTCTTTAAACACATTGATTATTCAAAAATTCTCTACGGTCCCGGATGAGGCTGAAAGAAGACGAAAGAAATCAAAAGCGAAACCATAAAGAACCTGTAATTGGGGAGAGCGCTTAGTGAAATGAAAAATTCAAATCAAAGGATAATGCGAGTCGAGAGCAACACATTCGGGTAATTGCTAGCGAGTCTCATCATTTATTCATCATGTATCGAGCATCGCGAGTGCGTCTCGCTCCGAACGACTTCGTTTCAGATTTCAAGTTCAACAACTATCAAAATTGCTTTCAGAGTTTTTAGACCCGGCAAAGAAAATCGACTAAATAAAAACAAAATTTTAAAGAACAAGAAGCAGCGAAGGCAGAAAGATTCTTGCTCAACACAAAGCGAAAGAAGAGACGAGGCGATTGTTATTTTCCTCAAGCGATCGACTGTGTACGTCTGGGGCCAATGAAATAATTTCAAATTTCATCTCTCGATATATCAATTTGACGAAGCGTTTCATTTGTCTGACGATCGATAGCATCTCGCATTGTTCGTGAAGATGATCAGGAGGATCGATTCGATGATATGAATGTCGTGATTAATGGTTGCTGACTGCTATCGGCTAGAATTTCTTTGCTCTCTCTCTCTCGTTGCAGCGAAAGCCTTTTGTTGCTAATCGAAAACTGTTGAGTGTTCATCAGCGTTCGGTTAATCTTCTTGATGAATAATTCCAGTTTTGGCATTTCCTGTCGTCGTCGGTCTCGAGACGAATCAAAATTCATGGGCGAAGCTTAAGCTCGTTTTTCATAGGAAAAAAGGTTCCAGTCTCATTGTTAGGGAAAAAGGGATTCTCGATTGCAACCCTTTCTCATGTTTCATTTATCGTGGAGCAACGACGACTGCAAAAAAGCGAGAAAAGCTCCTCGAAGTTTCGCCAGATTATGAAAATAATTTCACTCCGCTGTTTCCTTTGCGATGATACGAAATGCGCGATGCAAAATAACGCTCGCAAGCATGAATCTCCATTAATCACTCCGCTTCTCGGTATCACAGATTTAAAAGCTGATCGTAAAGCTCGGGACAAGGAGGAAGCACTTTATGAGCAGCAAAGCGAGGAAGCTTCGAATTACAAAACATGAAAAAATTATGAAGCTAATAAAATTTCTTGTAATGATTAATTATAATAACTTAAGGTTTAGTCCCGAAAGCGCTCAGAAATAATTATGCTGATCCACTCGCGCCCAATAAAATTGCTAACTCGAAAGGGAAGCCGCTGTGCTTCAAAAGAAGTATGAGACAAGCACACGCGAAACATTTCATCACTCGCCTGCATTAACACAAATTGCTCTTGTACACGGGAAATGAAGGGATGCTTCTGCTTCGCATCGCACGGCAAGCGACGTTGACGATAAGGAGTAAAATCATTCCGTGTCTTCGTCTTCTTCTCGTTTACGTTAATGCCTTTCGGATTCTTTTATGCTGATAAGAATGAATGCAAGAAAGGAGCTTGGAATGGCAATGGAAATTTGTTAAAATGTGTTTTCCTTGCAATAGCTTGCGAAGCCAATTTTCTTTCTGGGCGGAGCTGGTTGACAGAAACGTCACTGAGCTTTGAAAGGTCACCGTCGACGAATCTGAAATTAAAAGTCCCAATTCTTACGAATCGAATTGCGTCAACCCAATATTGCACAATCAGCAAAGACCTTGTGACGTAACCGGAGACCTTTCCAACGTTAACTACATTTGCGGAAAATGAGAACTGAATCCGAAGTTTTGTTGTGAAAGCTCTTTCATGAAGCAGCACGTTAAAAGGTTTCGCTGTGCATTATTGTAAAGTTGCAATTTCCTTTTGCAAATAGCAGAAGAATTGACCGATGCCAGAGCATGCTCAAGCTTTACGACGCATGAATGAGAACAAATTGTGATACTTTGCCCAGCTTTCTAAGTACAAAGTTTGAATTGACAATCCAAGCTTCACATGTTTCCGCTGCTCGCTCACTCGAACCGGAAGGGAAGAGCCATAAAAAATAATGCAATTTGTAAGAACCTCGCTCGACTTCTGCACAAAGAAGATCTGCTGTAGTCGTAAAATGCTGCGACCTTGCCGAGTGGGGATTTCTTAAACTGCCACAAGATTCCATGCATTTTTAAGATGCTCGCGAGGAGTTTCCACCCTCGGTCGAAAAGAATTTGTGAATCATTCAGGGACGATGCTTCACTGTGGGGAGAGAGGAAAGAACGAACGTTGACTCATTTAGCATTCCATCGACGGAATTTCCATCCCATGATTGTGTGCGGAGAGCCTTTTTCTTATTCATGCACTTTGGGGTTTCGCCGGAAGTGTTGAAAATTGCGGATGAAAATGTACGATTGCTTTTTATTCACACAATTTGACCTTTAGAGCGATTGATAGCGATAAGTGAAATCCATTGCAAGTTTCTCGAGCTTCTTATTGAATTTGGTCTTGATTTCGATTCTATCAATGGTTCCGGCTTCGATTTTAGAGTAGGGAATGAGATGAACACCTTGGCGCTCTTCCATTTTCCAATCGACAAGTTCACCGGTCTTGATTTCCTTCGTCGGTCCGCACGGGAAGCTTGTAGAATCATCGACAATCCATTTCACCCAGAAAGCAATTCCGTTGCAGGTTTTCTCAAAGTCTTCCACATTCAGCGTCACCGTTGAGACGTCGATGGCCTTGTCATAAAAGTTGACCTCGAGAATGCTTTTCTCAGCACCGAGAGCGATGCACGGGTATTCCCACAAAGAAAATGGCTCTGTGTTATCATCAGTCATTGAAGAAGCAAGTGCGATAACTTGATCGAATATTTCGTGGTCAAACCCACCGCATGTTGACTTCAAAGGCCAGCGAATCTTGTGCAAATTGAGGAAATGGACTGGAACAGCGTAGATCGAAGCTCTGCATGGCATGATGGAGAACGGCGTGGTTTGGATTTCACGTAACTCGTTCACCTGCTTCAAGAATTTTGTGATGTTATCCCAAGGAAGAACTGAGCTGTTAAAGTGAGGCTCGGCAATTAAATGTGAGAACTGCTCGACGCTGATTTCCTTCAATTCCTTCATGACATTGACTCGGTTGGTTCCCTCCATGAAGTTGGCTGTGCTGATGCGACAAAACGGGTCGCCTTGTAGCAAATAAACCTTCGACTCCTGAACCGATGCGGCAACGAACGCAAGCAAATTATGGTCCCCGACGAAAAGTAAGCATTTATCTTTTTCTTTCTCGAACACTTGAAGGTATGGAATTATTCGAGAGTGGTTGTTCATTTGGATGATTCTGTTGCGAGAATTAGCTGTGTGAAATGCACAGGAGCAATGTGAGAAATTGGAGAAAAAGCCTTCTCTAAAGCTGCCAACAACATTGAAGCACCAGGAGAACTCATCGTATTTAGCTACAACAAAAGCTTCGGTTCCTTTTTTCAGCGACATGTTGGATTTCAGATAGAAGCATCCCTGCATCCAATGATCACGCCAAGGGATAGCGTTGCGACGAACCTTTTCGTCCTTGGAGTGCTTTGAAAGAACATCGGTATCTGGGTGATTCCAGTGCGGAGCACAACTGAGAATATTCGAGCCACTCTTGTTCATTTTGAGATCCCACCAGAAGAAGATTGCGTTAGCTGTTCCATCGTTCTCAACCGGAAAAGCCTGGATGAGAAGTCCGTCCTCTGAAATTCTGTCTTGGCCGGAGAAGTCGAAGTTGACTATTGCGTGAGGCTTGCCAAGAGCCGTGAATTGATCCAATGGTAGCTGACTAAGTTGGATGTCGTGAATCGATGAGATGGCAGAGCATTGCGAAATCTTAAAGAGAATGAGCTGTCAGCAAAATGATTTCTATGGGACTTCAGTTTCAATACCTTATCAGGGCAGTCGAGCAAACGCTTCTCCGCGTGATGAAAAGGTTTGAATGTGTTCCAAGCGGTCGCGATGGGGCAATTTACTACCTGGACGTAGACCGTAGCAGAATGCGGGACGCAAATGCTATAAGGCGTCATGAGATGCTCGTGTGCATGATTATAGGTTTTGATTGCACCTTCGCCAATCAGTTCCGTGTCAAACACTTCCGTGACTAGGATGTTAGCAAAATCCTCCATGTCTTTGCCCTTGCCAACCTCGACGCTTGTGGAATGCTTGTTAATGATTTTAATTCGGTCGCCGAACCCATTGACTTGTATGATTTTCTTGGCGATTGCGGAGATGGGCGAGAAGGCCTCAATGGTCGTGACAGTGTCAGCGCCATGCTTCGCAGCTAGCATTGCCAGTAAACCAGTGCCTGTCCCGATATCGAGTACATCTGCCGTGTGCCCTCTGTTGTGTTGCGTCTCGATGGCTTCCTTAATCGCCTGTTCGTATCGCAAGTTCCTTTCTGTATCGTGCAGCATGTCAGCGAAGCCTGACCGTGCGACCTCTTGATAGTAATCAAATACCTCGTTCCTTTCCATTCTGACTGTCCGTCGATACGATCAACAAGTAATAATTTATCAAAAACAAACTGATTTGCGAGTTACTCACGGCAGCGGCGCTTGATGAATGAGAGGTTTCTGGTTCGAGTAGGTTACCGATAGATATTGTTCAGGGCTGCGAATCTTCTACCGCTTCTAAAACGGAGGAAATTTTGTGTTCTCCCACGATTAATCAGAGGCTTTTGACAGTATTCAGTAGACCCCTTCGTCTTAACAGAAATTGAAGACAATAGCAGCGAAAAGAGCCAAATCGTTTTGACCGTTAAAGTTCGCAGCGCGTGCACATAAAATTAATGTCACTTATTTGATTCGGTAGACTGAAAGAAGTCACTGATATCGCTACATTTTGGTACAGATATTCCATGATGAGAAACACGTAATCTAGCAAAAAAGTATTTTGATATCAGTTTTTATGTCAGCGTAATCGACGAGAATTTGGCAGGCGTTTGCTACTAACAAGCACATAAAATCGTGACATTTTCCAACGACTTCAGCCCATTGCGTGTTGCGACCGAAGTTATTTTTTCATAACAAGAAAACCTTACAAAGTTTTTGGATATAGTAATTTGAAGAAAAAATATTAAATCGCAAATTGCAGTATCCAGAGGATTCGAAGAGTTGCACAAACATGTTCTAATTGACGTACTTGCCAGTTTAACCAAGCTTTCAGTGGAGATGTCGTCGGACCAATCGAAGTTCCTTGAAGAATTGAAGACAAAGCGTAATGAGCGACACAAGAAGCAGGAAATCGAGCAGGAGCGCGAGAACGCTGCCTGCATGATCCAGAAGATCTACAGAGGTTGGCTGGCCAGGACCAAGTTCAAAGCGAGAATCCTGTAAGCTTGTCGAATGCCCCACTTCCTGTGTCAGTTTAAAAACTTTGCATCCCTCTCGTAGCAACGACTTTACCTCTCTGATCCCAGTTTCCGAGCCGAACAGTACAGAAAGCATCGAATTGAAGCCGAGCCTTCAGATTTACCATGCAGCTTCACACTACCTTCTACTAACTTGGAAGACAGAGAAAGATATCGAGGATGACCGAGAGCGACTTGAAAACCTTTGTCGTTATTTATTGAGCAGCATCGAGTCGGAATCACCAAAGCTGAGTTACATTGGTGTAGCTCTTAATAAGGACTACAGCCTCTCGTGGATCCGACACATGAAACAGTTTCTGTTTAAATGCTGTACGTTGATGGATTCACTGAAGCCTGAGACACATCGCGACACGGTTTCCCTTGCACTCATCTTGCGAACGCTAGTAGCCTTCACCTGTCCTAATAGTTGGGCTATTCTTCGAAGCAAACAGCTCAGTGTAATGAAGCCAGCAATGCAGCAAATTTGTAACAACATCCTTGGTTTCCTTATTCAGAAAGGATTTTTCGTCAGCCTTCGAGTAAGTCACAATCTCTCAACAATTCCACTTCTTTAAATAATTTTCTCAATTTCCACTTGTAGACAATTCTCGTTAAAGGAACTTGCCGATCAGTAGTCAACCTTAAGCCAATATCTTTGAACGCTGTGATCACTCTTGCCGTAAGGCCTTTAGTCAACGCGAACTTCACCGCGAATCTTCTTACTCAGTTCGTCTGCCAAATCTTGTCGATACCAGCATTGGTGTTCCAGCTCGAGCAGCTTGTACCTGATGCAGTGAAAAACTTTCAGAACCGAGGCCTCTTCGAGAAATGCGTTGACCTGATCTACGATAAAGAAAACTTCAAGTTCGTCTCAAACAGCCTGCAAGGCGCCAAGCTGCTCGCACTAACAGCAAACCTTGTTCAACTTTATTTCATGGAAAAACCAGAAAAAGCGCATGAACTCGCTTACCCACAAGTCACGCTGATGATGAAATCGCTCTTTGAAACAATCCCTGACACTGTCGAGCAAAGAGGAACGTGCAGTCAATGGCACGAGCTTCTCGGATGGTATAACGCCACCAAATCAAACGACACAGTTTACGAGAATTTGTCGCTGATAAAGAAGCAAGTGAATCTGCTTTGGGGTCACAAACTGACCAAGATTCTCCTCGGAGATCATCTGAAGCAAGTTGCATCAACTATGGAGAAGATTGATAAAGACTCCGGAGCGTCAGGAACTTCAAGCTCATCCAATTCGTTGATCAAGAAAGCAGTCGAGCTTAGAAGCGGAATCATCAACAAAAGCTCGAAGGCTTACAAAAAGTTTGATTCCTTCGAAATTCAACGGATCGCTTTAACTTGTGCGATGTATTACGAAGCGCTGGTGACGTTGCCCCAGTTGAAACTCGATATCCTCTCAGGCATCTGCTACAATGGAACCATTCTAAGAGATCTTTGGACCTTGATAGTCTCGCTCGGCATAAAAAGCTTTATTGATATGATTCGCTACGACGACATAACAAACCCACCGGGCCTTTTGCTGCTTCTGTTTTGCGACTCGATGACACATTTCGTGACCATCCTTGACGACATGGAGATGTATGAGCAGCAGTTACTCTTCTCCCTCAACGACTACATCGTTCTAAGTCACTTCCTTAACAACTTGCTTTATAAAACAGTCCACGAGAACATCTACGAGACGAAAGTGGTTTTCAACTGCCCTTTGTTTGTCTCCATGCACACGCTGTTGCTTTGCTTATATCGAAGAGATAACCGACGAGCTTTCGCACCCGATAATCATTGGATTATCAAGGAGATCAAACCTGCCTATTTCCTAATGGACTTGGAAAAGAACAAGAAACACGTTCAAATTTTGCTGCAGAAAATGCCGCATATTATCTCCCACCAGCAGCGTGTTTCGCTCTTTCGCAAGTACGTGCAGAACGAGAAAGCCGTGCTGGGCCTTACTGATTCAGCATATGCGCCGAGTTCAGCGTTAGTTACCGTTCACCGAGATAGAATCGTTGAAGATGGCTATCGACAGCTAGCGGCGCTTCCAGCTCGTTCCCTGAAAGGAATCATTCGAGTACGATTCATCAATCAACAAGGTCTCGATGAGGCTGGCATCGATCAAGACGGAGTATTTAAAGAGTTCCTCGAAGAAACCATCAAAAGGGTCTTCGATCCATCCCTCAACCTCTTTAAAACGACGGCTGATAATCGTCTTTATCCTTCGCCCATCTCCTATCTCAACGATCCGAATCATTTGTAAGTAGCTGATGCCTGAATCCAAATTCGTCAGCAATTATTATATTTCGTTTGTTTGTTTCAGACATCTTTTTGAATTTGTCGGCAAAATGCTTGGAAAAGCGGTATACGAAGGAATTATTTACGATGTTCCTTTCGCATCATTCTTTCTGTCGCTCGTGTTAGGCCAGACTCAACAAGCTTTATATTCTTGCATCGATGAGCTACCTTCGCTCGATAAGGAGCTCTACAAGAGCCTAACCTTTATCAAACATTATGAAGTGATGAAGAAATTCTTTTCCATTTTAACCCCAATTAAATTCTCATTCTTGACAGGGAGATGTTTCCGATTTGGACTTGACCTTCTCTGTAGATGAGGACGTTTGCGGACGAATAATTCACCACGAGCTTGTACCCGGGGGTCGCTTGCAGCCAGTGACAAACGAAAACAGGTTTTACTTTGCGCCACGCTTAGCCCGAGCATATTCCAATCAACATTACATTTCCAGAATCAACTATATTCACAGCATGGCTTTCTTTCGAATGCACACACAAATCGCAGAGCAGACCACAGCGTTTATTCGTGGCTTTCGCAGTATTATTAATCCAGATTGGCTGTCGCTGTTTTCAATGGTTGAGCTTCAGCGTCTTATATCCGGCGACACGAGCCCACTAGACTTGAAAGATCTACGTCGGAACACTCAGTACTTTGGCGGTAAGTAAATATAAAATCAAACCAACCTTTTTTAAGTCTCTTCATTTCCTCTAATGACTTCTTCTCATCAAATAAACCTTTTCAGGCTTCCACGACTCGCACAGAGTCATCGGTTGGCTGTGGGACATTCTAGCAAAAGATTTCACCGAAGACGAGCGACGACTTTTTTTGAAATTTGTCACAAGCTGCTCGAGGTTAGCAACCTTTTTACATTCAAGGCCATAGATAGCCTCCAGATTTTTGAAACGAAAAACGGATTCTCATACGTTTGTAATTTATTCTCAAGGCCTCCGCTGCTAGGCTTCGCTCATATGGAGCCCCAGTTTTCGATAAGATGCGTTGAGGTGGGAGATGACGATGACACAGGTGAGGTCTAGTTGTATCTCTTTGCAGTATTCAATTCCTTTTTGATCGCTACAGGTGATACTATTGGCTCTGTGATTAGAGGATTTTTCACCATACGAAAGCGGGAGCCATTATTACGACTTCCCAGTAGCTCAACATGTTTCAATTTGCTGAAGTGAGTCAAACAACCCAAAAGCGAACGAACAAAATATTTACTTTTCATTTTAATGTTTAGACTTCCAAATTATCAAAAGAAAAGCACGCTACGAGACAAGTTGCGTTATGCCATCACAAGCAATACAGGATTTGAGCTTTCATAAGCTACAATCCTGTTTTCAAACATGATAATTGCGTTACGTCGTCGACATGGATATGTTCTGTGATATGTAAAGATGAAGCATCTAATTGCTTCAAGAGGCAGAAGCTCATTTGGCAAGTGAATTTCAACAGCGCTCGATTTGTATTTTCGTATTCAAGAAAAGGTATTTGTGTCAATAAAGTGGCAGAACATAAATAAAGTTTCTTCAATTGGAAATTCTTATCCAAAGGTTTTGGGTAATGGAATAATTGAGCTTTTACTTCATTCGATTCGTCATAACTCATCACGATTCTATGTACAATGTTGTTTTCTCAAGAATCCGGGGAACTCGAAAGACAAACTTGTCAAAGTAAAGAGAGTCTTGACTAAAACAGAAAGTTTTTCCTAAGCAGAAATTGTTTTTCTGGAAACGAAATTTGCCAACTTTGTTGCCTAGCTTGTAACTTTGTGAGCTCATTTGGAAAATTGTAATCAAACATTCATGAAATAAAGTTTGCCTCATGATCGATGATTGCCTAAGGAGTCCTTAGAGTTATAGCTTTACTCCGATTTCGTAAACAGAAAATTCACGTTAAAGATTTTTAAAGGCACGACTTGAAAGCTTCTTGAAAGCTTTACTTGAATCTGACGTAACAATAACTGTTGGTTGAATAATTATTTGTCTAACAGAAATCAAAACAACTGTATGAACAAAAAATTCAAATTTATTATTTTTCATCTGGAAACATTTCTCCTTCAAGCAATTGAGTGGTCGAGAACGTTTGAGGCTTGAAATTATTTCAGATAATACGTTTTTCTTCTCGTCATTTGTGTGGCGCATGATTATCCACCGAATGATTGTGTTCCAGCAGCAGCTGCGAGAAGAATAATCATGAAAAAAGGTTTATAGTCAATGGTTGAACTTTTTACCGTTTGCAGCTGAACCACCGAATCCACCGCCGAATCCTCCCTGATTGAAAGTCTGCGACGAGGCAGCTGAAGTGTAAAATCACCCTTACTCAAAACTCTAAAAAAGCAGACCCGTCAAGGACAGGACTTTATTACTCACCAGCATTGGCAGCTTAATAAAGAGGAAATAAAGCAAAAGATAAGACCGCGATTACGAAAATTTAATTTATCAGCTCTTGATGAAAAGTAACAAGATGAGTAAAGAAGAAGAGAAATTGCTTACCGCTGCCGCCGAAACCGCCTGGGAAACCACCGAATCCGCCCCCTTGATTAAAGCTCTGGCTCGAAGCAGCTTTAATTCAATTCAATAAATCATGGTCTGTGAGATATGTGGCGAGAATTTCTTACCCGCATTACTGGCTGATCCACCAAATCCTGAATTGAATTAAAAATTTCCATCATAAAATTAAAGTTTTGTTCAACTCAAACAGTCAATTCACCTCCTCCAAAACCACCTTGCCTGCAAAAACGAAGAAATGAGAAATTAGCAGATGGTCACGGTCAATATTCCAGAGCTTGAGAGTTTCCAAACAACTGGTTTGTCCACTTCAGGCTCGCGTCAAGAAACTGTTAATGTAATTTATTCATTAGCAAGTCGTTTTTTTCCACGCGCTTTGTTTGCCCGCTTGTTATCAATGTCTGGATTGGGGTCAATTGAGAAGACGATTCAAATTTACATGGCAAGGCTATTGCTTGCGACATGGCGGAAGTTTTTGATGAAGGTTGATGTTCGAAACATTTGTCGAAGCAAAAGGTTCTTGTTTTACAACAAAATCGACCCAAAAGGATATTAAAGGTCAGCATTTTGCGTGGCATTTGAACCTCAAGCACTCAAATATCACTAAAGTTCTGAAACTTTTGTTGTCAAGCAACTCACCCGAAAGACTGGCTGCCTGCGGCCGCGTTCGAAGCACTGCCTCCGAACTGTCCTGGGAAGCCAAATTGAGGGGCCGCGAGAGCGGTACAGATGACAGCAAACAACACAATGAACACTCTCATTTTGAACTGTTCGTCAAAGAATCTTCGATCGATTAGAAATTTTGAACAACACTAATCGGAAACTCGATTCTCGTAGGCTTTTATACCCGACGACGACATACGGATTCCCCGCGATAGTGAACAAGAAAAGAAGAAACAAGAAACACATCGACGATTAGCTTATAAGTTTGAAGACGATCACCGAGTCGCGTTGTATGAGTGTTGATAAGCTCGAGTGCAGTCAACAAGAATTCAGTCGTCTTTTTGACTCAAATGTTTACTCGTTCTGAGCGACCGCAGTGAAGCAAAGGTTTATGCTGTCACTCGGAGTCAAGCCACTTGTTGATTCACCGTCTCGTAGAGACGGTTAAGAGTATCGAGAAAATCTGTCAACAAGAGTCCATCGTTGTTTCTATTCTCCAAAGCTTCTCAGTTGCTTTTAAACTCTTCGTGTGTCGGCATTGCTGCAAACGGTAAAGGAATGGCTTTGAGACAATGTTGCAAATATCTAGGCTTTGAATAAATTGTTCTGAGAAGCTCATTTAATAAAACACCCATACATCAAAGGACTAAGACGAAACTCGTTCCACGAGCAATTATATACATGTAGCGGCGCTTCCCACAGTACGTTCGTCCCAACATCATTACCGTCTGCCATCAATACATCGATGAATCCAGTTTCAGACTCATCTAGCACTTAGAATTTGAATCCAAGTATGCTGAGTTCGGCATCAAAGCTAACGCCTTCATCGAGGATAATGATCTCGATAAAATGGTTACCGTTAAATATCTTTTTTAAAAACGAGACTACGTGGGAGCATGCACGTCGACTGTGGTTAGAGTTCTCATTTCTGTTAGCAGCACGTAAACGAATCATTTGTTTCAAATACTTTTATTTTACGTTTACACAATTCGACATATTGAACCTTTTTTCATTGCACAAAATCGTTTCACGAGAAACGCTCCGACCATGAATAATTATGTGATAACCCAGATTGGAGTTCCCGTTATTTTCGGGGATTAATTGATTAGATTTAGTGGGAAGTTCGTCGTTTGGGTTTTGCCGGTGATCCATAAGCGGTTGCTCGGCTTGATGCGGATCCTCCTCGTGGAAGAAATAAATGTCAATCAATACGAAAGGCTTCATCGTTATTTATACAAACAGCAATTTGAATCTCTTCTTACCCTTTCCCGTACTGTATGAGTTTGCTATGGCAATGGCGCCACCGTTGGTCGATCCGAAGGTTACTGGGAAATATGACGCACCGCCTTGCGATCCACGCTGTTTTGTAGAGCGATTAGGTGCAACAGGTTCTTCTTCATCGTCCTCATCTTCTTCGTCGCGTTGGATTGGAGTTTTCTTATTGTTGCTTGGGACAAATTTTGGCGGCTGAACTTCGGGCACTGGTGATTCCTCCGGAATGTCGTTGGCAGGAGTTTTTTCTGGTTCATCATAAGCCGGTTGGTTTGCAACGTCAGTTGGTTCTTCGTCAACACCTTGATCGACTTCGTCTGATTCGGGAGCAGGGTAAGCTTCTGCAACTGATTGGACAGCACCGTCCAAGGATTCGTTTTCTTTCAGCTCTTCCTCGTCAACTTCGTCAGCTTCTGTTAACAACAGCAAAGTTTCGATTACAAACAGCAAAGTTTCGAAACATTGAAACAAAAAACTCACGTTTCAAATAAGTTCCAGTTGCAATTTTCTTCCCCGAAGCAAAGGCGGTGACTCCAGAAGCGGCAGCTTGTCCTGTCCGTCTATAAGCTCGGACTGGCTGGCTCGCGTATTGCATGACAAAAGCTCGATGAGCATTGTAGAAGTCGGGGCTTTGGTAGAAGACCATTCCGTTCCTGTGCACTGGAATTGCTAACATCGTTTGCACCGCGCAAACCGAAAAGAACAAAAATCCAATAACGCACTTCATTGCTGCTACGACTTGTCTCGCTAATAAGTATCAACCGAAAACTGATAAACGTTCAGACGGTTACGAGGATATTTATATTATGCGGCAGCCGGGAGCAAGACAACCGTGAGCCAACAACAAAGCAAGAATCTGTCAGAACGACGGCAAATCGAATCAGAATAATTGCCGAGAGCGAGTCTCATTTCGAATGCAGCAAGTGTCGGAGAATTCATTTTATTCATCCACATGAGAAGCGTGAATTTGAATTTGAATGCCGATGGTTCGTTCTTCGGTGTCAAATTCAATAGAAGCAAATCTCTTCCAGAGTTCTCACCCAGCGTCACGTTCATGGGAATCAAAGCTGACCTTGGAAAATGGAACTTTTCAATTCTCCAGCGCGCTTTCGTTATTCTTTATGTAGGGCCTAAAGCTTTGTAAGTTTATTCAGCTTTGTCATCTTTTCTAGAAGTGTTTGGATGAGGAAACTGTCAGAAGCGAAATTGACCATTGGATTACGATTTGACCCTTTCGAATACCTTAGATTCCCCCAAGTCTATTCAATCACAAAATGAAGAGAAAAGTGATTTCCGAACCTTCTCTATCCTCAAGAAGAAGACTGAGCTTTTGTGAAAATCGAATTGCTATGGTGATAAGGCTTCGGTCGAATTGACGCTTGCGAAACTTTTACTTTCTGCTCCCGCAAATCCCCTGAAACTTTGTTGCTAACGAAGTTCCGATCCGTATCACAAAACTTTTTGAAAAGCAATTAAAATCAAATTAATGTTTTTCGTGTTGAAAATTATTTAGAAAAATCCATCGATGGTCTCAGAAAATTTACAGCTCTATAGAAAAGTTCTTGATATGTCAACCATGAGAGCACATGAATTGCTCAAAGTTCATTACAAAGGAGCCTTTCAGAGAATTACGTGATGAGCCTTTTCGCAGTGAAAATCGACATCGTTGGCATTTGTTACATAAATTTGGAGAAATATTTTCATGGAATTGGTAATATTTTCAAATATAGGAGGCAAAAGCTATTCTCGAATGCTGAGGTGCAAGACCGCGTTCGAAATTTTTCATCTCGGATAACAGAGCCGATAAGACTCGCTCTTCCATGTCAATGGTTTGCGTTCGCAGTAGATCCGCATCTGATTCATTCACAGACGCTCGTAGAATAAATCAAACAACTGTGATGGTTCCTTCTACATTAGCTCTCGGATCACGCGACACTCGCTCTTTTGAATCGAGCGAAGAAATGAGAGGAAGAGGCCAACAATGACCAGTTGAATCATTCATTCATGAAAGAGTTTCACAGCCGAAGCGTCGACGACTCACGCAAATGACGGCGAATAACGTTGTCTGATTGATTTATGATGCGAAAGTTACGCGATCGATGGAACTTGCAGCGCTGTTATTTGATTTTTGGATTATCGTAATTGCATGGAACGAGAATAAAATTTCAATCTAATCGTCGTGGCGATAAAGGCGTTGGGTATTCGCCTTGAGGTCTCACGTACAAATCAAACGCAACAACATAAGGCTGATGATTGAATAGAACTTTTTATTGACAGACGGAGAAACTGTTGAAGAAGAGTTTGCAACGTGTAAAGCAGCACGTAATCACTTTTATATTGTCTAAGATACTTGATTTTGGGAAACAATTTTGCTTTTGCAGACTCAACTTTCGTTTCATTTCGTGAACTATTTATGTGAACTGTTGTCTCAAACTGAAGCGTGAAAGGTTTGTGGTTTGTTTTGGAACGACACAATCTAGAGAGATACGTATTAACTTAGAACGAACATCAATCCGACAATTTCATGGGGGCCACCCTAGGAATGTTTTCCAATTCGAGCCTTGCAATCGCATCTTTAGAGAAAACGTAAATTCAATGCCGAGGTGAAGCTCCTAGAAGACATTCCGCTAAAGCGAAACTGAACATTAGCACCTTTATTCGAAGTTTTTACAACTCGGAGCGAAACATATTGTATAAATTATTTTCTGAGCGGATTTTCTTTCTCAATGAGATTGGGTTTCTATATTCAGCTTCAGGAAGTCTTCTGTAAAATTGAATTATACAAAAGCGGAAAGCTTAGACAAAAGGCTCGTGCCACTTTGTTGCCGTCAAAGATTTGACTGAACGGATTTCTGCGACAAAAGTATAAGTATAAAGCTTAAGCATAAATAGATTTGAAAAGCATTACGAGAGCGAAGAAAATTAACTCCTGCTGCGTCAATATTTTCTTCAAACAATGGGAAGCTGAGAAATATTTGAGACTGTCGTTTACTTTCGTGAGAGCAACTCAAGTACATACTTTGTCTTCATCAACAAGATCGCTCTACTTAAAATAATATTTTCGACGCTTTTGACGTGAATTCCAAATAATTCTCCTTTATTACTTTAATGCAGTGCTTTTGCTTCTGTCAGAAAACTCTTGAAGCTGATTAAGTGGTCTCGTTAAATTCTGTCTGAAGCGACGACGGTGTTCAAAAATATTTTATTGAAATTCATGAAGTTATCTAAGCTTGTCTTCCACCTCCACAGTTCATATCGAGCTATTCATCTTGTGTAATTGATTTCTCGGAGTTGTCGCTTTCATCCTGTTTCATCAACAGGCGCCCATCGTGCAAAAGCTCTGTTGTTTCTCTTCGGAGCGACTTAACTGTTTCGGATGAGATTTTCCGGCCTGCATAAATTGATAAAGCTGAGGAGGAAGTCAACGAGTTCATGCAAGTTTCATCAACGTTCCTTGACAGCGCACTCTTTAAAGCGGCAATTTCTCTTGCGACGTCAGATTTGATGATGTTGAGCTCGTTAGCGAGTTCATCTTTCTTTGGCACGATTGCCTTCTGCAGAAGCTGTTGAATAATAAATAGATTAAAGAAAAGTCCTCAAACTAAATCTGAGCCTACGCTTTCGAACTGAATCTGTAAGCAATGTTTAGCTGCATCAATGCATTTTCGCTTCACACGATTGAGCTTGTTGTTAGTTTCCGCCAGCTTCTTCTCCACGTCCTTCAGATTTGTTTCTCTCGATTCGCTAATCCAGATTCGAAATCAATTTATTCGGCACATGTGGATTTTGTTTCGACTCACTTTACGGCTTTGTGGAGAAAATCCAATTCCATTTTGAGTTCTGCTAACTTCGCATCAACCCGACCTTCAACTGTACGTTCACTGCAGCAGATTTCCAAGTTCAACTTATTCTGCGAATAAGGAAATAATGGCATTAGCAAGATTTTAAAGAGGCAAAGGTTTTGTTCACGGTTTCCTCAAACATAAATTGAGACACGCTTTCCCTTCTTAATGTATTAAATCGACGTTGAGCAAAACCTTAGATTCTCAGAATAAAAAGCTCACCTGAAACAAAGTAATTTCATCCGTTAAAGTGCCAATTTTTTGGCTGCTCTTCTTCAACTCAACAAGGAACATTTCCTCAACTTTTCTATTGAGTATTGAGAACAAAGAGATGACGGAAAGATAGATTGAAGAGCTTTTACCTCAAGTTCGTTTCGAATTTTAATTGAGTTTCCAGGAAAGTTTCATGAAATTGTTTCGAAGCTTCTCCGCTTTCAGGATTTGTTTGCACTTCCTTTGACATTGAGGATTTCTTGTCTTCAACATCTTTGTTTCCAACGACTTGAGTGGAGCGATCCTGAAATGTCTGTTGTTGCCTGGTACGAGACTTTTCGCATTAAGGAATTAAAATATTTCTAGAATTGCTAATCTCAAGCTTACTCCGTTAACACTTCGCTGTGCTTCCTTCGCCGCATAATTAATTTCTCTCAAAACTCTTAAAATCTCCTTATCGTCTAAAATCGATGTAATGTCTTATTTTAATTGAGCTTTAATGTAATTATGTACCTTTTGGAATGAATCCCATTAGTTTTGCTTTCAAATCCGTCAGAAGAAATTGGATCAACTGAAGCGGATTACAATTTACTCTGATCGATTTTCCATCGTAATTGATACTTGTCATGGTTGAATCTGCATCGGAGGCTGTCGACGCTTGGCTCGAAATGAGGTGCTTCCGTTTCTCGAGTTCGTTGATCGTTTTACCTTTTAGAATCTGAGATGAGTCATGAGTAAATAGTTCTCGAGGACAATGAACTGGGATCTTTACAGATGCTTTACATAAGCCTTTCTCAGTTTTCGTCGTATCTGATTTCCTGTTGTCAACAGCTTTGCTACTCTTCGTGACGATGTCAGCTTCAACTGCCTGAATCGTTGGCTTCTGAAACTTGAATTTGGAGGAACCTTTCAAGGTTTGAACTTCGCTTTTCAACGACTTGATCTGTTCGCTGCTTTCTTTCATGTGGCGATCAATTTTCCGCTCCAATGTTGACAACGCTGCCATATTCAAGGATTTTTTTTCCACAAAATATAAAGCTCTGAGCCTGACACAGCCGGAAAAAGTCGACGAGACAAATTGACTAGACAAATCTCGCAGCTCTCTGAGAAATATTTATCTGGAAGATTTAGGAAAACTTCGCATCAGTTGCTAAGAGCTGTTGGCAAAATTGAGGGTTTGTTTGTTTGAGGAGTTTTGGTTTAAACATTTTGATCGCTTCATTCCTTTGCTTAAGGCTTCGTTATAACAAAGCCTATTAAAAGTTAGGGAAGATGTTATTATTAGAACTGATGATGTCGGCAATTTCACTACTGGAAACGAAAGTTTAGAAAAAGAATTGTTTGCAAAAGAATTGTTAGATTATTTCTATCTTTATTCAGCCATACAAAAGATAAATATTTCGATTTCATTGAACTGTTTATCGGGCAGAAGACATCAGTTTACAGTGTAGTAATTATGTCAACAATATCGCCTCGATGAACTGATGGCGACGAACTAGTCTTGAGACTCACGTCAAGTTCTTGGATCGCCGCTGTAACGTAGTACAGATTTTCCATTAGGATCTGATAGTTCTCGTTCAAGTCGCTCTCAGTTCGGGAGAGAATGAAAGCATCTGATTGGTAAAATAAATGTTAGACAAAAGAGGACGCAGCTCCAACTAAATCACTCACCATTTCTATTTTTGATCAATCTTTCGGCGTAAATGTTCATAATTGTTGACAACTCGTCGGCCGGCTTCGTCTCGTCGCACGAGCTAACTTCTAAGCTGACAATGTAAGATGTTGACTCCGATAGCTGCTTGTACTGCTTAACATGCTGAATTGTCGCACGCCACCTGAGCAAATTCACATGCAATTATTTTATGAACAATTCTACATACACTTTCACACCAACCTTTGTTTATCAACAAGCTCATAAATTGTGCTTTCGAAGTCACCAACGTTCATCGGCAAGGGCGATGCTATCGGAGTTGTGTTCTCCCCTTCTGTCGATGTTGACGTTTCAAGTGATTCGAGTTCAACGTCGTCGATGCTCTGCAAAATCGCTCCTTTGATCGACACAAAAGTCTCAGACATATCCAACATCTATTTCAACGGAGAAAGTCAGTTTGTTGGCCTTAAACTTTGCTGGTGAAGACGAGTTACTTACTGTTTCATTTCGTCGAAGGTTATGATAAACTTGAATAGCTATTTTATGATCTGCCTCAATAAGAAGAAGCAGCTGGAACATCAATTTGTATAATCCTCGGGCCAGGTCAATAAGAAGCTCAGAGATTCCTGGATCGGCTGAAATCGGTTCCGAGGTCGTCGCGCCTTCTTGTAAGTTGTCGTCAGCAAACAAGTTGAATTTTACTGAAGCTTTAATGGATTCAAGACTTTCCATAACGTGTTCCTTGCGGTCGAAAAAGGTTTCCAGATGCTCTTGTATTTCGAGAACACTATATCTCAATGATTCGACAAGTCTCGGAGTGCTCGCGTTACCTTGGTGATACCAAACCCTCGGAGGTTCTCCTTTCGACGATAGCAAATCAGACAGGATTGAAATTCGATTGCCAAGTGGTGCTGTTGGGCCGTTGAAAAATTTGGCGCACTCTTTCGAGATGCTTGTGCACTTCACTGTAAGTTCTCTTATCAATTTGTATAATTGATTAAGCAAAAGTGGAGGGTGAGAGGATGGCTGGTTGACTAGCAAGCATAACAAACTCCTACGCCAAGTTTCTTCCGTTTCATCTCGTGTTGATGCTCTAAACGTGAGCATTCCCGGTAGATGTGGCGATGCATTGCATGGGGTGATGTCTAAATCACCAGCGCTTGAACCACTTGTATCGCTTCTCGAAACAGAATCTCTTCTAGGTCGTCGCTCGCGTAAGCTTAACGATAACGTTGGGGGGCCGCCAAAAGATGCTTTATTGAAGATAGGACGATGATCTTCGTCAAGAGGAGACTCTGATTCAACTTCTTCATCTGAGCTGTCGTCAGGGTTGTTCCGACGCTTCTTGCTCATCGTTGGTGTCTTCTCACTGACACTCTCGTCGTTTATGTTAGAAGGTGTCTTCGTTAGCGGCTCGCTGTCACCTTCTGACAATGGACGTCGACGCACGCCCCAGTTGAAGTTATCGGTCGATTCTCCCTCAACGCTTTCACTTTCATACTCCAGAAAGTCGAAGTCTTTAAATACTCCAAAATCGGGTTGCCCATCATCTCGTTTAGACCCTCCACTGAGGTCTTGTTGAGCTCCGGATGTGTCTTCGGTCGATGAAGCGGAAGATTGCCGCTCCAGCAGATCTGAAGACTGGCTGAATATGACCTGTGTATTTGCAAAGAAATTTATTTAATGTTATGTTTTTCTGTATATTTATGTTATGTTGAGTAGACTTTAATCCACTAAGTCTCAATTTACTTTTGAAGGCTTCAGTGAGAAAATTCAATAGGATTTTTAGTCGAACATTGGCAGAGCTCGTTAAGAGGCTCATTATCCCTGAGATGGAAACGATAATACATTTTGCAACAAGAGTAAGAAAACCCGACAAAATGTTTCATCATTCTTTTTCCTCCATTTACCTTCGAGCACAAAGAATTCAAAATCTCATCCTTGGCGAACAAAAAAGCATGCGAAAAGAAAATCGATTGTAAGAATGAAGACGAAAATGTGAAACGATACCATCGAGAACAGAAAACAAACCAGCAGCACGATAAATTAAAGCCCAATGAAAACAAATTAGTTGCTAATTGTATCAATTACAAGAGTACTTACAGATGGACTTTTTGGCAATCCCACGCGTTGGCCGCAAGTAGTCAGCAAGTTAACAAGACACTCGCGAACTCGTCCTTGCGACATCCAAGGCCGTTTCCATCCACTCAAAGGAACAGTGTCGGCAGGTGATAAGCTTGTGCTGCGTCTTGGTGAGTTCGGCGTGCCCGAAATATTTGAGTTCGATGGCTGACTTATTTTTGCTTGAGTACTGACATTTGTTTCTAAATCAGGTTTCAGCAGCAAGCGTCGTCCAATCAGAGGAGTTTGCGAGACGTCGAACGAAAACTCCATCGTCCTTCCAGCTAATTCTTTCTTGCAAAATACTTCAGAGTCGCTGTAGCTACCGTGAAGGTTTTGGAAGAAATTCGTTGATCGGTCGATTGATGTTGTTTGCGGAACGACTTGCAGGGTTGAGCTACGGGTTACGACTAGCTTGAGTATCTTCAAAGCCTCTCTCCAGTTCGGACTCTGTTGACGAAAAACGATTTGTTTGTGGGCGATCATAAGATGATTTCAAATATATTCTGTAAATTCACTTACGTCCAAATATTTGGCTACCACGCGAAGCAAATCGCTGCTGATGATCTGAGCTTGGGGGGTCGAAAGTTCAACATAATGGAGCAAGCAGTGAATGACACTCAAAACTTGTAGCTGAACTTGAGTCCATCCTTTCTCAAGCACTTCAATTAGGAAAGCCAGCATGTTGATGCCTAAATGGGCGTAAGTGTCGTGCAAATACTTGATGACACACTTCGTCCACTGAAAGCTTTCCTTGCTAAATTGTTTGCGACTGTAAAGAGTCATAACTGTTCCGAGATTCTCTAGTTTGGCTCCCATCTCCGAAGCAACTTGAGCGATTGTTTCCGCACTTTGAATGCAAACTTCATTGGCGTTGTCATAGTGAAGAAGCATATACGGGAGCAAAGCAATCACATTCATGGCGAATGCACTGCTTTGTGTCGGGTCGCAGACGGGGAGGCTCAAAATAGGAGATAACTGTGAGAGCAGAGCGATTGAGGGCTCGTACGTAACAGCGTGTGTGCAGCCTTTTAGCAGCAATGAATGAACTCCTTGGTAGCTGCTCCATTTCAATTGATTCTGCAGCCTTTCTACCTTGTCGCGGGCATCAGGTCGATCTAGAGGAAGTCGATGAAGAACTCGAGAAAGCAAACGAAGTGCTAGCAAGAACTCATGCTCGTAATCGCTTTCCAACAGCGACACAGCAAGCCAGAACAACTGAGCCAAAATTGTCATCTTATCGTCTTGAATAGCAGTGTCTGTACCCAGAAGCTTTAAGCTCTGAGCGCTTCTCGAACGTGACAATGAGTTAGGCGAGAATTTTGAGTGAGATCTCTCAAGTTCAATGTTGGTTGCTGTTCGATTACGCAATTCTATTTATAAAAGGGTAAACAATATCATTGATGAGAAAATGTGACGACAAAGCAGAAAAGATTATCTGGAGGGATTCGTCACCTTTGTTATCAGTGGGAAGATTTGTGGTCTTCTTTGGGCAATACGACACTGAGTAACTCGTGCTTCTGGCATGGTTGCCCGTAGCAATGTTGATATTCATCGCCTGCGGTGATGCTTGAATTCCATCGCTAGCTCTTTTATCTAAACATTCAATGGAAATAAGAAGTTCATGTAGAAAGAATTTGCGTAACATTTTGCAATGATTTTTAAAATATGTCGAGCTATCGTAGGCGATTGCTTTTTTTTATTAAAAAGAAAATATTTCTTTGACAAGCTGTCTAAAAGCTTTTACTATAAAACTGAGGAAATGAATAAAAAATTCCACTCACTTAGGCCTGGCAAGGCTCCTTCCTTGTTGTTCAAGTTTGGCGTGCTTTTAAAAATGTCCTTCATTACGTCGAGGGGGCGGAAATCAGAGTCTAAGCTGTCAACTGCAGCTTCAAGCGTTAGTAACAACTCAGTAACGTAGCCTTGCATATCTTCTCCTTGTTCTGCGACGGTTTCAATAAGACGCGAAAGGATGTCTGATAGCATTCTTGAATTGATTGGCACATTAAGAGCTCGGAATATTTGTAAGCATCGTCCCGCATAGTGCCTTGATGAGCAGCTTAGGCCCAGTTGAAGAGCTGTTTGTGCCCATCGCTCCGAGATGCTCGATTGCGGGTGAGATTCGGAGAAAATCTTCACGATATGCCTTGTGAAACAAGTAAGCTGCTCTGTCGACTTACAAACGTAGACTTTAGCAGTAATGTCTTCGTAGTTCCACAACGGAGTAGAGTTCTCCTGAGTCAAGAACATAATCAGGCTTTTGATAACGTGTGAAATTGTCATAGTCTGGCCGGGCTGAGGAGGATTATCTTCTGTCACAATTGTTGGAATCTCAACATTCTCAACATTATCATCATCTTCCAAGGGTGTCGGCGATTCAGTGATGATGTTGCTACCACCTGACGTGTTGGCCGATCCAGAATGAACTGCAGACAACGCAGGCCCGAACATGTAGCTGTCGAATTCTTCATCGAATTCTGTGAAGTTGTGAGAAATGATGGGCAAAGCCGATGAGCCTAAGCCTAATCCAAGGTTTTTCGTTTGGCTATTTAGCATAATCTTCGCCAAAGTCAAATGGTCGTTGTGCATTGATTGGACGAATAGCAAGTTCAACAGCAGCTGTTTGCAGTGGTCGCGTACAATTGCTCGGGAGTGATCGAGACCAAGGAAGAGAATGTGCAACATCAAAGGCAGATGAAGCGTCCAATCAATTCCTGCAATGCCATCAACGACTATATCCGACAAAAGCATAACTGCAACATTGCATCGATGGAATCCGCTGATTGGCAAATTTGTGTCGGGCAGAATTTTGTTCAATGGTGCAAAGTATCCGCCATATTCTGGCATTGGCAGAGGATGAGGTTGATGGCGATGTTCATTTCTAAGTGGAATGTTTTCGTCCGATTGAATGTCAAGCTCGTTTTGAATAATATCCTCGTGTCGTGGGAGAATCGACGGCCCCGATGCCGTTCTAATTTTGTCGCTTCCTCTGGGTGGACGATACGCGTTGCTGCTGACAAGAGCTCTCAAAGCACTGTCAGACTTGCAAGTTCTGAAAATTTGAGAAAAGCAGATTGTTGTGAATAGCTTACTCAAATCACTCTCGCTTTGAATAGTCGAACTTTTGGTTTGGGGGCATGAAAAATAGCGCCACCCGAAGTTTCATTTTAAAATCAACAAAATATCAGAGTTGTATTTTTGTTAATAAAATTGGTAATTCGTGATTCTGCCACGCGCAAATTATTTTTATATAATCGCTTTACAGGAAATAGAACTTGTGCGGCTTACCCATTTTTCTCGTCGTCATTTTTGGCATGACGCTTTGTGTGAATCGTCCCTTTCTCAACAGCAAGCTCTTGAATTTTAGGATCGTTGTTCGCTGCACCGTCGCAATGACTTGAAGTCTTCCTCATACTTGTCAACCGATAAAACGGAGGCGTTTCTGTCCGCTCTATGAGACAGTTCAGCGTTTCCACTGTTTGAAGCTCCAACATCAATTCATCGAGGAATCTTTCAGCACATGAACGGGCGAGGTATAGTGCAACTCGTTTCGTGTAGCATAAAAGCTCGTTTGGAGCCAAGCCTGAGATGATGACCAAATACCGAAGAATTACTTTCAGGTTGTTAGGCCAACACTGAGCGAGAATTCCCCAGAGCTCTTCAATCTCACGGCCATGGGAATCAGAGTACTGTGAAGAAAGTAAACAAGACAGGTTTCATTGGAACTTTTTTGTTTTAATCAGTAGAAATTGAAGAACGCCACAAACCTTAGCAGTGATGTAAAACAAGTTATTGAGAATCATCTCTGTTGCTTCTGTTGAGCCCGATCCATCCCTGCGGCCCTTCAATCCAGAATCAGGATAATAGGAGATGTATGAGAGTGGGGAAATGGTAGCAGGGACACTTGTGGCTAGCAGCTCCATATTTTCCAACCATGGCAACATGCACTGAAGTAGCAGGAATCGAATGTCGTTTCTAGCCGTCGACTGGAACCGGTGTGTCATTTCTAAAGCAATTTTTGACGTTATTAATTGACAGAATCTACTAGAAAATAAAGTTACAACCTGAGAAGATCGGCATCGTCAGCTGTGGTCGCAAGCGCGACATTTGACGCGAGAGGTACATTTGAGAGCGGCAATAAAGCGTATCCAATGCTCCATCGAGAGTGCCGGTTTTATCGTCTGAAGAGAAAAAGCGAAGCAACAAATGTTTCGTTAAATAAGAATTTTCCGAGAGAGTTTCGTTGAAATGAATTTTCCGAGAGTTCCTTATTTCGTTGAATCATAATTTTTGTTTTAACAGTCGCAGAACTTCCTTATCGTTCAGTCGGCGATAAACTCTCCACCAGCTATCACGGAATAAACTTTGACTCGTGGGTTCGGCTTATTACAGTGCAAGTTCATTTCTGGATACATTAAAATATCAAGCTTCGAGTAATTTGTTTACCAAATTAAATCATATTAAAATTCAAGCTAAAACAATCAGAATAGTGCAACGATGCGAGGCAAAAATAATTAATTAACATAATTTGAATGTGCGGAATTTGGATAAATATTTTGTAAGAAGAAATTGAAATGATAAGCAACGAGACCAGTCTACGGGCGATTTTACCCTCGTACATTGAATTTTACACGACGTCCCAGACGGATCTAAACACATCAGATTTTTACACAGATGACTATGCAAACGCCACTGGATACAATTATGGCGAGGAGGAAAGTGTCGATGATTATGGATTGACTTTGGCTTACAAAGTCGGCGATCTTCTTACGCATTACTATACGCCCGCTTTAGTTTTGATTGGAAGCATCGGGAACATTTTGTCAGTGATTGTGTTCTTTAAAACGAAGCTGCGAAAGCTTTCATCGAGCTACTATCTGGCAGCACTCGGGATTAGTGATACATGTTTCCTCATTGGTGCTTTTGTGTCATGGCTCAATTATATAAACATCAATGTGTACAACAAGAATTTCTATTGCCAATTTTTCACATATGTCAGCGGCTTGTGTAGTTTCTTATCGGTTTGGTTTGTCGTGGCTTTTACCGTGGAACGATTTATTGCAATTCTTTATCCACTGAAGCGACAAACGATGTGCACAGTGAAACGAGCGTGCACGGTGCTCGCCGGCCTAGTCCTGACCGGATCAACAATTTGCATCCCGTACTTCGTCTTCGCGGCTCCAAAGTACTCGGAATATCTGAGTGACTTCGTCTGTGACGTTCGCGAGGAATACAAAGTAGGTTGAAACATTAATTTCGAAATGAACTTGGAAATGCTGGTCAATAATCTGTAGCAATAACATTTTCTGAGAACTGTCAACTCAGCGCCGTTTGATTTTTAATGAATATTCCGCAAAGTTTGGATATTATGTTTGTTATTTATATAAGGGTTTGATTGACTGACCAGGACTGAAATTACTTTCACAGATCTTTCGAATTTACATTGAAACGTTTGATTTCTTCCCTGAAGCTTCATATGCAACTCTTCAACTACTTCGATACGGTCATAGTCTTTATTATTCCATTTACCACGATAGTTGTGCTTAACACGTTCACAGCTCTCGCAGTTTGGAAAGTGGCCGGCGTGCGAAGGACTATGACAATGCAAAAGAGGCAAATATAAATCATCCAATCAATGTCATTGAGACAGTCATTCTGAATTTCCTGTGTAGAAAATCGTACATCAGAGACTTCAAAAAGCACTCAAATCAACATAACATCAAGACGGACTTTCCAAATGCGGCTCATTCACAAGTTCAGTTCTGTTTCAAGGGTGAGATTATACCATATTCAAAAAATTTATGTCAACAACTCTTCTACCACAGCAACCAAGAAAACAGCTAATTCGTCGCAAGTAAAAGTGACGAAAATGCTTCTGCTAGTTTCCACAGTGTTCATTATACTCAACATGCCGAGCTACGTGATGAGAATCAGAGTTTTCTTTATTGTGGAGGTGACGTTTCTATCGAATCTCTTTCGTTTATTTAACTAGGCAAATTTTAGAACGATGAAAAGTCAACGAAAGGGACTGTCATCACTCAATATATTTGCTGGTTTTTCTTCATCACGAACTTTGGAATAAATTTTGTGCTTTACTGCCTCAGTGGACAGAACTTCCGGTGAATAATTTTTGGAAGGGAGAAAACATTCAATTAACTGTCATTTCCACGCAGCAAAGCTGTGGTTTCCATGTTCAGTGTTTGCAGAAAGAAGCAAGTTCGACAACCTGACGTTGGACTGACGCAAGTTACTCGTGAGTTGGGACTAGCAGTTTTTCTTGGACATTATAGTCAAAGTGAAATTAGTTTCAGAATATCTTAAACATTCGACATCAGCTGCGCCAACGAAACGAAGTATTGGCACGCGTAATTCGTCTGGTTGTGATACGCGAGAGCTCCAACCTATGAATAGCTGGAGCAGAACAAATGGCAGCATCAGTCCAATTTGATTAGAAACAAATGTAGATGAAATTCAGCTTGATCAACCATCCATAAGATTTTCTTAATTCTTCTCAATTGTGATTTTAAATATAAATGTAAAATGTCTGTACGCTGTGAGTGAATGTAAGATGAAAGTTCGCACAGAGCTATTGAGACAAAAGAATTTCAAGAAACTCGAGATCTTCAAAGGTTTCTTTGTGGCTACGAACAGCTTTAAATTATAAATTAATTTTTGTGCGACGAGTACCTCAATGTGAACAGACAGAATTACACGAAATAAATAATGGAAAGATGAAATGTGATTCAGCGTTAAAAATGTTGTGAACGACGATCCGAAATTTTCGAGCCAGTGCACATCAATCGAAACTGCAGTGGGAGCTTTTTTCTTTCAGTCGGAGCTAATTGTTGTGAAACTAGGACGGATGGTGGAAAACAATTTTTTAACATTGATTCCGGATTACGTCGACGTCCAATTACCTCATTAATTATTCCGAACCGTAGAGTAAAACTTCAAATGAGGGAGGAATTGCATTTCCAGGAAAATGGTATCGCATCGAATGATTTTCCGATTCCTTACTAAGGTTGAATTTAAAGTTTAAACTTTAGCTTTTAACTTTAGACTTTAGGCTTTTTTTCGCGTTTTTCGGCTTTAGACTTAAGCTTTAACTTTAGACTTTTCAAGTTTTGCTACTTTCACTTTCGCTTTAACTTTAGGATTTTAAAAAAGTCTAAAGTCTAAAGTGTTATTCCGTTATAAAAAAATCAAAAAACGGACCCTAAAATCGAGCGCGTGCAGAAATCATATGTACAAAAAAGTTGGCAGAAACTGCTGAAGTGAAATTGAAAAAATGTCTAAGAGAATTAAATCAATCTCGGTAGGAAATCTTAGGACAGAGTCAATGAGTTTTCAATGAAAACTTTTCACGCAATTCAATGGCCAGTTTGCTGCTTACGAAAAGCTAGAGTGGGACCGTAAATGCAAACAGAGTTGCATTGAGTTTTGGCTCTCGAAATGTAATGAATTTCCACTGCTCAGCAGCATTGCTCTTGACGTCATGGCAGTTCCAGAGACAGAAGTCTCAGTTGAGTGACTCTTTTCTCATTTGGAAATCGTCTTCACCGATAAGCGCAGCAGAATGGCACCAGAGCTTCTTGAGTCGATCTTGCTACTTCGCTTCAACAAAAAATCCACGCAAATGGCTTATAAACGGATTAAAGAGCACTTTGATTATTTCTTCGACTTTAGACTTTCTTTAGACTTTAGCTATAGCTATAGGGATTTGAAAATTTTGATTTTAGCTATAGCTTTAGCTTTAGGTTTTTAAAAATTTGGTACTTTAGACTTTAGCTTTAGGGTTTAAAAAATGTCTAAATTCAACCTCTGTTCCTTAGTGTTCCTAACATGCTGAGGAATCGGAAAATCATTCGATGCGATACCATTTTCCTTACCGTTTTCCCGGAAATGCAATTCCTCCCTTATTTGAAGCTCGCCCTTAGTTGAAGTTTTACTCTAATTTATTTACTGGAGATTTCCCAAGAACTTGGTGATGAAATTTCACAGAGCTTTAGGGCTAAACACTGCGAACATGACTCATTAATCATTTAGACGCTCGTTTCCCCCTTTAGCAAATCCTTCTCAATATTCCTCGGTAATTTCAACAGAAAAAAATAATTTTCCGGCTTACCTTTTTCTTTTTCTCCCTGCAGGAGGCCAACGGAACCAAAGAACCTTTTATCCAAAAGTTGTAAGAGCTGCAGAGCTGTCGCCTGAATATCGACGCGAGGACAGCCGGAAATCACCATTGTTACAGCTATAACCGATGTGTAATGATCGCACGGGTACTCTCTGAAAATAAAAGAAATATTTTAAGCAACAAGGTAAAGACAGAAAAAAGCAAAATGATGATTTTAATGGATTTGGAGTCTTTCAAAAGCTTCTTCATGACATGAAAAAATAAAGAGATTACGACGTTGTTTATGTGGCATCATTTTTGATTGGCACAGTACTGATTTCAAAGGTTTTTAGCGTCGAATTTACGCGGACCGAAATTTTTCTGTTGAATTACGCAAATCGCTTCTGCTGAATTCTGTAATTTACAGCATTGGTAATTCAAATATTTTAACTACATATGAGAATGGAATTTCCGAAGGCAAATGTATGTGTATGTATTAGAAATTGAAGGGGAAGGAGCTTGAATTGATAGCCAAGTCCTTCCACGGGCACGCAGGCTTAAGAGCCCATTGTACCAACGCTTCCCATACATTGTGGGCGAACCACAATTTTTATAGACGAGTCAATTTAAGCCGATGCGCTCTCTTGGGGTTACAACCTGTCTCATTTCCACCTTTTCGGGATTACTTCCTTGCCGCCGGTGACAACATTAGTGGAATGGAGGCGCCTACTGTTACTCCCGTCGATCCGTTCGATAATGAGACCATCGAACAGATGATTCTTTCTCCAGTAATCCTTACCATCCTTGTCACTTACAGACACTGGTTAAACCCCTCCTCGGGTGGATAGGGAACCCCGAACGAAAGCGCTTCGTCTTAGGACTTTGCATTTTTACATGCATTTGGCACTAGCAGCGTACTCTTTGTACGTACAATACTAAACGTACGGTGACGCTTTTGCTTTTTCTGTGCTTTGTTAACCGGCCGAGAGAGGAACTCTCCGAAAACTGAAACTCCATACACTCTTTGGGATTCGAACGCAGCGAAGCAGCGTTTCTACTCGTCACAGAAAAGTTGCAACGACAGGGCGAATCCACCTGAGCTATTTCAGCAAGTTAGCCGATTACCGAAGGCAAAACTCCAATCAGCGCCTAAACTGCAAGCCAAGATTACGCAAAAAAGAAAAACTTGATGACGTAAGAGAACATAACTTTTTTAACTAACGAGACTCCCGATTCGAGAGCAGATTGATTCAAGCGATGTATTTTAATTCACCCTCAATAATTAATAGCTTAGGTTCATTAAAATAAATGAGACCTTTCTTTCAAACGGATACACCCTAATGACTTTGCATATTACTTACTTCGCGTTGAAAATCGACGACAGGGCGAGGAAGCAAGCGTCTGCCTCCCGTGGCACGGCTGTGTAACAACGATCAATTACCCACTCGAGCAGCATGCCTATGTCCGGGTTACATTCTAGAAGAAGCACGACGGTGTCTTTCGCCAGTTGATAAATCTAAGAGAAAAATCGTCAGAGGATATTTGCTGTTAGTGGAGCATTGAGGACTTTCAATTTGATTTCGTTTAAAGCACAAAAAGCTAGAGGCTTTATCATCTTCAAATGTTTATTTGTATTTGTCAAATAAGTGAGATTTGTGCTCATAAAAATTTTATGCAGAACAAAACGTTCCGATCAATTGTTCAGTACTTAGATTGGAGATTCATTCGAGTTTCCATAATTTGCTTATTTATGGAATCGAGTGGAAGATTATTGTTTGAAATCTCACCTTATCATCAGATGATGTCAGAAGCAAGTCGAGCCAAAAGTATATGTTCCCGTCTTCGCCCAGATTTTGCGTGTCGAAGCAGGATCCGCAACATAGAAGAGCCGACATTGCCTGAGAAAATCAAATTACTTTGAAATTTTATTAAACCAAAAACGTTTGAACTCACCTGAAGGGCGCAGTACTGCAGCTTTTCATCTTCGTTAACGAGGCTGGATGATGATACGCCTAAAGGCTTCGCATATTGCCCGCTCCACGAAGCAAACAGATTGAAAAGGTTTCTCTTCAAATCGCGTGACAGGAGTGTATTACAGGATTCGACTACGTCGGCAGAGAAAATTATTAGAAACATTTCAGCGGAAGAGTTTTTCATCAAAAAATTTAGCAAGAATGCCAAAACTCACGGGTAAAATTTTTAATCATGATGCGGATAAAATCGCAGAAGTGAACTTTAACTTCCCGCATGCTTGTGTTGTCCTTGTCGATTTCAGTTTCCAGATAAAGTCTTGCGCCATCCATGTAGTCGACAAATGTCGGGTGGAGCGACATTGTGTCGCGCTCTAGAACGCAAGGGCTAACACCAAACGTTCCGTTTTCGGCTATCAACTTAAGCACCTTTACGAGCTGCAAACGAAGAGCATCGCGGCGCCGTCTTCTTCTCATGTTTTCTTGTTTACGGTCCACTGCCTCACGGATGTAAGCAACAAGTTCCTCCATCAAGTCTCTATATTAGTTCAAATATGCAAATATAAAATTTCCCTTCTTCGGCATTGCCTATAATTTTTACTCACTTTAAAGCATCGTGGTTGATGAGGCCCAAAGCACTCACAGCTGAGTCTCGAATATCGGCAACTTCGCACCTCAGCAACGGCACAATTAGCTTATACAAAGCCGATGATAATCCACTGGCGCTTTTGTCATTTCGGTCGGTATTCATAGAGTCAGGCGACGAGCTTTGTAAGGAAATCAAAATGTTTTGTGAATCCATTTTCTTAGAGAGCTTCTATTTCAGTAGCTCAGCTTGAGATTGCTTTGCAACAACATGTCAACATTGCTTTCAACATAAAACCTCATGTGAGTATTGGATTTTTGGTGCGTCAAAGATTCGATATACAAAGCGGGTAGACGGAAACAAAGTTATTTGTCAATTTAAAACATTGTAACAAATATTTGGAATCACAACACAATTTCTAGCAAAACTATTCTAACAAATCCATAATATTGTTTGGCTGGTTTTAGTTACCCATGTCGAGGCTTCTTGCGTCCATGCGACAGAGGCAGAGTAAATCTCGTGACAATTCCCTCGGGTCCGAAAACTGACGATGGTATATTGTCCAAGGAGTCGGAGAGCGACTTCGTATCCGCCGATTGTTCATGCAAACTTTTTTAATTAAACATTAAAGCCGCACACGAACGTCGGAGTATTTATTTAGAATCATTCAAAATCAGGAGAAAATATATTATTAAAATTCAGTTAAACTGATTAATAGATTATATAAATAAATGGACGGCAAACTAGATGAAACATTGATTGTGATTGTTTGACCATTTGATGTGTTTTACCAACAAAAGCAAACTGGCCATTTAAATTGTGTTGGCGATCTAGGATACCTGTAAAGCTTGTGTAAAGCCTCTTAAGCTCTATTTGTATCATTCTATAATTGCAAAAGAGCTTTTTATTGCGAAAAATTTCTTCAAAGGAAATTTCTAGGAAAGTGACAGAGAAAAGCTAAAATTTGATATCATGAAAGCTCTGGGCGCAATTTCACAGAATCCGATTCGACTGTGTATAAGTTTGTGGGCGGTTTAAACGTTGATATGAAAACGGAATCGCATCACTTAACTTTTTCGCAAAGCTGTCAAAGAGCTTAGATATTTTGAAGAGTGCATGCATATGATTTAATTAGGCATGATGCAAATGGTAAAAGCAATGTTCAAATGACTGTGAAAATGAAATTGGAAACCTTTCTGCACTCACCTAAGGCTCAAGTCGGGCGAGGCGCAGCGAATGGTAACAGCCGGTGCTACTGATGCTGGAATCAGACGCATTGCCAGTTTGATTTGATTTTTCCAGAGGTTCACGAATGAATCACGTTGACTTTCAGTGAGAGGTTTCTTTGCAGGAGCCGAGCTTCTGAGAAGCGATGCACGGTTGTCGCTCACAGGTCTATTTGAATGAAAAGGACATTCGTTTTCGAGGTCAACGTTCGAGCTCAACATTATAAACTTACGTTGGGTCAATGATTGCATACAAGCTTTGAACTCGTTGGTAGCACAAAGGCCAAGCCTGAGACACTACTGTCGGACACTGTTGTAGAACTCGGTTACGCTCCATGAAGCCGAACAGACAAGCGGACCATGGATCGAACTGTGAGCAGTTGTTGGTTGCTATTTGTGATAATCCTTGTCCGACTGTGGTTAACTTCATCGACTCTTCTACATAGCCAATACTCCAGACGCTGCTGTTTCGCTCAATGATCCACTGCAAATCAATTACGTTTGCATTCAAAATTGCCGTTCGCTCGCTCTGGGGTAGCATGTGAACAATCGCGTCCAAAATCTGTTAGACAAAAAGTATAAATTGGAAATTTTAGTTCAACGCTTCTAAATTTGAACTGATTCGTTCACCTGTGGACAGCATTTGTCAACAACATCGATCAAAGGCAGCTCAGTTTCTGGGATGCCAATCAGCTTCATGATGCATTTGACTTCCTTCAAAATATGAACGGCAAGCTTTCTAGGTGCCGGTCGGTAATTGCAAAGCATAATGAGCGCGAAGCCTTCAACAAGGTGTAGTGTCGTTGAAATTGGAATCTCCGGTTTTCTAGCCACATCAGTCGAAGTCGCAGATGCTGCAGATGATGGTGGATGGATACCGCTATTGGAGTTGACGCTAGAGTTTGTGCTTGTTGTGCCTGTTGAATGCTGGTGTGCCATTTGAGACGAAGTGTAACCAGAGTCTTTTGCAGAGATGACAGTTCCTATTGTTGTCGTTGTCGTGTAGTTTGAGTTTATGCCTGTGGTTGTTTGTGACGCATTGGCTGGCTTAGAGACACAAATGATGGGAGATGTTTTCTCCAAAGCTATCTTCCATGTGCTAAGTAGCATGTGTAGCATCCTCAGCCCATTATCGAGTAAATGCGGATATGTATCGTTTATATCTCGTGAAAGGAACTGAGTGAAGCCTTGAATAACATCTTGACGCCAGTCTGAGAAGTCCTTAATCAGAGTTTGAAGAGACTGATAGGCAAGACCACTCAGCTCTTCGTCCATATGAACTGTTGATCGAGCTAGGAGATCAACAAGCTCCGATTGGCTGATGTTATCGGGAATTAACCGAGGAATGGCAGCGATGCAAGTTCGAAACAAGTCAATCTTTGGTTTTCGTTCGCCCGTTAGCATCTCATCGGGTTCCTTGTTTAGATTTTGAGTATTCGTCATCATCAAAGGACGGCCGAAGTTAACGTCAAGCGCTCGAATAATATCAACAAACACGCGTCGCACGTGTGGAAAATAATTATTCATTCCTATGCTTTTGGCCATGTCTTCAGTGAGGAGTTTTGTTAAATAAGTTTTCTTAACGCGGAGAGTGTTGCCTGAAGGCAAAACAGCCACTGTACGCGGCATCGGAGGCTCGCCATCCTTCTGCTGGAGCGAGTCGGCGACCACCAAAAAAGCTCTTAGACCGATGCTCATTCTTTCCGGTGTCATGATAATTTTGATTGGGCGGCCCACCCACAACAGCTCGAAGACAATCTCCCGCATAGCAAAGTCCAAGCGCTCTTGTGCGATGAACTGAATAATTTTCACAAATATATTCAGTGGCATGTCACGTGGAACGACCGCTTTGGAGCCTCGAGGGAACAATGAATTAACGATGCTCTGAAGCCTCGAATGAGTCGCGGAATTAGATTCGCATTTAATTCTAATCATGTAGACCCAGAGGAGGCGGTAAAGTGACTCGAGAGCGACGCGGCTCATCTTTTGGTCTCGATTTTTCAGGTTGCTCAAGCACATCGCAAGGAAGTAATGCCAGTTATTTAGAAAGAACGTCTTTTGGGAAACGCAGAGCAGGCACGTCACTAGCGGAAACAGAGCGAGTCGATGTTTGTTTTTGGTGCAAGCGTCGAGCGTTTGAGAGTACAAGAGATCCACGAAATTTTTAACGCACGGTACATTAACTTCATTTTTCACCGCCGCCGCTACAGGAACGAGAATTTCGACAAATAATCCAGCAAGCGCATGTTTAATGTCTTTGTCCTTCACTTCAAGAAAATATTGAGCGCACTCGTGCATGAACTGGAAGGAAGCTTCGAATTCTTCAATCGGGACCATTTTCACTCGGAAGAACTTCATGCCCATGAGAAGGCTGATAATGCTTTGCGTCGTATGTGGGCTTGGTTCTCGCGCTCTCAGCTCCTTTAGTTCGGAAGTGAAGCGTTTCCGGATCGAGCCGAAACGGCATTGAGCCAAAGTTCCAACGACTTCACCATAGAGATCAGCGATTATGTGAATGTTGTAGGAGTTAGGTGAGTTTTGAATTCCGTCGCGGTATTTGAAGTGCCGAAACGCAAGATTCTCAATGTTCTTGATGATGTCCTCATGGCCCGGATGGAACGGAAGCTGCTTCAACACTTCAAGTAGAGCTAGACAGAAGATGAATTCGACTGCTGCTTCTCGCCGTTGCAATTGCATTTCTAGATCACAAATCGAGCCGATCAAATTCCAGTCAATATCTTTCTTCATCGTGTCGCTTTTGAATTCAGTGTCGGAGATTTGACGTCGATGCCATGCCAAGAGCGCTCTCAGAAGCGAAGGCAGGCAATGTTCGGCTACAGATCCAAGTGCAAGCAGCAGTTGGTCGAACTGCGGATCTTCCCCACGTTGCAAAAGCTTTGAAATCTGCTTTTCCGAGTTTTCCAACATGACGCCTTCAATTTTCTTCTCAGCTTGTTGCGTGAAGTCAGCGAAAAGAATTCGCATAACGACTTCGCCTGGCCGCAAGTTTTCCGACGATGCAAACATCATAACGTTTTCGCTGCTCGAGTATCCACTAGCTATGAACGAAGATCTATTGTTCGAGCTCCACCAAGGCAAAAGACTTGAGCGAGTCGAGAGCGGTATCGAGTTAAAGATTGGCGACTTCACAGCATCGATTTCGTTGTTTAGCGAGTCGTCATCAGATCTTGAATGTTTTCCGCTTGATAACGGCGATCCACTTAGTGACTGGTGAGGTGATACGACGGTCTCTATCGATGCCGATGAAATCGTTTGGTTGGTCGACGAATCACTTTGATTGTGTTGATTTGAATCTACGAGAATAAAGGAAAAGAAGCGATCGATGAGTTCGATAAATCGATTGACATTCAAAGTTTGCTTTCGTTTACGAGCAGATGATGGGGAGTTGTGACCGAGTCTAGCTAAAAATCGCATTAGCAAACTACTTTTCGACGAACTACGGCGGTTATCAAGCATGAAAGCTTTTTACGGATGAACTCATTATGTAACTTTCTTTAATTATTTTCACGAAACCGCGCACTTGTCCAACTCGCCGCCACAATATGAAATATCGATGGAAAATCTGATCTGTGATTTTTCAATTGTGCTTTCGCATGTTTATTAATAAAATTATCATCGATATGAGGAGCGAGGGAAGAAGAGCGTTTGTTTATTAAAGCGATACTGAATTTGCGAGCCTCAGAGCAATGACTACAGATGAAGACTGATTCACACATCTACAGAGCGAGCTTTCATCATAGAGCAGCGCTTGGACATCTGAGATTTGTTCCCGAGCAAACGATTATTAAAATGTACATGTAATTGTGTCGATTGGCCCTTAGTCGGGTGATTCACTCGCCAAACCAGCTGATGTTAACGCGAAACGCCCTTGGGCGCAATGTTCACAAGAGACTGATCATAATGTTGGTTTTGGCATGTTTACAGGCGACTACAGACTGTCGGGAAATGGCTGGCGAGAATGTTTGTGAGCACGAGCAAGCGGAAAATCAATGCGATTAAATTTGTTATTTTCCTTTAAATATTCACACCCACTTTTTCCGGATCTTATATTTCAGTTGTTTTGACGCGACCTGAGACCTAAAACGCGTAACTAACGTCCTGAGAAGTCGAGATAAACGTGGATAAACGAAATAGAACGGTTAAATGTGACACAGTTTGAATTTCTTGTTGCCATTGTTGCGGAAAATTATTGAAATCAATTTAAGTCATTAAATCCGCCCAAACTTACTTGAACTTCGATCAGCCGATGATCCTCCACTACTACTGTCTTGTTTATCCATAATTAGAGGCCAGTAAACTGAAGTATTCCAACTAAAATCATCACTGTTTACTAAATTTTCTCGCAAATTTCGAGTTGAACTAGTGCGAACTCGTCAAATGGTTGGGACGACGAGAGAGAAATTCAAGTGAGATTACTAAAGCGATGGGACAGATTACACTAGAACCAATGACTACGCAATAGTATCTGCTATTTCTGGTCGAAGATCCCTGACAAATTGCAGTTTTGATTATCTTGTCTGGCACTGACTTGGTAAATTATATGGCAAAGATTTTCTTCGAAAATTTTATCAAAAACCAATTTACAACTTTTATAGAGAGTGTCATTCGAATATCCCGATAAACATTCAATCTTCATAACATATTTAATCGATCCTGTCTCAACTTCATGCCGAGACATTCTTCCTTTCCACCAAAATTGATTTTGAACATTTTTTTGAGCAATTTTTTGGAAATTTGATATTTTCTGTTTTCTGAATTTTGAAGTTTGTTGTTTTTGAGTCGTCTTAAGTTTTTTGTGTCTGGCAATTTCGTTTATTGAATCGTATCGCGGTGATGGAAGAAAAGATTGAAGTTCATCCGCTGTCAGATAATCCAACAAAGGCATGGGAGGAGATATCGAAGAGTCAACGAGTGATCAAAATCGCCTACAAGCCACCGAAGACAGAAAACACTGATCCCAATAAAATAAGAATCGTTGCTATGTCAGATACCCACGCACTAACACGGCATCTGAAGTTTGACGTTCCTGATGGCGATATTTTTATTCACGCGGGTGATTTTTCGGCGTGCGGGAAACTTGGGGAGATTACAGAATTTAACGAATGGCTGGGGACTCTTCCGCACAAGCACAAACTAGTGATCGCGGGCAATCACGAGGTTCTGACTGTTACCCCGAGTTTCATCTCGCTTCTACAAAATATTCTTTCCATTCTAATTCTAGCTTAGCTTCGATCCAGCGTTCACACATCCCTTGTCAAGCAAAAGCAGTCAACGCTCGGATCACGGTTTACTAGATGAAATTCCTTTGCTCGGTCACAGGAAGGAGAACTTGGAGGATGCTGTGAGCACTCAGAACATTCGCCAGCACTTAACTAATTGCACTTACCTTGAGGATAGTGGCGTTGAGCTCTACGGACTCAAATTCTGGGGCACACCACACCAGCCTGAGTTTTGTCGATGGGCGTTTAATCTCAAACGGGGACAGGAGATTTTGGAGAAATGGAATCTCATACCAGGTTTGTCTTAATGTCTTATAATTCTTGGAACATATTTCATCTCATCTGTCTCAAACGCCAGCCGACACTGACATCCTCATCACTCACACGCCTCCTGTCGGTTTCAACGATTTATGTTGCAGCGGAGTTCGAGCTGGTTGCGTTGAACTTCTGTCAACGATTCAGAAGCGAGTCAAACCGATTTACAACATATTCGGCCACGTGCATGAGAGCTATGGGCTATCCAGCGATGGAAAAGTTATTTTCATCAATGCCTCAACTTGTAATATTGAGTATCTACCGAACAACCCCCCGATCGTCTTCGATTGCAAAATCAAAAAGCCTTGAACAAGTTCTCTCATTACAGGAATCGCTCAAATCTAGTCACTTCTCCACTGTCCTTATTAAGCTGTAAATAAATTGCTGCAATCTTACAAAATAATTCTAAATTTGACAATCGTTTTATTTTTTGTCTTTTTTAGGAGTTCACTTAACTTTAAGGTCGCTAATGCTAGGTTTGGGCTGTTGTTCCGGATTTTATTTCACTTCTACAAATTACTTCCTCAATTGAATTTCAATAAAGCTTCTCGTTTGTAAATTAGAAACGTCAAGCAGACGGCCGATTCGTGAATGAATGAAATTATAATCGTACTTTAAGCAAAAGAAAAAATATGGAAAATGTTGAGCTCGCAAAATAAGTTTTCGTTTCTCTAATTTAGGTAGAGGGGAAGAAAATGTTCAATCAAGAATCTGGACAGCTGATTGCGTGTGTAATCTAGTATGGAACATTGGAAAAAAGATATGACACACTCTCGCCGTTATGAGTTCTGCGTACGGCCTCAGCGAACATCATCGACACGTCAATGCATTGGATCTTGGGGCAATCCTTCATATGGCCGTCTTGTGGAATTGTGTTGGTCACAACAACAGCTTCGAAGCAAGCGTTGTTGATGCGCGAAATAGCAGGCCCGCTGAAGATTCCGTGCGTAAGAATCGCGTAGACCTTCGTCGCTCCAGCTTCGAGAAGCTTCTCTGCGGCGTGGCAGATCGTTCCGCACGTGTCGGCCATGTCGTCGACTAAAATTGCAACTCTGTCTTTCACGTCACCGACGAGAACCATTGAAGCGACCTCATTGGCCTTCTTGCGCTCTTTGTGGATCAAAGCAAACTCCACGTTCAATCTGTCAGCTATAGATGTAACACGCTTGGCACCGCCGGCATCTGGGGAAACAATAATGGAGTTTCGCCATTCTGAAATGTTCTCCTTGATCCATTTCAGCACGGCTGGTTCCGCGTAAAGATTATCGACTGGGATGTCGAAGAAGCCCTGAACAGAAAATATTTTGATTAGTAATTGTGAGAAAATGAATTGCAATCAACTCACCTGTATCTGTGATGCGTGAAGATCCATCGTGATGATGTGATCGGCTCCAGCAACCGAAAGCATGTTAGCTACCAATTTGGCAGAAATCGGAGCTCGGCTCTGTGAAAACAAACACAAAATAGAAATTTACACCATCCAACTCTCTACTCAGCTAATAAAATTATCTAAACTGTTATCGTAATATATTCCTTAGACTTGGGGTTGTGAATAGGAAAGAAAAGTGAAATCAAGTAGTTATTGGGAAAGTTTAAACTCATGCACAACGTGACTAAAAGTGTTCTGAATGATAAAGTGATAAAAGAAGGCGTTCTAAGATCCCCCATTAACGATTCATGCTTTGTAAGTTAGTTCAAGTTAGTCGTGATGCTGTCTAAAGCAAGAAAAAGTAAGAAGCATCCTTCTTGTTGTCATGAGAATGAGATTGCTTCAGCGAGAGCCCCTTCACATAAGGTTCTTTCATCGCAGTCGAGGTGCGTTTGTGAGTGATAGATTTGGAATTTAGGAATTGCTTAACAAAGAAGCTGACAACACATTTTACCGTAATCTACAAAAGAAAACAAAAAAAGTTGGTATTAATAAAAGTTCGCATGAGTCGGGCACAGATACTGTAGAATGAAGTATAACTAGGAAAGAGAAAGAATGAGTTGGGGGGAGGAGAAGACGTGGGCTTTCATAATCTTAACAGCAACGACCTCCAAAACAAATTAAAACTGATTAACAAAAACTTCAATTGAATGACGGAGGATCGATAAAACTTAATCAATTGACTATTAAACGAAAAGGAAAACGTGAGGCAGCGTCAAAACAATCGTCGTTGATAACGCTATTTATATTTGTTAATAAAGTTAGTGAAATCAAAATAGCAAACTCACGAACTTAATGATTGTTTTTGCCAAATTCTACTTTCCCAAAACTCAAAATGGTCTGACATCTCTCAACTGAAACATTTGTTGACCAACAACGTGACCGATGATGGAGAAGATATTTGTAAAGGTAATCGTAATGATTGGATTATATTAGACATGATTGAGAGCACAGCAACAGAACAACCAACTTTACAAACATCTAAAAAACATGAAATGAAGCGATAAGAGTTCATTGGAATCAATTAACTCAGCTACGATGAGACTAAGCGAGAGGGGAAGGAGAAAACTCTTTGAATTTGAATAAAAAACCATCCTGTGTGCTAAAGAAAAGCTCAAGTCCTTAAAAACAAATCTTCGAACTTTACGAGGATGAAAAGGAAAACTCTTGTTAAACTTTTATCGGAAAAGATCAAAATTATCCGCTAAATCGTTAAAACCGTCAATGAAATGACGATTACTCACAATATACATGTCGGGCACGTAGTCCTATAAAACATAAAATTAGACAGACAAAGAGACAGAGTGATAGATTCAGAGTCAAGTGTGATCTATTCTAGGTTTTGATTTTGAAAAATGCTGGATACAGTTTGGATCATTTATGCACAGTAGGACGAGAGAATGGCTTTAAGGATGCTTTTCCATCAACCTTCGCTTCATTGACGAAAGCGTCATTGGATCACTTCAGAGTGCAAAAGTTATCTCAAATTCATTAAAAAATATATTTTCAATTTTACTCAATTCGATTCCATTTACTTGTTATCAGTTTTGCTTTCCGTTTCATGGCGGTCAGGCAGTGGAAAACATGTTAATGTCAATATCAGCTGGCAACACAACAAACAAACATAGAGGCCGAGCCATCTGACGTTAGTCGTCTGGTTAATGAGTGCATTCAAGTACGCATGCAGTTGATTAGTTCACAAACATCGAACGATTCTCAATCTCATCGAAAACTATTTTGTTCTGTGACGAATGAATCTTCAAGGATTTAATGTGTGAAGTACAATGAGAGAACAAAATTATTTTCTTCAAGATTCCTCGAACTTTTATCGCAAATGTGGAAATAAATTTTGATCCTAAACAATCGTCTAATGGACGCTGGACACAACAAAGTACAGTGGGTGTGACACCTGAAATTGCATTATTTGGTTCCCCAAGTGTGTTTACGTGTGTTTATGGCCAAAACATTTCTACCAGGTAAAAGATAAAAGAAAGAAACAATAATTCACCCGAAACTTCCACTCGTTTGACTTCTTCAGCAACTCAGCCAGCTTTTCATCGCCAGACTATCGGGTCGAGCGCCGCATGAGATTGAAATTGGCACAAAAAAAGATCCCCGAGGACAATTCATTTAAGGAAGGTTTAGTAGGCGTGTGCGCACCGACGTTAGAAAATTCAGTAAGCGTGTGTTATCAGTTTGTTCGGAAAGATACAAAAGAGCTTCTTTAATAAAATCATAAGTAAATAATTTTGATTATTCAATCACCCGATAACCCCGGAGAAGAGTTCGCGGACCTCCTGCGAATTATCTCCGGGTGGTTTTCGGGGACAAGAGTGAGATTACAACAGCAAACACAGACAGTTGTGAGTCACTTGATACGATCACGTTTTTCTTGACGACAGCGCGCGACTTTATGTCGACCATTCTCAAGAAAAAAAAGATACTTCCACATTCTCTTTTTCTGGCAAACATCAAAATTTACAGAGAACTTAAACTAACTTAGCATCATCAACAAGGAAAGTCTTGTTTGTAGGTAAGCCAATCAATGAAAATAGGGGAGAAATAATCATAGAAAAACCAAACCAAATCCGATAATCATAAGAGCGATTATTGTTGAAGGATATTGAAAGCCACGGTGGACACGAGAGCGTTGTAAATGTTCGGCTTACCTTATCCTTCTTGTCTTGACGCGCGTAAGGGAAGCACGGAATAACCGCGGTGACTCTCGATGCTGATGCGATTTTGCAAGCGTTGATCATAATCAGAAGTTCCATAAGGTTGTCGTTGATCTCGCCTGAGCCTGATTGTACGATGTACACATCTTCGCCACGAACAGATTCGCCGATCTCAACGCTAAAACGACGAAGAGAAGATTTGTTGGTTTCTGGCCGATCGAAAATAGAAGAAAAGTTTTCTATTTCTGTGCAACGATGCTCATCGACAAGTGGCTGTCATAAACAGCTTATGCTTTTCAAGGTCGCGTTGCAGTTTTCAAGGGAAACTGAAGAGAGGCTGTTAATCAGCTTGCACAATGTCATTCCGCGCATGTCTCGCGAACAAAAACAAATCAACACTTTCATAATATTATTGCTCGTCAGGCGACGCGTTATCGACCAAACAAAGTGCATCGATTTTATGCTGACTCGGAAACTTTGGTACCTGGCTCTTCTCTACCTGCTTAACGGATTTTCCCTTTTTCCCTTGAAGCACGACACTGATATTTGAGATCTTCCAGGAACGAGTGAGGTTATTTGTATGACTTCATTCTCTCTGCACGTTTTCATCTTCTCATGGCATAAATTACCAAAACGTTTTCGTTGTCTAGGCTCAGCTGAGATCGCTTTTTCTATCGACGCGCGGAGAGCAAAGCGCAGTTTTTAATCTTGAGTTCAATTCAAGGTTACAATAAGATTTCTTCTTCATCACTAAATTCATAATTCCGATTCTTGTCACTTTGCTTGCTCCTCGGGAATAACTGTACTTGATGATACGGATCACCGAGCAGCGAATATGAGACGGCAAATAGACAATCAACTGAGATAATAAGAAGAAAACCGTCTCACCAAGTTTCTAGATTCGAGAATTTTTTCGTCACAACCTTGCCCAGATCGATGCCGAGCCGATCCACGATCCTCTGGGCTAAGTCCGGATGTGATGTTCCAGAAAACACTTTAATGTTGGGCATCTTGCTGCACTGTTTGTCTATCGAACGATTAGAAAGAAACTAATCCACATTTGTTTTCACTCGCTATCTGATGAGATGTGAAACTGTTGAAAGGCCCGCGGCTTTCGTTTCGTTTGAGGCAAAGCCTTGGCTTCATTTGATTCGAAACAGTTCAAAGTTCCGCTTAAAGGAAAATCTTAAATTCTGAGAGAAACCACAATAATCGTGAAAGATGGCGAACATGGCTGTTTCAAGAATCAAACGAGAGTTCAAGGAAGTGCTGAGGTGAGCTTGAGTCGAACGAAATTGTTCACATCGCGGGGAGAATGTCACGGGAATCACATTTTGTCAGTTTTCTTCTTTTGTTTTGATTGAATTATGCTCGAGCGAACTCACCTGAAAGCTCCTTTTCCAACTGTTTTTCCATCAATGGGCCGATGCAAACTGCGCCTCGTTATCTAATCGACGCTTCTATAAATATTCGAAAGCGCAAATTGCCCGAATAGAATTCATCCAACTGACGTATCGCATGACATTCAAATTTTGATTTTCTTCGATTCACAGAAGCGAGGAGATTGCACAATGCTCAATCAAACTGGAACTGGTCAACGATTGCTTCACAGAGCTGCGAGGCGAAATCGCAGGTCCTCCAGGTAATCACAAGCCATCAAGTAACCTTTGGATGTAACAACTTCTTCTTTGTTTACTTAGACACGCCGTACGAATTCGGCACGTTCATGCTTGAGATTCATGTTCCAGAGACGTATCCGTTCAATCCTCCGAAAGTCAAGTTTCTCACAAAGATCTGGCATCCAAATATCTCATCTGTTACCGGGGCGATCTGTTTGGATATTCTTAAAGACAACTGGGCCGCTGCAATGACATTGAGAACAGTTCTGCTCTCTCTGCAAGCTTTGCTGGCTTCAGCAGAGCCTGATGATCCACAGGATGCTGTTGTCGCTTCACAGTACAAGGAGAATTATGAGATGTTCTGCCGAACAGCAAAGCACTGGACTAACAGTTACGCTAAAGGTGAGAGTGCTGCTTGAGTTGATTCATGTTGGCCAACGAGATTCATTTTCAGGTCCTCATAAATTTCCCGACTTTGATACAAAAATCCAACGTCTCAAAGACATGGGCATCAGCGAGTTTGATGCAAGAGCTGCTTTAAGTCGCCACAACTGGGACTTGAATCGTGCAACCGAGCAACTGTTCAGTTAGTCGTCTCTCACTCACTGTCGTTAATATACTTTGCCTCCATGTTTGCTTCAATACCGCGCGAACCTAAGACATGTTCAGTTCAACACTTTGAGAACGTCGTTCGACAAGATCGTTACTTATTTTCTTTTGGTTTTCCCTTTTTATTTAAACTGAATCCCTTTGTGAATTTTCTTTAATTTTATTTTTCTATTCGATTAGCGAATCAAACTTATCTGCATGCAATTCTTCCCCTTCCGACAAGGAATAAAGACTTCAGTAAACGGAATCCCATCGTCTATGTACTATCTTCTAATCGGCAAGTAAAAGCTTCTATTTAGGCTTGATGATTTTCGCGTTCAGATTACGTTGCTTGATCGTCTCGCGCCAGTCGATTTCGAGCTTCATGTAAGTTCCACCCAGTTGATAATTTTGGAGATTCGGGTTTTGGTCGGACAGACCTGTCTTCTTCGACACGAGCGAAATGATCTGTAACAGAAAGATGAAACAATTGAGAGCTTTACATAATATTAAACGTTCAACCTGCTTCATCGCTTTTTCTTCAAAATCCCTCTGGTTATCTTGATTGCTTCGCGCCGATAAATTCTTCGACCACGTTCGGAATCCGGCTTTGATCCTGCGCTTATGACCGGTCGTGAGTGTTCGCGTTGGACAACATTCTGACTCTTCACCGTCGCTGCTGCTTGTGCTGCTCGAAGTCTGACGAAGAGTGTGCAAATTCAAGTCGCTTGATTCGGTTTCATCGCTCGAAGAGTCGGCGATAGATTGCGGTCGATACTTTCTTGGATTGAAGCGAATGTCTGCAAGAAATTGATTAGCAACGGTCGGCGATGAACCTACGTGAATTTTCTAACCATCGAAGTGGAGGACAGGGAGGATTCCTTGCCTTGCTCGATTGGACAAAATCGACATTCCACTCCACCAAGGCTCAGTGGAAGAGTTTGAGTTCGTCAGTTTTGTTGCTGGCGGTGGCTCAAACATCATCATATTATTCTCCGACACTTGCGTGACCAAGTTCAGTATCGCACGATCGCGATCGTTCTCGGCGACAACGCAATGATCGCGGAACTGACATCCACTTGATGGCCCCGCGATATTTTCGTAACGATATGCTAGCTGTAGACCGCAACATGGATATCGACCGATCTTGCCACCTTCTGACGGCGATCCGAGATACTGCGCGGTGTCAGGGTGAAAGAAACACCATTGCATTTGCGAAGCTGGGAAGTGCGTCTCGCAAACCGCACAGTAAAGGAAATGACAAGTTGCCCACAACCTCCAATAGACTTTTCGCCAAGATCGCAAATCTTTGTGCAAGTTTGAAACAAAATTGGAGAGACTCCAATTCTGATCTCTCACATGTGAACTTGCGATCTGTCCCCACCGATTAAGCTTCATATTTTGTGGGATGCAGTGAACATACGTCGAGACTGATTGCGTGAGATATTTTCCGCATTTCGAGCAACGGAATAGACCAGCAAGTGTCGCAAAATGTCCACGAATCGACTGAGCTTCAACCTCGCACAAGCTCTGAATCATTTTACAGAACAATCTCGGCTGAATGCGATCTTTCTTATCCTTCACCATCTCGAGCTCAAGGTTGGTAAACATTGAAGCCAATCGTGAAATAATATTGTCATTTAAGCAGCCCAGGTTGGGTGAGACCTTCACAATTTCCGACAAGTGCGCGTGGCAGTAAGAAAGGCAGTCGCAAAGCAAAGGCTCCATTTGAAGGAAACTTGCGGATACAAGAACAGGGACCACGTTAAGTGCACTTAGTTTCGGCCAGTTCTCTGACGATGCCATCATTTCTTTCTTAACCCATTTAATGAGCCAGTCGAATATTTCAAGATCACAATGAACACTGATGTCCATGTCCTCTAGCTTTTGCCCGCTAGTTATTTCGGCAAAGTATCCCATTTTCGACACGAGGAGCTTCTGAGGGCAGGTAAAATCTCTCGATACTCCTTTGACCTCATCGCAAACGTGGATCGTTAATTCGGGCTCGGCACTTGATTTTGTCTGATCAAGAACGATTGGCGACTTTTTGCGCAATGAACGTTGACTGAATATGATTCCGCTGCCGAGTTCGGTTGAGCTCATTTTCTTATCGATGGAAACCGCCGACTTCTGATTAACGATTGCTTGCTTCGCTTTGATCAAATTGGTGCTCGTAGGATTCGCCGTTGTAGGCTGACATGCTGACGGCGTAGGAACTTTTGGTGCTCCGAGCTGCTGTGGGCAAATAAAAGGCAAAAACGAATCAAGAATCCCTTGGCTCAGCACCTCGTCGAGCTTTTCTGTTAGGCACGGATTCAAGCTCGGATAAAGAATCGTGTCACAGCTTTCGGTAACTTTCGATCGAAGCGAAATATTCTTGTTAACATTCTTTCCCAGTCGCTTTTTCTTCTTGCTATTCTCGTCTTCCTTCAAATTTTCCTCTGGCTTTGCACTCGTGCTTGGCGTGTCTTTGTCGGAGAAAGTTTTGTTCTTCAATAATTTGTTCACGAGCTCATTTCTCGACAGCTGATCGTAGCTGAACTGTCCATCGAGTTTCGCACTCTTTTCAAGTGAGTCGTTGACACGCGAACTTATCTAGAACGAAACTGGCTCAGTAGGTTCGCTCCAAATTGAACGGTTTGTCTTCCATACCTTGAGGAACTGAAGAAAATCTTGCATGGAAATGATCCCAACATTCTTATCTAAACTTTCTTCTCGTACAAGAGACATTTTTACACTTAAATTTTATTGAAATAGCGAAAGAAAAACTCTAGCGATTTTGAGCGGAAAACGAAAATCAACAACGCTTTGGTTGCTATGGAAAAGCTCTGAAAAGAAAATGTTTAACAGCTTCAATAGATTCAAATGTTTGCATCATTTTCTGAAAAAAAAGACGCAAACGTTTATCGCCTGGAAATTTTAATTGCACAACAAACTAAAAATTTGCTGCGTTAGCCGCAATGAATAATCAAGCAGTTGGTAAAATTAAGTCAATAGCGCTTCGCGACTTTCTGTGAGTAGAAATCATTACAAAGAACGTTCTGTTTATTGCGAAAAATGATGAAATATAAAACGCGGGAAAATATTATTTTTGTTTACTAGGACTTACGATGAACTGAAATTCCTTCCTGGCAACCACTTGAACATTATCACCGGACCAAATGGAACCGGCAAGTCGTCGATCGTAGCTGCTGTCATTCTCGGATGTGGTGGAGAACCGGCTTTGCTCTCAAGAAGCAAAAGCGTAAGTCGTTACTGAAATTGCTTAGAGAATTTCATAATTTTCCGACTAATTCTAGGTTTCCGATTACGTCAAGAATGGAAAGAACAAAGCAATCATTGAGATCGAGATTGTGTCGAGCGAGGATGGAGATATCGTCACTTTCAATCGATCATTCGACAGAGACTCGAAAGAGGTTTATAAGATTAATGGAAAGGTCGTCTCCAAGAAAGAGTTTTTGCGACAGATCAAGCTGCTGAACATCCAAGTTGACAACTTGTGTATGTTCTTGCCTCAGGATCGCGTTCAGGATTTCACCAAAATGAACCCGCAGCAGCTTCTGCACAACACACAAATCAGCGTTTGTTCGCCAGAGATAATCGGCACATTTGAAAAGCTTGTCGAGATCCGGAAGGCACAGAAAGGAAATGCTGAAGTCAAGGGAGACCTTCAAACTCAACTTCGTGATAGCATCAGTCGCAAAGAACAACTTCAAGCTCTAATCGAGAACAACAGACTCAAAGATCAACTGATTGAAAGATTGAATATGCTGTCAAAGAAGAAAGCTTGGATTGAATTCGACAAAGCTAATGAGAAGCTGAAGGAAGTCATGGCAGATATGAGAAAGCTCACAGATACTATTAAAGCTAAGAACAAGCAGATTCAACCTTTGAAAGCCAAACAAGAGAAAACAGCTGAGCTCCAAAACACGCTGAAGAATGCGATTTCCAAAGCGGGCACAAATCTCAATGCAACTATCAATGAAATCGATCAACTGAATGACGGAGCAGATAAAGTTGAAGACGAGGTGAATCGAGCGAAAAGAAATCTAAGAAATGCCATAGAATCAGTTCATGATCATGAGAAACAAATGGAAGAGATGCAAGTTCTTATAAATCTCGATCAAAATGAGCTTCAGGAAGCCCAAAGATCCCTCACCGAGTCTGGCAATATTAATGAACAAATAAGGGCTGTCGATCTGAAGTCGGAACAAATTAAGAAGCAACAGGAAACGCTTATGAGGAAACGAAACGAGATAACAAAGTCTTTGGATGATCAGATCATTCCTTCAATGCGTGCATGCGACCGTAAAATCTCAGCGATCCTAGACACCCAGAAGCAACGAGCTGATGTGCTACGAAACAACTTCGAGGACACCTACAAAGCTTACCAATGGCTTCAGACAAACCGTGATCAGTTTCGAGGGAGAGTCTTCAATCCTATCATGACTGAGATCACAGTTAACCAGAAGGAAAACGCCAAGTACATCGAAAACACAGTTGCAATCAAAGACCTTACCGCTTTCGTTTGCACAAACAAAGACGACATGAAGCAGTTGATAGTCAAACTTCGAAATGAATTGCAGTTACAAGTGAACGTTGCTTTCTCCGAAGAAACCGACGAAATCTTATTCGAAGCAGATCGCGCCATAACTGATTATCCTCCGCAACTCGGTCTCTATTCCTATTTGATCGACATGTTCAAAGGACCAGCTCCCATCATGAATTATCTCTGTCGGCTCTATCACGTACACAAAGTCGCTGTTGGCGACGACCAGACTTTCAAAAACGCTTCTCAAGTTCCCGATGCATTTCGTTTGTTCTTCTCGACCAATCATCGCTTTCAGGTCAGAGTCTCGCTGTACTCAAATTGTAAATCAACGACTTCAGCTGCAATAACGGACAGAAGTTTACTCAACGTTGGAATTGATGCTCGCGTGAAGGATCGCGAAGAGCGTAATCTAGAGAAATGGAAAGCTGACGCAGTGACGGCAAAGAACAAACGCGCAGCTGTTGAAGCACAAATCAAAGACAACGAAGATCTTCTAGCTGCGATTCGAGAAGAGAGAAACGAGATCCAAAAGGTTTTGCAACGAGTCAAAAATTGCGCTGTAAAACTGCAGAAGAAAAAAGCTGAGTTTGAGGCTTTGAAGAATCAAAACATCGACGTGGAAGAGGAAAGGAAGAAACTTCATCAATTTGTCATCATTTCAATCGCCAAGCTCAACAAAATCAATGACAAACGCGTTGCGACCCTCACCCAGTACAAAAACCACCAAGTCGGTCAAGTTCTTGCTCGCAAAAAGCTTGAAGTGTTCAACGTTAGCACTGGAAATGTCGATGAAGAACTTCGAGTTTTGCAAGCTGAGCTTCAGGAAACAATGAACTTGAGGGAAAGAATCAAAGATCGCCTTCAAGATACTTCTCGCCGTTGTGAAAAAGCTGAGGCAGACGCGCGTGCACTTACCGACGGTTTGTCTCCAGAACAACCGCAATTCAAGTACAAGAAAGAATTCAAGGAGCTGCCTAATGTCATCGATGAGCTGTTGAACATGTTTGGTGAACTTCAAGGCCGCATTGATTGCATGAGAACTCTTGATCCTCAGGTCAAAGAAGAATATGAAACGCTTAAACAATTCATTAAAGACTTAGAGAGACAGTTAGCGAAAGAAAACTACCAGCACGATCAGATGGAAAAAGAGCTCGAAACTCTCCATCAAATTTGGTACCCTGAAGTCTCAAGGATTGTGGACATCATCAACGCCAACTTTTCCAATTTCTTCAAAAAGATGGGCTTCGTTGGCGAAGTGGAGCTGACCCAAAAAGAAGAAGTAAGTTTAGCAATCCGAAACCAAATGAAATTCTGATATTTTGTTTCTTCAACAGCGCGATTACACTGACTACGGCATCGCTATCCGAGTCCAATACCGTGACAGCGAGAAACTCCGCAATCTCAACCGTCATGTTCAATCAGGAGGAGAACGAGCCGTCGCGATTGCAGTGTACACTCTCAGTCTTCAGCATATCACAAGCGTACCTTTCCGATGCGTCGACGAGATCAATCAAGGCATGGACCCGAAGAACGAACGGAAAATCTTCCAAATGCTGGTCGACATCACCTGCCAACCAGATCAAAGCCAATACTTCTTCGTCACTCCAAAGCTCTTGGATGATTTGCCATATAATGATTTCATGGACATTCACGTCGTTCACAATGGCAAGAATATTGATGACGCTTTTGTCTTTCATACTCTTGAAGGCGACAGCGATGTTGAAGAATATTAAAGACTGATCATCATTCCTATTTGTTACAGTTTGTTGAATGACATAATAAAATATTTGTAAACCACGCACTCCTAGTTATTGTGTCGTATTTGAGTCCGCTAACGCTTATCAGTCATTAAAATTCATTCATTCTTCGTGGAAATTCGAACTCAGATACATTTGGAAGTGAAATTTCGTCTGCCAGATTTAACGGAAACTTTGAATTCAAAATAATCTGTTGATGCGAAAATTTTCGCTTCTTTCTTTCTTTTCTAAAATTTCACTTCACCGTGCGAGGTGCGTTTTTCTTAAATTATTATTTTTAGGTGGAAAATGGCTCATAAATTGGAATAATTTCATTGAAAACGAAATATAAAGCCAATAACTATTGACTGAGAGTGAAAGATTCCCTTGAAACAAAGAATTTCAATGATTATTTCATAAAATATTTTTCCGCTTCGAAGTTTCATTTTTCCTCGTTCAAAAACCTAAAAAGAAATGGTTAAAATAGGCTCAATAAATGAACTGTATTGCAATATATTTTTCTGTCGTTATCGACTGTAAAGTTAGTTTATCGCCGTTTTCAATGAAAATATATTTTGAGGTTATTTGCCTGATCAACATGCAATTGACATTCCTAAATTACCACTCGATCTCTCTTCTAATCATCATCAAACTTGACAGATTACAATAACTAACTTGATATCTTCTCTCATTTATCTTAGAAGACAACTGAAACCTTGAAAAATGGTGAGTTCAGTGACTGCTCTTGCTGTTCAAGTTCTAATCAAATCGCGCTTTATTTTAGGGTCGTGTCAGAACCAAGACAGTGAAGAAGGCCTCAAAGGTCATCATCGAGAAATACTACACTCGCTTGACTTTGGATTTCCACACCAACAAGCGCATCGTTGAGGAAGTTGCGATCATCCCAACAAAACCGTTGAGAAACAAGATTGCTGGGTGAGCTCCCATTCATTTGGGTCGCTCGTACACTCAGATGAAAGAATAATTTGTTTCTCGTTCGCAGTTTTGTTACGCATTTGATGAAACGCCTGCGTCACTCACAAGTTCGTGGAATCTCCATCAAATTGCAAGAAGAGGAACGTGAACGTCGCGACAACTACGTCCCAGACGTTTCAGCTTTGGAGCAAGACATCATTGAAGTCGATCCAGAGACCAAGGAAATGTTGAAGATGCTCGAGTTCCACAACATCAACGGGCTTCAGCTTACTCAGCCACCAACCCAAAACTTCAGCCGCCGAAACTAAGCTGGTGAACATGCAGATCGTCGACACCATCAATCGATTGCGCAAAAAATGATTTTACATTTGAATAAATTGTAAAACGAAAATGTTGAATCGTTTAGATGGAAATTTATGTAGGGGAATTAAATTCTATTACAGCTTTGGATGATCTCAGGATTAAGAGTGCTTGAGCTTAGAACCTGTTCGGCTAGCTGTTCCTCGAGCGACGTGATTTTGGCTTTCTTGCGCTCCAGTAATTGCTACAAATTCCGATTTGCCATCTTTCACTTACTAATCCGTCGCGTTTTCAGTGACCCAAAGAGCAATTAAAATCCAATTACTAAAGCTGAGGAAATCTTATCAGCGACATGAACAGGCGAAGAATTATGAGATCAATACAAACAACTTTTTCTTACACTCGACTATCAGATGCTTTAAAATGCGAAGCGGCTTCACTCGCGACTCTCAGTTTTCAATCGAATCTCGCCGGGTGAACGTGAATTGTTGTGGAATCGGAGAAAGCAAGCAAAACAGGAATTCTCTTGAAAAATATAGCGTGGTTGTTTAACTTGAGTTTGAGTGTGAAGAAGATTTCGCAATGGCAACGAAGAATCAGAAGATTGTGATTGTTGGAAGGTGAGATTGAGAGCGTATTGGAAACAAAGTCGCCTGATGAGCAGCAGATAAGAGTTGCACAAGCTTCTGAAGTGTTTTCTAAAAGCTCTCAAACGAGCAAAGCGCACATAAGTTCAGCAATTACCGAGAAATAATCAAAAGTTTGTTGGAAAACAATTTTTATCAGCACGAGAGAAAGTGAGCGAGTCGCGCTCACGAAGCTCAAGAGAAAAATATCTCGACAACTGTTGATTCGATAGAAATTATATGTTTGGTTTGTGTTCCGCAGTGGCTTGATCGGCCAGTCATGGGCAATGATATTCGCCTCGGTCGGTTATAAGGTCTCGATTTATGACATCGTCGCATCCCAAGTCGAGAATGCTCTGACGCAGGCGAAGAATCAACTGAGGACGCTTGAAGAGCGTGGATTGCTTCGAGGCACTTTGACGGCTGAGCAGCAGTTCAGCTGCATTTCCGGTAATTCATTTTAATTGAAGGCTGCGGCGGTGGCGTTTCCGCCTCAGACACTAATGGTCTACATCTCTTAGGCTGCACTGACATCAAGCAGGCGATTGCCGGAGCGTTCTTCTTGCAAGAATGTGTCCCGGAGAACTTGGACATGAAGAAGAAATTGTATCAGCAGCTTGATGAGATCGTTGATGATAACATTATCTTATCTTCTTCCACTTCAACTTTCATGCCATCGCTTTTCTCGGAGCATCTCAAGCACCGAGCTCAAGTCCTCGTCTCACATCCCGTGAACCCACCGTACTATGTGCCGCTAGTCGAGATCGTTCCATCGAAATGGACGAAACCGGAAGCGGTCGCAACGACACGTGCTTTGTGAGTTTACCGGTCGCGAGTCTGAGTTTCTGATTATCGATTCTTCTTGTTTTTAGAATGACTGAAGCAGGGCAGAAGCCAGTCACTTTATCTCGTGAGATCGAAGGATTTGCGTTGAATCGCATCCAATATGCGATCCTTGGAGAAAGCTGGCGTTTAATTTCCGAGGGAATTTTGAGCGTCAAAGATATCGATTCGGTGATGTCTGATGGACTTGGTATGCGCTACGCTTTCTTAGGGCCGATGGAGACGACCCACTTGAACGCGGAAGGTAAGAAGAGAATACAAAGCTTAGCCCGAATCCGCATTGATTTTTTCTTGGACTTCGAAGGCTTCCGTTCCTACTGCGATCGTTACCAGAATACTATCAATGGTGTAACCGAGAAAATGGGAGTACCGCCAAAGTGGGGAGGCCCACTTGTCGATACGATTGCGCAGCAGCTCGAGGAAATGTGTCCACTCGAGGACTTGGAGAAACGACGAGCATGGCGCGATGCTTGTCTCACTCAACTCAGCCAAATGAAGAAGAAGCTGGGCGACTGAAGAGATTCAACAACAGATGGATAAAGATGTTAATTCCTTTGACTTCTTCGTAATAAAATCCAACAACTTGGAGTTTGTTCACGTACCGCTTGGTTTTACTTTCTCACTTCGCGTATCGCTGACGAACAAAACATTTTATTAATGCCAAACAAACTACGAGAGAAGTTTTATATTTCAACGAACTATGAGTGAACAATTTCATTCTTCCGGCTCGGCTCTCTATCTAGCTGTTGTTAGACGACGAAGCGAACATACAAGCGATGAATCGGAAAGTGGAAATGTAAATGTTCACAGATCTTTAATGTATGAAGAGGCAGGCAAACAAAAAACGAAATGCTCGTTTCCCCCTTTTCGAGCCCGCAGAACGAGAACATTATGGCACAAATATTCACATACACATGAACGCCGCAATTATTTCAAGCAGAACCGATAAACAAGCGTCGCTTATGCTTTGGTTCCAACAATCGCGTCTATCGAGCGATAGCGTCAAACCACGAGGAAAGCTTTCGCACTAGGCGTTCTGTGACACTGACCAGAGATCTCATGCAACAAGATCGCTCCGTGGCTGAACAACTTGAGCTGTCACAAATCTGAAAACATTCAAATCTCAAGCCATATGTGACAAGACTCGCTTATCTCCTTCTCCGTTAGCTCTCTCATAAATATTTGAGGAATAATTTTGAAAATCAACATGTGATATTACGAACGATACACACAATGGACTTCTATTTGAACGAGCGAGCGACGGAGAAATATTAAACTATGAGTTTGTTTTACGGTCAGGGCTTTGAGAATGTGCGCGTGATACAAATTGTAATTGGGGTTTCAGAGCTAGGCAATCGCACCTGGCGATTATTATTCTATCGTGCTTGTGTTGTTTCTCTCACCGTTAGTTGCTTAGATCGCAATTCGACCTCATCAGCATTTGAATTTCATGGAATCGCTTTGAGATGATCGAGCGAGTAAAACATGAAAGAAAAGCTAAAAATAATTCCAAACTCAAAGAGAGAACGAAACGATAATAATGCGCTATTGTCTTCCGATATGTGAGTCATGTGACTCTGTTCAAAGATTCATGCAACGCATACAAACATCGAGACGGAGATAACGAGGCATTTTCATCCCCCACGATATTCTATTTTAAACGAGAATGCAGGATGAAGAAAGGCAAGAGAGAGGAGCGATCGTCTTTTGTGGCTCTAGCATGAACAGAGAAATATCATCGGGTGTCTTGTTGGACGCGGCACAAGAAGCCGTAATCGAAATGTATAACGACCGCAACCATCTTCTCGTGTGCGAGTGAGCTCTCGTTCCTCGCTACACATTCGCCGCGGAATATATTTTCTTGCTCGCAATACTTCATGCTTGTCGTCGTTCAACACCGAAGTGAAAAACAAGCTGGAACACTTGAAAAACATTTGGTATCAGCGTCAAATTACTCGCTTCGGTTCGATAATTGCTTTCGCAAGCTCCGAGAGTACAACAGACATTTGTCGCATCATCCGATTCGAGTTAGTATCAGGTAAATAGTTTTTAGGTGAGTTACTAACTGACATTTAACTTGTGTCGTTAAACTACACAAAGCAGAAGCTATTGAGTGTTAGACATTTATTTAACGACATTCGTCGCTATAAAATTGTAGTTAGGCGACTGTCTTTGGAAAGGGTCGTTCTCTCATAAGAAAATTACAACGGTAGCTTGCAAATGTTGAACCTCTCCTATATTTATATGCTAGTCAAAGTGGCGAAGTCGTTTGTGGACTTTTCCAAGCCTGGTCTTGAACTCTTTTTGCTGTTGGAACAAAATAGAACGCCAGATATTTACCCACAAAGCCTCTCATTATTTTGTCAACATATCGAGACTCAGAAAACGTGGATCAGTCTGCCGGAATACAAAATAAACATATCCAACTTTTCAATAAAGTTGTTCAAATATCGCTTTCATAGTCGTGGCTCTGCTTCTCCGCTCCATGAACAAATATCAAAGCAAGTCGTGGAACGAAGAAACGAAACAAGCATAAAGATATTTCCTCGGATATTCGCTCAGAGAAAATGTTTAGTGAGAGAAAATTTGTGGCTCGGATGTTTTGTTGTTAAGCGAATAATCTCGGATTGGGATTGCTTTAAAACGGGAAAACTGTTCAGGATCGTTGATAAACATCACCGGAATTTTATTCGGTTCGTGAAACGTTCGGTAACCACCGGGGACGTAAAGCTTACGACGAGAACTCGGCGATACCTTCTGGATATCTCGGTGATATATTCAAAGAGAGAGCGACTGTGGCTCTCTTGGCTTTTCTATAGCAAACATTTCTCCCCGCACGAACATTATTCAGAATCGATTGAAACGTGGATCAGACAAGAAGCTCACGCGGCGTGCGACTTAAAGTTTATTTTTTTCTTGTGTTCATTTCTCATTTTCGTGCTATAGATTGTATTTCATACAAACAATATTGAAGCCGTAAAAATTTGGAACGAGGTGACCATAAGATATAATGGCTACAAAATATAACTGGACGCGCCAGGAGACAAAGGATCTCATCACACTCTACGAGATAAATGAGTGTCTGTGGAATAAGAACCTCCGAGAGTACAAAGACCGCGATGAACGAATCTCATCGATTCAATCGATTTCGGACGAGATGAAGATTAGCATCGAGGAGATCAACAAGAAGATACACAACCTTAGAAATCAGTATCGCTTCGAGCTGAACAAGACGAAGAAAATCATCCCGGGAAAGCCGAGATACACGACAAAGTAAGTGGAACTGTCTGACGACCAAGGAGCTCGAGCAATCATTTCTCTCTTCATCTTTAGATGGCCTTACTTCAAGAACCTCAGCTTTTTGGAAACAATCGTATCAGTGCGTGGCAGCAACGCTCAAAATAACACCAATGAATTCACCGAAACGAGCGAGTACACAGTGGTGAGTGCTAACGAGCGAGCCATGAGCCGACTCTCATTAAAAGACAATCGAGTCGAGTCATTTTCGGGGTTGCCGTCTTAAAAATTCCTTTAAGAGCTCGGAGCATTATCCTAAAGGAATTCACGATAATTAAATCTGGTTCGATCGCAGCTTTTCTTTTAATCGTTGGTAAATCCAGAATCACGTTCTGATTTCGACTGTTTGATGTTTCCAAAAGTATCGAAACGGTTCACCTAGAAAAATTCCTTCAAGATTACGTCGGTGCTCTATTGGATTGCGAGCTATTTTTCTTCTTCCTTTATGCTTCAACATGTTAATTCGTTCTCTCTAACACATTTCCCTTCGACGAAGACGACGTTTACGATTCCCCCCGACGAAACATTATCGCACTCAGCTTAAAGTTTTTCTGTGCACAAAGCAATTATTTCTCTTTCGAGTTCTGTCGAATGGAAAAGCGAGCTAAAGACAGTAAAAAATATGATGATACATCGAAATGGACAGAATTACAAAATATGCTGCTCGACAAACACAGACGAGTGAAACACAACGGTGAAGTCGATTGCTCTGTACTCGCTTTGTATCGCTTTGGCTCTGTGTTCGTTCATGTAACAGAAATTCATAACGCGATAAAACAAAACATTTCTAGCCAAAACGGCTGCGAACGGCTTATCTCTACCTGCTCCGCTTTTGGCGATTAAGCGCTTGTTGTGGCAACAACTCCCCTTATCTAATGTATGTCTCTTTGCTCACGTTTTCAGGAGAAGTACGACGATGAGCACGACTCTTCAGAGAAGGCGATCAACAATAACACTGAGACGACCATCGTGGCAACGAGCGGCAACAGCACTCAGCCACAACAGATCTTCCACGTCTCGGTTGAATACGAGGAACCGAAGCCAAAGGTAAAGCCAGAGCAAATGGACAACGGACGCAAGCGCCGCCTTGTAAAGGAGAAGACCATCGAGTTCTCGCAGCAACAGCTCTTGAATCAATACGTTAGCCAACTGCAACCGATCTCATCCACGCCAAAGGCTCCGACAATCATTATCGACGACAAATCCCAGGATCAAGACATGAAAACCTCCAGCGAAGTCGAAGAACCTCCCAGCAAGATGCCGCGCCTCGACGACACCAAGAAAGATCAGTTCGACATCCTTGGCATGTTCATCGCAAGCGAGATAAGAAACATGAAGAGCAAAGCCTTGCAACGAAAGCTGAAGAAAAAGATTCTTGAATGCGTTATGGATATCAACGACCAAGACTCTGACCAAAATGCCTAATCAGCTTAAGCGATGACACAGTTATCATTAAAAAGGAATTCCAGGTTTAGCTTCGAATTTTCAAGCACTTGAGTTATTTAGTTACAAAGTCAGTCACGGATTTCGGGTAATAATAAGACTTTCTTGACCAAGACACATCAACCAAAATACAATTAAATTCCTGTGAATTGCAGAAGAGTTAATAGGTTAGATGGCCCTGAAATCCTTCTCGCACTTCCTATTTAATCGTTGTCATTAGTTTGTAACATATTTGGTCAATGATTACGAGCCGATTTCGCTCTTAGTCTTCGATGCTGCGAGAAGAAAATTTAATAGAAATTAAACAACAACTTGTATACCTGAAGTGGTCAAGCTAAAGAATTGTTAAGGAACTGCGAATAATAAAAAGAGTTATTTCAAAACTAATCTGTCGAGTTTATTGGTAAATTCATTTAATTCACACACCAGGTCGCCTGAAGGTCGATCGATATAACGACGATCCTTCGGAGAGTCTACAGCAAAACTACATTTTCTTGAGTTTCACGACTGTTGCACTTAAACCTAATAGATCTTTGAGATATTATACTTTTGGGTTCGCTCGCAGTCGAGTGTCAGAGGGTTGTAGACTTTGTCAAGAAAGCCAAGGTTTGGGGATAATTATTCTATCATGACGAAGACCTACGAACGAATCCCGCCTCTTCCCATACGAAAAGCGCGGCACTTAAGCTAATTTCTTTAGAATACCAATAATCCCTCTTAATCATTTTGGTAAATTTCTCCACATTGGCAGTGATTGCAATGCAAAACGTTGCATATTTCTAGAGGTTCTCTTGCATTTGAAGGTTGACTTAAGAGCTAAATTAAACTAAGATACATGAAAACTTACACGTTGATATAAAATGTATTGCAAGTTGAAGTTATTCAAGTTAAAATTGAGCTAGTTGCGTGAGATTTTCATTACTGTTATCTCCCTGATAGAAAGTTCATCGTTACGTTGCGCTTCCTCTCGAGACGAGCGCAGAGGGAAATGTCGGCAGGCGTGAGCGGCTGCTCGATCACCTTTTGAACCGAGTTCATCCACTCGTCGCGATCCTGCGACGTCGTCGAAGAGAAGTTGTAGATCCTCTCTGGAGTGAATAAACTAAAGCTAAATCCCTGATCTTTGAAGTCTCCCGCGACCCCAACGCGCACATGGTATCCGCCAAGATTATGACCAATAAAAATCTCGCCTTTCGGAAAGCCGTCGAGAATGTCGTTATGATACATAAGCTTGCGACGGTCGAGTGTAAACCAGCGCCTTCGATATGCATCAGTTGGCCTCGGGCCTGTCTTCATCAAATATCCTTCCCTCGCGAAGTCTCGAGTCAGCAACGGCAGCAGCTCGTTCTCGTTGGCGTTCGGAAAAGCTATTTGAAAATAGTGAAGCTTGGCGCATCGGATTGCTTGGTACCAGTTGACAATGACCTCAGCGTCTTCATGGTAAACAAAGATGTGACGCGTCGAATTTCCCGAGCTTAGATATGAGATTTGAAGACAGTTCTTATGAACCATGTCACCTTTGAATTGACGAGCAAAAACTACGTTGAGCTCTGATATTCTCAGAATCGCCTTTGGACTCTTTTCTTCTTTCACGTAGTATCGAAGTGTATCGTCGTTCTCGTTCAGCACAAACTTCCTCGGATGATATTTGTTGTCTTCCTTACCTTTCTTCATGAGGTAAGATTCCATGCGTCCAAGGGTAAAACTCGGCATTTGTCTTGTACTGGCAAACTCCCTTCGCTCGTATTTTGATCTGATGAATTGTTCCAAAAGAATTTGAAGATGAGGTCTGCCTGGCTTTGGAAGTCTGTAGCAACCAGGAATTCTTTTCTCGTACTCAAGTTTTGCCTTCCTGTTTCCAATATCCATGAGCTGTTTGATCTGCGAGTCTTCCCAATAATCGAGCGACAGATGCTTGATCTTCGAGATGTGTGTGCCGAGACTACGGTGGATTTGCGAACATGCAGAACACAGGAAGATCCCCAAGTTGTATGATGCATACTCGATGTCTGAAAAGTATTTTGGTTTAATTATAAAAACGCAGTTGGAGGCAAAATCCAAAGCTCGCGACGAGAATCGTTGAAAAACAATTCTTATCGCTGGTCTAAGGTCCCACAGCTAATCCTAATCAGCTAATCATTCCGATGCTAGTCGACCAGATAATTTCGTGATAAAAGGGAAATTTCATGCAACGCAATAAATTTTATGTAGATCACAAACCTCGACTCCCGCAATCACAGCACTTTTCGTTGCCTTCGACCAGCAGCAATTGCAGCAGAATTTTCTCGTTCTGATTTGCCATTTGAAGTGGCCTTGCTCACGATATTTCGCTGATAAAAATAATATTTTTTACACTCCTCCACTTTCAAAACATTGGCTTGATTGCGATGTTGGGTGAGGAACAAAAATATATGTTGACGTTCGCTTCTTTCAAGCGAGGCGCAATTTATGAACTTTTCCTCATACGAAAAGGGGCTCAAGTTATGCTAGATCGCGTGTTATACGGAGAGAGATATCTGAATGTAACCGACGGGCTTCTCTTATGCTGTAAATATTTTTTAAGAAAAATACTTGAGATTAATGCTGGAAAATTTTAGTTGAGAATATTTAGTATTTTTCTTTTTATACATTATTTAGATTAAAATATTCTCTTGATTACATTGATATCAATACTAATCAATGCTTCATGTTTTCCCGAACAATTTACTTTAAAAACTATCGAAATAAAGGTCGCAATCGATTTCATTTTAATGATCTTTATTACACATGATTTCTGTACATTCCTTCGCTTAAGTTCTGAGAAACCGAACGAACATTAATCAAGGTCCAGACGAAATAAAATCTGTTGCAGATAAATGTTTTCGTATTCATTTTGATCTCAACTAGCCGAAATACTGAACGAGTCGAAATCATGAATTTAGTGCGACGATCGTCAAAGATTGTTTTTGATTATTGTCAGCAAATTTGAACGGGACATTTATCGCGACAATTCATGCGGGCTGATCACATCACAACGATTTATATTGGAATGGCTTATCGATACAATTATAACATGGATTATATGAATTTGAAGATTTTCCACAAATCGGCCTTTTGAAACATTACTAAACTTTAATATATTTCCACTAATTTTCCTTTATCTTTAGCCACATTCGAAGAAAACGAATTTCTTTTTATGGAATCGATGGAGTTCGCTTTAAGTAAACGTAGCTCTTAATAACAAGTATAATGTTGTGGCATGAACCGTGCACAGCTTAGTCCTCAAGATTGCGGAAGCCTTGTTGCATTTCTTCGAGGATGGTGTCAAAGTCTTGCTTGATCTTGGCTTCTCCGTCCTTGACTGGATCCTTGAACTTCATCGATGACAGCTGGTAAAGCATGTTGCCCATCGCCTCACGGATCACGTTCCATGTGATCTTGTTCTCAGATTGAGCCGTGGACTCGACGGAGTGCCGGGCCATGTCGTAGAAAGCGATGATGTTTCTCAGCATACCGACGGTCTTGTAGAATGGGCAGAAGCGATCGTAGGACGAGTAGGAGTTTTGTTGCAAGAAATCTTCCTTCAACAGCTTGGCGACTTCCAATGTGATCTTATCGGTTTCAGCCAACGAAGCTTTGCCGACCAATTGCACGATTTCCGACAAATCTTCTTCTTCCTGCAAGATTTCCTTTACCTTTGTGCGGAGAGCGACAAACTCGGGGAAGTTCTTGTCATAGAAGTCGTCAAGAGCTCGCATGTATTTACTGTAAAAGGAAGAAGTGTCAAATAAAATGCACAAGAAACAAGAAAGAGTTCAATTCACCTGTAGGAAATCAACCAATTGATCGATGGGAAATGTTTGCGCTGAGCGAGTTTCTTGTCCAATCCCCAGAAGACTTGCACGATACCGAGTGTAGCAGATGTGACGGGATCTGAGAAATCACCACCAGGAGGAGAGACAGCGCCGACAATCGAGACGGAGCCTTCACGCTCGGGATTACCCAAGCACTTGACGCGACCGGCACGCTCGTAGAAGGAAGCGAGACGAGCACCGAGATAAGCTGGATAACCGGAATCGGCAGGCATCTCAGCCAAACGACCAGAAATCTCACGAAGAGCCTCAGCCCAACGAGAGGTCGAATCAGCCATCATCGACACGTTGTAGCCCATGTCACGGAAGTATTCGGACAAAGTGATTCCGGTGTAGATGGAAGCCTCACGAGCAGCGACAGGCATGTTGGAGGTGTTGGCGACCAGCGCAGTACGTTTCATGATAGACTCAGTGACGCCATCGATTTCGACTGAGAGCTCGGGGAAATCTCCCAATACCTCAGCCATTTCGTTACCACGTTCTCCGCAACCGACGTAGACGATGATGTCGGAGTTGGAGTACTTGGACAAAGCCTGTGAGATGACAGTTTTGCCGCAGCCGAAAGCTCCGGGAATGGCAGTGGTTCCGCCTTGGACGCAAGGGAAGAGCGAGTCCAAAACACGTTGGCCAGTGAGTAAAGGATGATTGGCTGGCAGCTTCTCGGTGACTGGACGTGGCTGACGCACAGGCCAGACTTGCAACATGGTGTATTTGTTGACTTCGCCGTCGAACTCCGTCTCCAAGATTACGTCTTCGACTGTGTAGTTGCCTGGTGGTGCAATATATTTGACTGTTCCCTTGGCGCGTGGTGGAACCAGCAGCTTATGTTTCACCAAAGTGTTTTCGTGGACAACTCCGTACAAATCTCCACCGGTGATGTGCGATCCGGCTTTAACGTTCAATGGGTTGAAGTCCCATGTAGTAGCCTTGGAAAGAGCGGGGATGTTGACTCCTTTCGGGATGTAGATCGAGTTGGTCAGCTCGTTAATGTCTTTCAGTGGACGCTGGATTCCATCGAAGATGCTTCCCATGATACCTTAAAATAAAGCTTATTGATCAATCCAAAACAAATGATGAGATGTGAGGATTCTTACCTGGACCCAACTCGACTGACAATGGCTTTCCGGTTCTCAAGACGGGATCTCCGACTGTGACTCCCGAGGTTTCCTCGTAGACTTGAATCGTGGCCATGTCACCTTCAAGACGAATGATTTCTCCGACCAGTTCGTAGTAACCGACACGAACCAGCTCGTACATAGCAGATCCAGCCATTCGCTCTGCTGTCACGACTGTTTAACGAGATTAAGGATTCAGTTTAGTAGGAGTTTCAGTCAATTCTCTGATCGACTTACCAGGTCCCGAGACGGCGAACACATATCCGAACTTGGATTCGCGATCCTCATCGGCAATTTTCCTCAATCCGGACATCGTTGTGGCTTATTTCTGTCCTTCTAAAGTTTTCTGAAAAAATCAATTTCTTACTCACAAAAATAAAATCTCAAGTCATTCTCGAGAGATTCTGCAATTCGATGAAACCTCCAGTGTTTCCACTGGTTCTTGATATTGCTAGGACTCGCAAGACCAACCTGATTACTCTTGCAGTGTTTTGGAAGTCCTGCAATGACTACAAACGAGTGAAATCTAATTCTTACTTTTTGAATCCACCGAGAAAATTTGATCATGTGATGTTGCGTTGTTTTGTCGCGCTCGTGACTTGCCGAGGAGACAAAACGTTGCAGTCGTCTTGGGAATGTTGCGCGACAAGAAATCCGGTGGATTTTGTATGAAAATTTGCAACAAATCAGCTGACAAGCGACGACCGCGCGACACCCAACGCAACATTCAGAATATTTTTCTTGTGAGTACATCGAGTCTTAGATTTTGTCAGTTTTAATTCAATTCCGATAGATTCCAACAATGTAAATAGAGTTCAAAGAGTTCTGAGGCTTGCAAAAGTGCGTCGAGATCAAAGTTGGCTCAGAAAGTCTCCGGGAAAAGTCCGAAACCGATTTTCAAAATTGGTCGAAGTGAAATTTTTGTTATTGAATTTTGCTGCTCTGGATCTCAAAGATTTCGTCCTGGCAGCGAGGAGTCCACGAAAATTCTTTCCTCGACACTCTTCCAGCAAGCCAAAGAACTTCTTCAATCCGTGAAACGCGAATCTTTCCATTGAATAATTTTTTTCTTCGGTCATGTGACCGATTTCTCGACAAAAGACGAAAATCTTAAATTAAATCGATAAGAAAGTTCTTATGGTGATCTCTCGTTACAGAATCGATTGCTCCGGGACACAAGAATTGACTCGCAAGGATGTCCAACCTAAGAAAAATTGCCGATGAGGATCGCGAATCCAAGTTCGGATATGTGTTCGCCGTCTCGGGACCTGGTAAGTCGATCAGAGAATTGACTGAAACTCTTACTTAACTGAATCCTTAATCTTGTTAAACAGTCGTGACAGCAGAGCGAATGGCTGGATCTGCTATGTACGAGCTGGTTCGTGTCGGTTACTACGAACTGGTCGGAGAAATCATTCGTCTTGAAGGTGACATGGCCACGATTCAAGTCTACGAGGAAACCTCGGGAGTCACAGTCGGAGATCCCGTCTTGAGAACCGGAAAGCCATTGTCAGTCGAGTTGGGTCCAGGTAAGAATCCTAACATCTCATTTGTTTTGGATTGATCAATAAGCTTTATTTTAAGGTATCATGGGAAGCATCTTTGACGGAATCCAGCGTCCACTGAAAGACATTAACGAGCTGACCAACTCGATCTACATCCCGAAAGGAGTCAACATCCCCGCTCTTTCCAAGGCTACTACATGGGACTTCAACCCATTGAACGTTAAAGCCGGATCGCACATCACCGGTGGAGATTTGTACGGAGTTGTCCACGAAAACACTTTGGTGAAACATAAGCTGCTGGTTCCACCACGCGCCAAGGGAACAGTCAAATATATTGCACCACCAGGCAACTACACAGTCGAAGACGTAATCTTGGAGACGGAGTTCGACGGCGAAGTCAACAAATACACCATGTTGCAAGTCTGGCCTGTGCGTCAGCCACGTCCAGTCACCGAGAAGCTGCCAGCCAATCATCCTTTGCTGACTGGCCAACGTGTTTTGGACTCGCTCTTCCCTTGCGTCCAAGGCGGAACCACTGCCATTCCCGGAGCTTTCGGCTGCGGCAAAACTGTCATCTCACAGGCTTTGTCCAAGTACTCCAACTCCGACATCATCGTCTACGTCGGTTGCGGAGAACGTGGTAACGAAATGGCTGAGGTATTGGGAGATTTCCCCGAGCTCTCAGTCGAAATCGATGGCGTCACTGAGTCTATCATGAAACGTACTGCGCTGGTCGCCAACACCTCCAACATGCCTGTCGCTGCTCGTGAGGCTTCCATCTACACCGGAATCACTTTGTCCGAATACTTCCGTGACATGGGCTACAACGTGTCGATGATGGCTGATTCGACCTCTCGTTGGGCTGAGGCTCTTCGTGAGATTTCTGGTCGTTTGGCTGAGATGCCTGCCGATTCCGGTTATCCAGCTTATCTCGGTGCTCGTCTCGCTTCCTTCTACGAGCGTGCCGGTCGCGTCAAGTGCTTGGGTAATCCCGAGCGTGAAGGCTCCGTCTCGATTGTCGGCGCTGTCTCTCCTCCTGGTGGTGATTTCTCAGATCCCGTCACATCTGCTACTCTCGGTATCGTGCAAGTCTTCTGGGGATTGGACAAGAAACTCGCTCAGCGCAAACATTTCCCATCGATCAATTGGTTGATTTCCTACAGGTGAATTGAACTCTTTCTTGTTTCTTGTGCATTTTATTTGACACTTCTTCCTTTTACAGTAAATACATGCGAGCTCTTGACGACTTCTATGACAAGAACTTCCCCGAGTTTGTCGCTCTCCGCACAAAGGTAAAGGAAATCTTGCAGGAAGAAGAAGATTTGTCGGAAATCGTGCAATTGGTCGGCAAAGCTTCGTTGGCTGAAACCGATAAGATCACATTGGAAGTCGCCAAGCTGTTGAAGGAAGATTTCTTGCAACAAAACTCCTACTCGTCCTACGATCGCTTCTGCCCATTCTACAAGACCGTCGGTATGCTGAGAAACATCATCGCTTTCTACGACATGGCCCGCCACTCCGTCGAGTCCACGGCTCAATCTGAGAACAAGATCACATGGAACGTGATCCGTGAGGCGATGGGCAACATGCTTTACCAGCTGTCGTCGATGAAGTTCAAGGATCCAGTCAAGGACGGAGAAGCCAAGATCAAGCAAGACTTCGACACCATCCTCGAAGAAATGCAACAAGGCTTCCGCAATCTTGAGGATTAAATAGTTAAGCGACTTCCCTTTTGTTATTTCATTTCGAAAATGATCGGTTCTAGCTAAAATATTGTTCAATGTCTAGAGAGATGTTATCACCTTACCAAATCTTAATCGCATGCAAATCATTCCTTTCATTGCTTCGATTGTGCAATTCCAATTTCTTTGATTTTATCTATGACGTTAACGAAGAGAGTTATCATAATCCAGTATTAATGTATCGAGCCCGACGAATGTAGGAATTGCTTCGAAGACACAAAACTGTTATGCAATCGTTGAATCGTGTGGAGTTTAAATTGCAATCAATGAGGTAGTGTAAATAAAAAATATCAAAAAACATTTCTAGTTGTTCAACGTTACAGTTTGATTAGACGTCAATTTGAAACAATTCGCTGAATCTTTCATTGGATTTTTACCGTCAGATTTTTTAGCAGTTCCGTCAGACCTTCTGAGTTCTGTGAAAGATGAACCTGATCAATTTAAAGTTATCTAGAGAGTTAACAATCAACGTAAAGAAGTTAAGCGATAAGCGGTCAGAAGAAAGCTCAACCGCTTTACCAAAAAATGAATTTACTTAAACGCCAAACTATCCCATGAAATTTTCCTTTTTCAAGTTTTCATATCGTTCACACATTTCTGAGAAACTACGAGGAAAAGCTCAAATATTTAGAATCTAAGAATTTTTCTTAGTTAAAATTTTCCTAAATTTCCGAAAATCGTTAAATTCAAAAATTTCCGAGAAGACAAAAAGTTTTCAGTCGAATTAGAATTTTTGTTGATTCACATTTCGTCATTTATTAATTGTTCTTCAATCGTGATCGCAAAATGGGTTCATCTCATAGTACCGAAATCCCCGGCGGAGGCAGTGAAGGATATCACGTGCTGAGAGTAAGTCGATTACTTGAGATATTCGTCGAATTATCATTTTTGTCCACATCATCACTTGTTTTCCTTATTCTCAATTGCAGGTGCAGAACAATTCGCCGGGATCCCGAGCTGGTCTTGAAGCCTTTTTCGACTTCATCGTTGCGATAGGCAACACGAGGCTTGATCAGGACAACGATACGCTGAAAGAGCTGCTGAAAACAAACAAGGAGAAGGAGATCAAAGTGACTGGTAAGAGTTCAAAGTAGATCGCTTATCAACGCTAATTGATTTGTCTAGTTTACAGCAGCAAGACTCAAAATGTTCGAGTCGTGAACATTACGCCATCAGAGACATGGGGCGGCCAAGGGCTGCTTGGCGTGTCGATTCGTTTCTGTAGCTTCGAAGGAGCCAACGAAAACGTTTGGCATATCCTCGAAGTCCATCCGTCATCGCCAGCGGAAGCAGCTGGTCTGCGGTCGTTCAGCGACTACATCATCGGTGCTGATTCGATATTGCACGAGAGCGAGGATCTGTTCACGCTCATTGAGACGCACGAAGGAAAGCAGTTGAAGCTTTATGTTTATAACTGTGACGAAGATCAATGCAGAGAAGTCATCATCACTCCGAACTCTAAATGGGGAGGTGAAGGAAGCCTTGGTGCGGGAATTGGTTTCGGCTATTTGCATCGTATTCCAATAAGAATCGCAACACCTGGAACTGTAAGTTATTCGATGACTTTGATTTACTCGATTAAACATTTCTGTTCCTTTCAGAATCCATCGCAGCCTTTGCTCGAAGGAAGCGGCTATGCATCAAGCACAACTGCAAATGTGCAGCAGCCAAATCAGACCATCAATCCGCCCCAGCCGATTCCTTTCATCCCGATGGTTCCACCTCTAGCTAACACTTTTTCAACAATCTTCAACCCGACGGTTACATCAGCTCTCGTTGACAACCTAATCAATAACAACCCGACGCCGACCACATTAAGCTCTGCTGCTCCAACCACGGTGACATCAAGCGCAGTTCCACAAAACATTAGCCAGCAAATTTCCCAAGAAGTGAAAGCTGCAGAAAACGCTACGAATGCTAATACAAGTCAACTCTTCAACACGAATCCTTCGAACGAGCTGATTAGAAATGAACAGAGTGCGCCGATCCAACCACCATCGAGCATCCCAGCCGCATATCAAACGTCATATGCGCCAGCGAATCAACAATTTGTGCAATCTGAAGGTAAATTGAACTGAGTAGTCGACAGAGGTATTGAAAGTTTGTTTTTAGTGACACCAGCGGTTCAAGCTCCAGCGTTCAACGTGCCCATGTATAATATGAATGAGTTCAACTATCCGATGCAGCAGCCTGGAAATTACCAAGCGTCTGCCCCACAACAGCCTACTGAAGCCCAACAAAAGCTCGAGCAAGCATTTGCGTCGCCTCCAATGACGACCTATAGCGCTCCGGATCCGAACAGCAATCAGACCTACCAACAGTTTCAACCAGCTAGTTCACAGTTCGCGGTGCCCACGATGCCACAGATCCAAACATTCGAAGCGTATCCCCAAGTTCAGACTCAAATAACTCTCCAGGGAATGCCGCCGCTCACTGTGAACACCCCAAGAATCGATCCGACCAAGTATTCTTAAGGCATTTCATTGTCTAAGCGAACGAGAAATTGTTCGAACGTCTGGAAAGTCGTTGCTGACATCCAGCGCTCGTCCTTCATTTCCACGTTCGTCGTCGGTTTAAACTCTAAAATTATTAAACTTCATTTTATGATTCGAGAATTTCCTCAATAAACGAGAATATTCCACTTTAACACGGCCGGCGTTACGTTTTCAATTTGTTTTTATTTTTTGTTTATCGATTCTCTTGCTCGAGAAATTTTCAATTATGCAACAGACGAAACTATTATTCACTCGGACTTAAATGATGATCTCCGTGTCGCCGAGTTCCTCGTCCGACGGCAATTCCATCAAAGCTGGATCGATGTAGTTGGGATTGACGGGCTCGAGGCCAGCGGCTTCGCGACGTCTCAGCTCTAAATATCCTTCTCGTTGAGCCCAGTCGCGGTTCAGGAAATCGGGCTGGTAAAAGTAGACGAATCCTCCAAACACCATGCACAGCGTGATGGAGAAGAAGAACGTGGATTTCATGGCGTCTTCATCTTCGGCCTTATCTGTTGTGACAAAGCCCCAGTACACCCAATTCTTGTTTTTCTCCACCGTTTGCGAAACCGTCTCTGTGTTCTTCTCTGTTGTGGAAATTGTGGCTGTGTCGCTCTTCTTGGGCGATGTTGAAATACATCTGATGTTGCTCTGAGCTCCAGCGACGATGCTGCGGATGGCCGAGAGCCGGTTGACCCTCGTAATCAACGACATTTCACCTAAAACTGTTTTCAATTTCACTTGTCGAAAATATGGCGAGAATAGAAAAACCTGAGATGACAAAACGACAACTGCGGAGACAAATTTTTGAATTGCAAAATTACGTTAAATTTTATTTCGTTTAACTTGGTTTATTATTCATAACTTTGATAACTAGAGAACACTCATCGCAACATATTATGTAGTCGCTTTCTGTTGAATCCTCGTCGAGAATATAATATCCACCGCATTTGCAAACGTGATAGTGAAATTCGTTGCTTTCGTCGTAGAGAAATTCGCTCCTTCGAACTGTTTCGTGGATTATCATCTGGAGGTTGAGCCGGGACGTCTGCTGGAACCGCTGGCTATCGTATTGCTTTCTTGTCACTGGATCCTTCAAGATTTTGTACGCTTCATCGAGTTTCACAAAAGTTTCGATATTTCCATTTAAACTCTTGTCTGGATGATGTTGCAATATAAGTTGTTGATAAGCTTTCTTTATCTCATCTTGGCTGGACTTCTCGTTCAGCTGAAGCACTTCGTAATAGTCCATTTGATTTATTTCACGAGAGCTCCCACACGTTCTGTTTATTTACATTCCGAGATGACCAAACAAGTTTGAGGAAGAAAATCTATGCAAAATTTTTTGCGAAAAGTAATTTAGAATATTTTGATTAACTCTTGAACTGAGCCGTGTAGAAACTGTTGGATGAGTTTAGGGTCATAATAAGGTTCCGCAATGTGAAACGTAATCGAGGAAAGTTCCTATCAGGCCCGAGTTATCGCGATTCACAGCAAATATTGATTAGCGAAGAGAAAAAGTTTCCTTTAATTAGATCGCTGCGTGCTCTGACTGATTAAAGTGAAGCTTCGGTTACACAACAGTTTCTGATCGTCCAGTTCGTGAATACTCACAGACTTCGTCGAGGAAACAAGGTCAAAGCTATAAATCTTTTTTCTCCACTGCAGACCAACAAAATGCGAAACGAGTGCTAGGAACAACAATTAGTCATCATTTCAGTCATCATTTGAAAATATCAGGCATTCGATCATGGCAGAGGCAATTGTAAGCGACTGGCTGGCAGAGTACAACTCGTTGGAGCCACAGGAAATTAGGTCATTCGCTGCCCTTCACGTAGAGAACCATGAACTCTCGACAGCGATTCAAGCGATTCTCGGCGACAAGACGAAACATTCTGATGTAAGTATACAATAATCGTTTAGTTGCGCCACATGCAATAACTCCTTATCGCTGTTTCAGCTTCTCCATCCGATCTGCATTCAACTTTACAACTTCTATCGATCAAGCGAGAACGAACTGAAAAGTTTCATGCTGCAGTTCATTCCGAACTTCATCTACTTGTACCTGAACGCTGTGGCCACGCCTGGAGAGAAGCAAAGCTATCGATGCGTGGAAACTCTGCTGCTTTGCGCGTACAACTTCGAAGTTTGTAACGACAAAGGAGTGCTGAGTTCCGTATCGTTCCGGATGCCCGTCCTTGCTCAAGCTTCCATCTACCACGAGGAGCGGAATCTCCACGCCAGCGATCTAAAGCGTTGGGAAGAGAACGGAAGTAAAGAAATTTCGTGGCGGCCGACGAGTCATGTCTATAAAATTACGACCCAGAACCGACTCTCAGTGATGGCTGCATTAATATTCATCTACAATCAGCAGCTTAGCTCGATTCAAAAGTCAGCGCTGTACCATCTCTGTAAAATCTCATCGAAACTGGTGTCGCAAGGATTCGCTAAGCACGGACACTCTTATCGAGCGTCCTACGGAACCGATCCGCTCAACAATTCAATGTCTTCGGCGTCTTCCGCGTCGAGCGCACCGAACATCGCCAAGCAAAATCCTCGTATTCCAATGTCGCAGCCATTTCTCGTCGAGCTCCTTCATGCCATCTACTTCGCCATGTTCAACGAGTTTGCATCTGCGGCTATTCAAGCTGTCGACGATATTCACCATCGAGCGTGCTACGAACTCTTTCACGATGTGATATTAGTGACTAACGCCATCAAAAATTCTCTCCAAGCCAATCCATCAGGTGCGCATACTTCCGCTATTTGCCTTGAATTTTAATAATAAATTTTGTTTCCAAAAACAAAGGTCAACCGAGCGATGGGCCGATGGGAATTTCCGTAGCCTTGACTCCAGCAACAACTGTCGTGACCGTCTCCAAATCCATGATTACGAACGCATCGTTCCGCACGAAAAAGCTGCCAGGTGAGTGCTTCCGATTCAGTGATTTCCATCATCTTCTGCCTCCCGTTTACATCCAATTTCTTCACCGCCCAAAATCTTTTTCACGCGTTTTGCAATACATCGCCCAACCATTTTACCTGATTTTGAGTGGCAAAGCAAAACAATTATCTCTCGTGCAGTTTATTGAGAGGTGCCAACCGCAATTGCTTTTATCTGGTCACGCACGTAGAATTATATTTAACACGCAAATCTACTTTTCCGCTTCCAGAATCATTCGGAAGGAATTAGAATAAGTCGATCCGTATTTTTTCCAAGAATTGCAAGACAATCAAAGTAGCGCAAAATGTGATTTGGCGACCCGCAAGTTTGCGTCATGATTCACGAGTCAAATATGTTTAAATCACAAGACATTTCACGTGCCCGTTGATGAAAAACACGAGACTAAACGCGCTCTTGATGCTTTCCAGTCTTACCCTTTGAAACTACTGAACCACATTTGTTGGCTTTCTTGCTAAATGACGCGCAAGAGGAAGGGAAAAGGTATACGCGAGACTCGTGAACGAGGCAACATGTACCCGCAATTATTTTCAACTCTTGGTGTGATTCACGTTGCTTTTGTTCGGTTAGTAATGCAGCAGAAGCCATGAAGAGGCAAGAGGAAATTGAACAGACGATTGCTGTGTCTAGATAGTTCATCATTGTGGTGACCTTTGGCCTTAAAAACGTGCAAATCAATTTGCCACCGGCCTCTTTGTCTCACAAAAATCAGATTCGAGAAATGTCACGAAATATTTCTCCTCCAATTTCTCTTATCTAAGTATGCAAATCAATTCCGATACGATTATTCCACCTGTTCTAGAGAAGGCCTGCCAAATTGAGTTATTTCCTACGCAAATGAACGATTGATTTATCGTTTACTCGACTTGATTGAAGAACGAGAAGCAGAAAGCAAGCCGACAGTGGAGTGAAGTTGTGATTGACCTTCAATGCTTACGAGCTATCAACAAAGACGACAGCTTTCAATCCCTCCGCTTTGTCTGTGTGTTTGTTTATTGCTGTGAGAGGATCAATGCTCTGCCGATGATGGCACTCGACATCGTTACACGAGTGTCAACAGAAAAATCCGCACTTGAACGTTTTTGTTTTACCTTTTTCTCGCTTTAATAATTTTGAGCTTTTTAAAGTGAATTTCATCCCTTCAGGTCAGCCGCACTTTCTGCCTTGATGTCTCTCCCCTTCCACCTCCCGTCGTTCTTCCGCCAGCGTTCCGCTTTTGAGTTTCTGTTTTACTCCACTCACTAACGCCGCCCTTCACTCATTAAATGTTATTAATTTGATGGCGAGCAGGATTCAGTCCGATGTTATCTCGTGCTGAACATTCTAGCCACTCGTTGCCACTGCTCTCTTCTCGAGGAATCTTTCTTTACGCCCTAATCTTCTTTACGAGAAGCTTTAAGTTGATTTTTTTCCGTTTTCTTTCGCTTCTTTGTGTCGTAATTTTGTTTTCTTCTTCTCCATTTACCCTCAAACAAAACGAAAAACATGAAACGAATCTGTTGAATTTCCCTTCAGACGACTTGGAAATTGTGGACTTGAAACATTTGCAAGCGACGCAAGAAGAAATGATGAAGAAATTGTCAATAGTCGATGATGAGAACACGAGTGGTGACCGCTCTGAGCCGACCTCTGCCTCGGCCACGCCGAAGGTTCAGAAAAAGTTGGAAGGCATGAGGGACGGCTCGAGGAGGCATCGATGGAAGAACTGGGGCTGGAAGCACAGCCCGGCTAAATCGTCCAGCATCGAAGAAGAACCTGTTGCCTTACTCGAGTCGCCGAGGCGTTCGCACTCGTCCAAGTCCTCGACCCCTAATCAGTCCCCGAAACACAGAAACAAAATCAACTCAAGCGAACTAATCGCGAACGGAGATGATGCAACGACCCCGTTCCGACGACGAAAGCAGCAACAACAAAAAACGGAAACGTCGAAAACTGAACTTCGTTCGAGTGCCGGGGCTCGCCTTATTCAACTGTTCGACAGCAAGGACGACGTTGGAAAAATAGACTCGGACTACGACGAGTTCCGTGCTCTTCTAGCGGACAACGGCCGCCCAGCGAGCATTCACATAACCCAAACCCTGCAGCACCAAGATGATTTTTAACTTTCCATCTCTCATCCGACTTTAATTTCCTGTTTCTCCCTCAATCGTCCACTCGCTTGATCCCTCTCGAATATAAACGAACAAAGAAATGTCGCAGCGTGCGGACAGGAGGTAAAGACCGATGAGCTTGAGTTTGAATTTCCTCGCCATGACAACTTGCTTCTCTTGTTCATGTCATGATTGCCTTAATCTCAATCTCTTCCTCTTTCTGCATATCTTCTATCAGCATCATAGTCGCTAAACTTACTCGCAGAAACATAACAATCACGAGTTGCTACACTCACATAGCAATTCTTCGCATAAGGCATCGAGCATGAGGCATGTTTCGAAAACGTTTATTGATAGTCATTGGAGTCTCGTAATAAAATTCATTCTCATATGCAAGTTCTCAGTGACGGCACGGTTCATTGTCTTCGATGACAGTAAAGCGCGACGACTCTGGCTTTCCTCAATTGCACGCTGGTTACTTCGACATGTGACTGGAAAAATAAAACACAAGCATCGTGTTATGTAAACATTGACTCGGATTTCAAGAGCATCCGCCTCCAGATTTTTCCGGGGCAAAAGAGAAAATGTTCGTCAGAAACATGTGAATATAATTTTTAAAACCAGTGCGACGAATGTAAATATATTTGGATGCCTTTGTGGGTGTCGCTTGATATAATCATCGAGCCGAGTAGCTTTCATTGCCGCGAGTTCAACGTTTTCAAGTTGATGAGTTTTAAAAGTTCGTCAGAACACGCGAGCTTTAATTATTTCCACGTATTCCAAGTCGCAAAAACAAAATAATCTCATCAACATAAATATTGACGCGGTAGTCCACCGACCTGCGGATCACTTGGTAATCCAATTGTTCGATTTCTCTTGAAGCTTTTCAACTGAAATGCAATCTGTCGAACGTTGAACGTAACGTCCTTGCGCGCTGGTTCAATATCAGTTGATTAATTATTAAACGATGAACGCAGCATCGCGAGATTTATGTTGAATAATGATTGGCAATTAAATTTTGTTGCGATTCATTTTTTCCAGACCCGAAAAGGGTGAGGGTTGAGGAAATGTCGTTGTGCAAAGCTAAGCGGCCACGGCTGATTTCTTTCGCATTAACCCGTAAGCCCCAAAACAATAAAATTGCAATCAATCATCCTAGATTTTGCGTGATATAGGTTGTGGCCGCGCGCAAGCATTGCTGTCTATTTTGAATTTCAATCAGAATGAGATTAAGCCACGAATATTTATAGACTCGTTCAGTCTCTTTCAGCAAAAGTTTCTAACTTGCGGTTTTGGTTGCTCAAGTCCTTACCGCAAAAGTTGCTAAATTGATTTGCTTCTAACTGATGATTTATGACTATTTATAGACGACATTCCGATCCAAATCGATGCTGCAGGTCACAGTCATGCTAATGCGAATGCCCAACAAAACCTACCGCTGGGCAGCATTAACGAAGAACAAGAAGGCGATCCAAACAATGCCAAATCGCAGCAGGGCAAGCCGGGTAAAGAAGCGACCACCAAGTCACATAAAGCTCCGTTCGGTGGACTCAAAAAGTTGATTGATCGCGAGAAGGACAAAGATAAAGACAAGGATAAGGAGAAAAGTTCGCTCAAGAGTGGACTCAGCGAGACGAAAGAGAACGTGAAAAAGTTGATGGGCAAAGACAAGCAGCACAGCAAAGCTTCATTGCAGATAGCACCCGAGCCTGAGCCTCAAAATTACTCGAGCAATAACGGCGACCTTAAGAATTCGACGAACTCGCCGCTAGTTCTGAGCAAACGTCCGAGCGAAATTATGCCAGACGGAGGTATTGACATAGCAACGCTTAATGAAAAACTTCTGCCCGACATCGTGAACATGAGTAAGATTGATAGCAACGGAGCGCACGGTATCATCTCACCGTTCGAATCGTTGAACGACGATAGCGACTCAGATGGTGCAATCGTCGATCCGCCGCATCAGCAATTATCCTCGTCTTCATCGGCATCGGTCAATATTTTGATGGATAGCGGCACCAATAACAAGATGATGGGAAACGTACAAGTGAGTCAGGTCTAGAGTTTCCATAGCTGCATCGAGCAAACAGTTAATTTTAAATGTGTCGACATGGTCCCGGGTCTAAATGTTGCAGTTCACCGTATTAAGTTAAGTGCATTCAGGTAGAGCAATCGTAACTTGTTACATTATTTAATCTTTCGCCTCTGACACCGTCTCCACTGTGAATAATAAATAGAAATGTGTCGCAATTAAGTGGGTGAAGTGAGTCTTAAAGATACTTACCGACACTGAGAGCATAAAGATGCGGAAAAATGGAGGAAGGGTCGCGCGTGATTGCATTTTATGTTCCGATAGAAGCGGAATGATTGTTTCCACTTGAGAAAAGAGACACGAAGAAAGCAATTGGGTAGTTATGGGGGGTGAGAACAACAGAAGTGGAGCTCAAAAGGCCGATGAGAGCCTTTGAATTGACTTGTTATTTTGTTCTGTTATGGAAAAACTATTTAAGTTAAGGTTTCAGTATTTTTCTCTTGTCGTCCGGAGATGTCGATGGAAACTAAGCTCAGACACGCAGCTTTGGTCTCAATCAAATGCGCCATAGACGAACAGGCAACCGCAGCAGTGTTTCCTCGAACTCCAAAGATTCGCTTACCGTTCAACTCGAACGCAGAATTATTCGCCTAATTAATCGACGCGTCCTTGAACCATCCGTCTCCCTGTCTTCCTTTGAACTTCTCGTCAGCAACTTGATATTCTCCGGCTACGTAATTGCCTCACGCGCATACATCAATAAATTCCTTACGCTAATGAGAAGAAATTTCGTTTAAAAGTTTTGAGAGTCGATGAGAAATCAGCAGAGTGTAAAATATTGTAAAAATTAAATTGTTCTGAAAGTGATTAAACATTTATTGGAAATTACAGTTGCTGTTCATTTTCTGGTTGAAGTCACAAGATGTGAGGGAAAATGGGAGGAAGGAAAAATGTTTCAATAAAGTTGCCGTTCGGCGAAAATTATTATTGATTGTTATTAGCTGAAACTTGGAAGAAGAGAAGTCTTTGGAAGGTTCGTCGTCGAGTTCCGCAAACAACAAACGATAGAAAATTGATGTAACAAACTTTACGGACTTCATTAAGCAACGTGGTCAGCTAACGACGACTTCGAAAAGTGTTCACGTGTAGCAGTGAAAGATTTTTGTATTCCAGAACCTCGCGCTGGCTTCCCACAAGTCACAAGCGTCATTGTTATTCAACAGCAAGGGCTCAATTGAAAGATTTCGCTGATGTGAAATCTTCGAGTCCTCCGCCAACCTCTTGAGATTGAGTTCACAGAAATTTTCTCAATTGCCAGCTTGATCGAGCCGAGATTGAGTTCAAAGATTGAAAGAAATCTGAATCGGCGGATTTCCATCACACGTCATCAATCTTCAGCCACAAGAGTCGGTAATGTGATTTCCTTTGCTTCCATTTTTCCCGCCGCACGTAGGCTGACGTTTAAAAACACTGTAAAAGGTTGTAAAAACGATTCCTGTGCATGTGACTTCGCATCTGCATCATTTAATCTCCTCTCGAAGTTTCGTCCTTCTCACGTGCTAGGGAAATGCTCGCGATACAATTTTCGCCAAGACTTTACGCGCAGCGTACATGCGAGAGAAAAGCTCGAGAAAAGCGGCAAGAGAGGCGAGCGAGCGGGAAATCTCTATATAAGCGGAGCGAGAAATTGAAAATGTTATCAGTTTCAACGACGACAGTGAACGCAACAGTCGAACGAAGATCAACGTGGATTATTACATTTTCCGATCCTAATACAATTTGGCTCGAAGATTTTTTATCATCAAAAAATTCGTTCTCATCTCGACGCAACAAGGTAGACAAAAGTTCCAAGCAGTGTAAACTCTTGATACGTGCTCGAACAGAAAGTTTAAATAACAAGCGTGTTGATTCGATAAATGTTTGCACAATCTCGGAAAAGTGCTCGAGCGAGGAAAATTGAATCACAAAACGCGAATAATTAATTCAACGTTGATAACAATTTTTCTGTTCGTCGCTCGCGATAAGTGACAAAAGTTTATTGGCGTTCACTGATAGCAAGAGCACGGGAAATTAATTCATAATTCAGTGCTGAATTCAACGTTCTTCTCATCTACATAAATCTCGACTCAAGAGGCTTTGAGCGGCGGCGGGTCTGCTAAGAAGCTTAAAGCGTTGTGGCAATTAACAGAGAATCGCCACGGGCTCCCAATGCATTTCCATGTTCAACGAACGATCAAACTTAGTGCGAAGTGCTTGAGACGATTTATCGACAGCTTTGCTCGGACATTTAATTTGGCTCTGATAGATTTCTACAAGCTCTCGCCACGGGGGAAAAAGCTCTCACTTGTTAGAACTGAAGCACTTAATCTGCACTGATTGGATCGAGAAACGTTTCCTAATCTTATTAAATTCTCCACTTGCAGTCTATCGAAAAGTAAATCACAATGTCAGGAGGAATGTCGCAGTGCTCCTCGAGAAACATGAGGCCACTGGAGTTTCCACTTTCGAGCTTCCGCCTTCTGCCCACTCAGGGAAAGACGACGAGACAAAGAGACATCTCACCGCATCATGTGACCCTCACTCAAGCAAGTCGACCTTCAACCACATCGGCCACAGGAGCTTTTGCCGGTAATTAAACGAATTATAATCAAAAGTTAAAGGCTCGACTAAATCGATTTCCTCAATCAGGTGGCGGAGGAATCATCAAAGAGAAACATCGCGTTGTTGTCATGGGAAGTGCTTTCGTTGGCAAGACTCAAATCGTTTCACAGTTTTTATACGACAAATTCACGAGCCGTTATCGTCAGACCATCGAGGAACTTCACCGCGGCGAATACGAGCTCCCAGACGAAAGTTCCTTGACCTTAGACATTCTCGATACGTCCGGTGCGTTCTCGTTCCCCGCTATGAGAGATTTGTCCATCAGCACATCAAACGCTTTCATACTCGTGTTTAGCATCGACAGCGAAGAGTCGTGGACTGAAATCACGCGCCTTAGAGAGAAGGTAAGGATCGACTTGCCCTTCAAAACAATTTAAGCTAACGCGAAAATTCCTCTCTCCCGTTTGTCTAGATTATCGAAAAGCGTGGACCAAGAGTGCCGATGGTTATAGTGTGCAATAAAATGGATTTACCGATGGATCAGCGTCAAGTTACGAAAGAAATTGTCGAGTCAATCGTGAAACTCGATTGGGAATGTGGCTTCGTTCAGTGCTCAGCTAAAGACAATTCGAATGTAATCAAAGTTTTCAAGGAGCTCCTTGTGCAAGCAAATATCCGATACAACTTGAGTCCAGCCGTTCGAAGACGACGCCAATCTCTTCCATCATTTTCAACGACCAGCCCACCTAAATTCTCGCTGAAGCGACACTCGTGCTCGGTGTCTTAAGAATTTTGCTCGTGGATCGCTTCAAGCTTTTCTATTTAATTAAGTTTTTCTGTTCTGTGAAGCGAACTGTGCTCTTTGTTGCGGTTTAAGTCGACTTATAATCTTTGGATCGTGGAGTAAAACAATCTAATTAATAAGTTGTGTGAGCTCGAGAAGATGCTTCCCAGCCTCTGGTAAGGGAGCTTTTCCTGCTCTCGTGTTGATGACTCAGAAGCGACGACAAAGGCAACCTTATTCAAGAAAGTAAATAAATCGAGTTTATAAAAAAACTTTTCGTCTTTGTTATCGAAGTTCGTTTATCTTTCAGAACAATCTAAACCGCTCAAATTTCTCCGCGATTAGGAGAAGCTTAGGATTGTCTTGCAAACTGATAAACAGCTGTCAATTCCAGAATCCGCCGATGAAATCATAAGCAGCACGAAGTGTGAATCGTGAAGATGGAAATTTACTAGGGAAAAGGAAAGCACGCACGTTTTGACGACAGACGTTGAGACTAGCTTTGCTTGTCGACATCAGGTTTAGATATATGATTCCATTGTCGTGCGTGGAAAATTTACGGAAACGTTTTATAGATTTCCGTCTCTACCTTTTGATTTGATTAGGTTTGAAGGCCAACCTAGGATCGGAGAGACATAAAGCCTTTAACGATTTAAGGGAAAGAGGTTTCCTATTTAATTTAATTCAACTTTATGCTTTATTGAATTAAGAATTTTCTGGAATCCCAAACTCGAGTTACAGGCCTCGTCGAGTGTTTTCATGTTCCGAGAAACATCGTTTCAGGGTTGAAGTGGTTTCAAAACGAAATAGAGGCAACTCATAACTCGATAGATGTCAAGTCGAAGATATCTCATAATTAATTTGGTTTCCTCTCATCCAACTTAGATATTCATAAAGAAACAATTGCCGTAGTCTCTATAAAATCCCCTTCGCGTGTTGTCGTCGTTTTCCAGTGCCACGTGTTGACTGCTTGGTAAAGATTGTTCATCTTAATGTGCCGGATGCAGCACTAAGACTTATTGCGATCAGATAAGTTTACGACGTATTTATTTTAAGAAGTTTGTTGCGACTTATCAAGAGAGGTCTTCATTCGTTAGTCAATTCATAAAACTAATTCTTATAAAACTACGACAAGGACGCACGAACGTCCTTAACTCGCATCGCAAACAGTTAACACCGCTCTTGAATTGCGTTATTATTTGATGCGTCCTCGTAATCAATATTTCCAATGATTCTCAATATGTACATCAACGTCAGAATTATCCCTTCGAGCCAATCCCTTCAATATCGTGACCGTGAGTTTCGCGTTGATGTGACAATGGCTCGAACAATCGATTAACTCAGCCTCGTTATTCAAGCCTTCATTACACGCTCGATTTAATTAACGGCCAGTTTAATAATGTAGAACGTTGAGCTTTAGCGAGGCGAATAAATTGGATTTCGTTTTGAATAATTGACAGATCTCGCGGGGTTTTCCTTAGAAGTTTGACGGTTACAATTTTGAGTTCATGTTGAATGTTTGGTTTTCATTAAGTGGGTTGGATAGAAGATTTGCTCCACGTTTCGATTGCTTCGCTGATGCTTCCGCGCCACTGTGTGCGACGTAGTTGTAAAAGCGAAAAACAATTGTCACGAGTCGTCTTGCTTGGGAAGCAGAGTCATTGTCTGAAAATTGACGCATCGAGCCAAGTGTTTAAAAGGTGGTAAAACATGAGCGACTTGCTTGGCGAGGCGCACAAGGGTTCGAGAAAACTCTCAATAGCGGAAGGGAAAATCGAGTGGGATACAAACCAAGGATAAATTGTTTCACCGTCTTTGCAAGATCCAAGTTTGTGGATTTTGCCCACGAAGCAAACTGAAAGAAGTGTCTCCGTTGAAGTGGGAGTAGATTTGTAATGCGCGATTAGCCAAAGGTTTAGATAATCGACCGGGGTTGCACTCCAGAGACAAAGTTTCCTTTCCAAATAAATTTTACCCAACCACGTTCGAGAAAACTTTTATTTATTTTCAGAAGTGATAAACGCTAAGCCATTGTGAACTTTCTGAACAGGATATCAGTCGCTTGTTATTTTACGACGAATTGTATTCCGTCGTCAATTGAATCCTTGCATTGACAAGCCAGCGAAGTTCATTGAAATGCCGAAGTTCCACGAGTTTTCTTTAACTTTAGATTTCTTCCGAAACGTTTATTTCCTCCTTTAGAATTTGCATTTCCAATATCCATAACAACCGTTTGATGTTCACTGCGACTTCCGCTCGATTGATATATCTGAGCAAGCACTTGACTTATGACTGCTTTGAGCCTCAAACTTGATGAAGTGATTGAACTGTTAACTGCGTAAGAATATTGAGAATATGATCCGCTCAAAAAGTTCCTTGAACCTCTTGAACGACAGCTGAGAAAAACAGCTCAAAAAACTCCCAAAAATGCTTACAACAGTTTATTTAACATCTGATAACTTCGAGGATCAAACTTGAATCGTAAATCAGAAACCATTCCTGCCCATCTAACTTCCAAATCTTCTGAATGCTTTTTACTATGTTCCGAGAAGCTGCGGTCAAAACTCCTGCGACGGTCTACATATAATCCGAGACTGTAAGACTTTGTCACGACTGCAAGTGATTGAAGAAAACTTCCGGAGCACGCACTGTGGAAACGAGGAAAGTTGCCATGAATTATGTGAAGCAGCTGGCTCTCCTGATTGTGCGAAATTTATTCGTGGAATTTCATAGAATCACTAGGTTTGTTCTACTGCGAAGTTTCCTCACTTCCTTCCCATTTAAAATTCATCGAGGCCAAATCGTAATTGGATAAAGTTTCTTACTTACTTTCCGAAAATACACTTCAAGTTCCTCGCTCGTCTGAGAGACAACAAAGGCGAAAAGGCGAAGCTGAGTCTATGTCGAATAAATTGAGGTAACTTTGGTGCAAACAATAAATCAATCATGCTTGTGCCAGATTTTTCGCGTAAATGTGATCCGATTGAATCCATTTTATGAGCGACCGTGGCATTTTCACCAAATAAACACATCTGGTCGCTATCAAGTCGATTACATCGATTGTCTCGCATTTCACTGCTCGCATTTGCCTTCCACGCGCGCATCAATTGTTTGCTGTCCGATATTATCCAATGTCCCGTTTTCTTCTTGTTGATGTAGACCTCGTTTCAATCGAGCCAACACATGAGAGGAGGAAAGAATGTGGCTAAGTGGTGTCGCATAGAAAATAGATTAAGAGTAAGAATATTTGCTTTCCTTTGTTCCGATATCGTTAGATATTGCTTCGTGCGTATTAAGATTCTAGTGGCCATAAAAGAAAGATTCCAGTGTTGTTAGCAAAGCGGTTGTAATCCTTTTTGATAATAAAAATCCATAAAAGCTTCGGGGTCCACTATCAGTTGTGAAAGCTCTTAAATCAACAAGCGAGATTGAGATATATTTCTATTAAAACAATGATTCTGTGTGTCATTGACCTTTATGCATTCGACCTTTGTTTCCTCATTCGGGCTTCATATTCGAGTTTTTCCGCATTCGGGTTTGAGTTTTTATGTAAAAACCGTTGGAAAAGCTCTCGAGATTTGAAATGTGCGATTCGCACTCGTCACAAATGCGAATCGCGCAAGCTAAATTGAGTTTGTTCAAAAATGTTTAAAATCTGTAAATTAAGAAGTCTGGTGCAGTTATCAGGTATTTACAAAGTAACAGTAGATTAATACTGATCTTGTGCGTAAATGCGAGTGAGAGTCAAATCAAGGTTCTTCGTTTTATTCGATTGTTGTTGTGCAAGATTCTAAATCGCAAAAGTAGAATCGTGGAAAATTAGCAAACACGAGCAAATCAGGTGATCACTTGACCAAACGAACGATGGTCAACGCCGAGCAGCTTGTGAAGCTGTTGGACTTCAATTTGGGCAACAAGAATTTCGAGAATGCAGTGAAATTGATTGACAGCGAAGAGTACGGAAAAACAATAATTTCGCACTTCCCTGAGGTCATCCAACAAGTAATTCTGAAGCATCTTACAGCGGAAAACTACGTGAAGGAACCGCCGCTTTACGAAGTTTGTGAGGCAATCCTCAAATTACTCGCAGAGAAATGTCATCAGGAAGGAATCTTGTTCGAGTTTCTCGAGATAATTGAAACAGTCAAGGATGACGATGTTTTCACCAGCGTTCTGAAATGTCTTCAAGTTATAATTCTGAAGCAAAGCGAGAAGAAGTCGCGGTCACTCGAATACTGCCTCAACTCAATTGAAGATTACGTTATTGAGCTTCCACTGCCGCATGATTTGTTCAAAAATGTCGAAGAAGAAGAGGAAAAGGTGCTGGAGAATGACGACCGAGTCCGCCGTGTGCTCATGATGTATATAACCTTGGATCTGTTCTACGAGCCTGTCGTCGACGAAATTGTGGGCGCCGTGCCAGCTGAAGAGATATTCCGATCCAACAAGTTCAACCGCCGGAACGTCCTGTTCTGTTTCGTCTTGAGATTGTTGGGCAAGCCGTTGTCGTTTCTTGATCTGAGTCATAATGCAGAGACGAACAAAGTTGCTACTTATTCCCGCCAGGTAGCTGAAAGAATGGTGAAGACAATGTGCAAGCTTCATGGTGACATATTCCGATTGCTAAGCTATGTTGAGCTGAGGTGTCGATGGCCTTCGAAAGATAAAGTTGACGACGACCTCGTTGATATTTTTCTTCACCATGAGAAAACGCCGCTTGTCCAGCTTGGAGTGCTTTTCTATCTCGTTATCGCCGAGGGCATTGCAGCTGACCGAATTCCCACAGTCTACAATCCAGTCTACATTTTCCAAATGGGAATCTACTCCGTCAACACGATGCTCTCTTCAGACGACGCAATCATCTTTAAGGGACTGAAGCTCTGCCTTAAACTGTTGGACAATGTCTCAACAAGTTTGAAATCCGACGAGCTCGACGTTGAGATCCATCGGACATTCTGCAACAATCTTATCAAGCTTTTGATGTACTCACCATCGAAGAGAAATCGTGTGACGGGATTAGCCGCACTCAGGGCTTACATTTTAAAGTTCGACAGTCAAGGCCGATTCCTTTTGATCAAAAACATTTGGCGGATTTCAAGCCACAAAGGATTGATGGGATATCTAACCACTTTGTACAAAGATATGATTTTCGAGCATCTCAACAGTGGCGAAACTTCTGAATTCACCTCGGGGAGTCTCTTGAAAGAACTGATAACCGATCATATGTGTAACCTTACCGGCGGAGCTCAGTGCGACATCGCAGACTCTTCCGATCAGATCAACTCGTCGCTGAACTTTCTCATGGCGCTTATAATGCGAGACAAATCTAATGTCACTGGCATCAAAGATTTGATCCCTCACTTGCAAGAAAATTTCTTTGGAGACTTGCGAGCTGCTTTAGATTTATCGAGAGCGCATTATCATGCCGAGATGGAAAACGTTAAATGCGGAAAGTCTGTCAATCCAGACGAGTTCTTGAGGGACGCAGAAATTCTCAACGACATTGAACCGATTGAAGATTTGACAAGCGAGAGGAAACTCGAAATGCTTCACTCAGCTCTGAGCATGTTCGATCTCATCGATTATCAGCTGGCACGTTGTAACGAAGTCATCAATCGAGCGAAATAAAAGAAACTTGATTCGACTTCCACCCAAAACTCGCAGACTTTGTTCACTGGTATTCCATGAATTTATTTATTTCAGACGCACAATGGCACAGAACGGTGTCGGCAATAGCAACTGGCTCGAATGATTTCCAAAGACTTCGAAGTGTGCCTACAAATCAGATTGTCAGTAAAAGAAACCTGACAGTTCCATCGATTGTGCTGTACGATGATAAGAAACTCGAAGACTTCAGAGCTCGTGAGGAGCTGAAAGAAGCTGAATTCAACAAGCAGCCAGCGACAGTTGAGAAGAAGGCCGAGGATGAACAGCCCGAAGAGGATGAAGCTGTAGCAGAAATTAGGAACAAAATTCTCGAGGCGTCGCTAGCATTTGTTGACAGCTTGGGATGGACTCGACAAGCCATAGTCAAGGGAGCTGAGCAAGCTGGATTCCCTGGAACGGTTCACGGGATGTTTCCAAAAGGCGGGATTGAGCTTATCAACTTCTACTACTTGAAATGCAATCGGGAGCTTGTCGAGCTTATGCGACAACAAGTCGGGGAGAACAGCGAGAAGGTTGCCGAGCCGAAAGCATTTGTTTGCTGGGCTTTACAAAAGCGACTCGAGATGCTCCAACCGCACATTAAAACTTGGCCACAAGCTTTAGCCATGATGACTCTTCCGCCAAACGTACCAACTTCACTTGCGAACATGCTGACACTTGTCGACGACATTTGCTACTACAGTGGAGATCGGTCGGTTGATGTAAGCGTGTTACGTTACCTCCTGGTCAGTTCTAATTTAATATTTTCTCTTTTAGTTCAATTGGTACGCTCGACGAATAGGACTGGCGACAATCTACAAAGCAACTGAACTCTACATTCTCCAGGATTCTAGTCCGAACAACGAAAACACTTGGAAGTTCTTAGAGCGACGAATCGCTGACGCTGGTCTCGTGCACGACGTGTTAGTTCAATCTGAAGACGCAACTAAGAACCTTCAATCAGCGGTTTCGTCAGTCTTCTCCACCGCTCGTAACATCTTAGGGCTTAACTTCGACCGAAGATAGCCATTACAGAAAGACGACAGAAGTAAAGCTGCCAAGTCGTCCAAGAGTACAAGTGATGATAAGAAATAGACGTCCCTTTCACTGACAATAGTCGAACAATTCCCTTCATTCACTATTCAAATTGGTTACTGAATAAACGAAGCTTGAGCTTGATATTTCCTTAACAGAAGTTTTATGACAAATTTATTCTGAAACAAAGTTTGATTGACCAACGACTCTGGAAATAATCTTTGGTACCGATTAACTTAAAGTAAGTGGGAATAGGAGTTCAGGGTAAATGAACTGCTGCGATGCATGACATGGAACCTCTTTGATAAGAGGATTGATAATTCACAAAGTGTTGTAGCTCTCGCGAACGTACTCCTTGATTTTGGGTGGCAGTGGAAGAGAGTTGATGGAATTTTTGTTCTCGATCTTGCTCTTTATCTTCGACAAGCAGATGCTTTGTAGGGATGGCACGGTGTGATGGCGACAAATCGGGAAGATGAGCCGAAGTGCATAGGATGTGGGGAAATCATTGCTATCACATTTTACAAACCCGACGATACTTGACTGAGATTTCTTGATTGTATGCTCGATTATATCAATCAGTGAGTGACTGCTTGAGTCGCTTGAGAGAATTTGCGACCTAGAAATTACGATTGGAATGAATCAATTAAGGTGAATCATTGAATTCATTGATATTCCATACCATTGATTGCGGCAGTGAAAGGTCTTTGAGTTTGTTCGGAAGCTGAGTGTAAATGAATCCATTTGAGAGCTATCTCTTAGTAAGAAGCTGAAAAATGAATTAAGATTAGTGACTTGTGATTAATTTGAATGAATAAATTTACCTCCCATTTGGTTCATTTGAAAGTAATTTTTGAGCGTCAAGTCGGCTCAGCGTTGGCCAGTAGAAGCTTAGCTTTAACAGCTCCCTCTTCATCTCCTCGCAATCTTGAGCTGACATTGGCTTGGAGCTGGCACTGGCTGCTTCGTTCTCATCTAAATTAGCTTCGATTGGAATTTCTGGTTCGCAATCTAAAATGTCATCCAAGCTCGCTGAGCTCTCCAGCTTATGTCGATTTCTCTTGAACTTCTTCTGGAACTTTCGTCGCAGGCCTGAGAACCAGTTGTGCGACGGGCCATCCTTTGGATCCTTTTCGTTGTCCATATAAAGAATAAAATACAAATTGATCGAAAAAATACTTTAATGCGAATCGCGCTCCAATCAACAAATCGCAAGCAATCGCGAATCGCATTACAAACGAGAAAAAAAGTGGCGCGAAGACGAAATAAATAATCGTTTTAAATTAGTGAAAACAGTGCAAAATGGATCATTCGGAGCTGGTCGTACGACAGCTAAGTTCCTTTTATACCAAAGGCGAAGCGTTTCCCAGCTGCGTGTATTTGTTTGGACAGAAATCGGTCGGAAAATCATTTTGTTTACATAAATTTATCAACTCGAATTCTTGGCTGACCTCAGTCGTTGTTCACGCGGTTGAATGTTACACAAGCAGAACTCTTTTCGAGACCATCATCAACGCCTTTAACAACCATGAGCTGTCAGAGGAAAACAATTACGAGCCATTCGCGAACGTGGACGCAATTGTAGATTTCCTCGAGCAACTGGAGCAGTTGGATGCCGGTAAATCGTACCTAATTGCAATTGAAAATGCTGAGAAACTGCGAGACATGGAGTTCAACATACTTCCAGTATTCACGAGACTCCGAGAGAGAACTGGACTGCAAATTTCCTGTTTGTTAGTTTCTCATCTCGATATGGCTCAGCTCGAATTAGATGTCATCAGAATTCATGTGCCGGATTTATCAAAGGAAGACATTATCAGTATCCTCCTGAGCAAGCATCAGGATGCCCAACAAAGGATCGTCAAAACCATCAATGAAAATTCAGAACTGAGCGAAGAAGCGAAAGAGAAGCAGTTGATGTTAGTTGAAAAGCTCGACGAGATCTTCTACGAAAACTATCTCAACACATTCATGAGCGTGTTCTTCATAGCTTGTCGAGACATCACTGAGCTTCAGTCCTTGGCGAGAAAATGCTACTCGTCCTACTACGCTCCAGTTCTCAGCGGAGAAATTGTATACAGCGACGTGACGAAACTCTGGAGGAACTTCGAGAAGGTATTGAAGATATTTCTCAAAACAAGTCACATGCGCATAGATAACTTGCCCACCAAAGACCTTATGCAGACGGCGAATGATGAGTTAGCTCCGCCAGAGAACAGCCTGAAGCGCTTTGCTCAAACGCTTGAGCTTCCATATTACGCGAAGTATCTGCTGATTGCCAGTTTCCTTGCAAGCCACAACGAAGCTAAGTACGACAAGAGATTGTTCATGAAGCACCACGGCAAAGAGAAGAAGCGACAGAAGAAAGCTAATGTTTGCAGATCAATATAATCATTAAGATGTTTTAACTAATTGAATTTGTTTCTCAGGTCTCGGAGAAGATGAGCGTTCAGTTTGGCCCTAAATCATTCACCATCGATCGGCTGCTTGCAATTTTCTACGCAATCCTCGACGAGAAAGTTGGACTCACTTGCAACTTGTTATCTCAGATCTCAACGCTTGTCGATCTCAACTTCCTCACCTTTTCCTCGGGCGAGAACAACATCACGGAAGGCAGCGCTCGACTCCAAAGCACAATCGGAATGGATTTCGCGGTCAAACTCGGAAAACTTGTTCAATTCAATGTCAAACAATACTTGACTGATTTCCATTGAAACAGCTCATCGAATTCGAATAAAAACGATTTCGCTATTTTGTTGAACTCAAAAGATTTATTCTACAACATAAGTAAAGTGTATAATTCCAGCTAGTGAAACTTATTTTAGAGCTTTCAAATCTCATTTGTGCAACGAGTCAATTAACGGTGAACAAATATTCTGTACAAAGAGTTTTAAGGTTGAGGAAGCTGCTTTCGATTCTTGGTATAAACCTGCACTTGAAGTTTATGCAAACATGATAAATTCTCTTCACCATTGGCGCTGAAGATCCTTCCATCCTGCTCTTGAATGGCTGTTTCAATGAGCAGTCAGTCTGGATGTCAAGGCCAATGGATCAACTTCTGGTTTCAAAGGAAATCGTCCAACGATTGGCTGTGCGTGACTTCAAAGTCCATGGCTGCTTCACTGTAGTGAAAGGATATCTGAGTCTTCATGCGCAGCGCCTTGAGAAAACGATTCGCATGATATTGCACAACCGACCGGGGAATATTTCTTCTTAGATCTCCAAACAATTTACAGAGAGCTGGAGAAGGTCGTGTTACTATAAAAGAACTCGAAACAACGTCGTTACAACGTCGTGTAAAAAGAATATAGCAAACCCCCAAGTTTTGTTAAACGATTTAAGCTGTCAACGTTCGCGAATTTTCTATGAAAAAGTTTAAAGCCTGAAACATTTGTCAGATTCACAATTTACAATCTCATTTGCTCCACTGCGTGAGCGTGTGCCTTCACTTAACTCTAGTCTATTATCTACACAGCATTTTGTGCATCGCGATACTTGAATCACTTTACGTTTGCTCCATGTCATTGTAAAATCTTTAAACTGTTTTAATTCTAGAAAAAACTTTGTCCACCACAACGTGCAGCCGCGTCAGCTAATAAATCTTTGTCGTCTCTAAACGTAATAAATACTAAACCTCGAGTTCGTCATCGACTAAACTTCCTCGCCTTCAGTACTTGTCGTCAATCTGACCTGTAAGTGAGCGGGCTCTGTCGTGACTCCGTTCACGTTCTGCAAAACTTGATCTTTGACCGGCGTCGTGAGGATTTTCAATCGCTCCATGAACGAGCCCTTGGTGATTAGCATCTGTAAATCGAGCAAGAAATTTAATCAAGTGACGTAACTATCAATAACCCAAATATAACAAATCGTTACCTTGTAAGTAGCCATAAGCGGGATCATAGACATCGATGAAATCGCAATGCACCAGCCTAAAGTATTCGCCCAGAACGGGTACACGTAATCGCCATGTTTCAGCGGCTCATAATTAACCAGTCCGAAAACGATAATGAATATTAAGAACAGCGGAGCCGCAAACTTCCAACAGTAAATCCAGTAATTTCCCGGCTTGAAGCCCATCATGTCTTGGATGTCGTCGCAGAACCTTTTCGTGCCGTAGATCCAACTAACCGCAACCGCTTCAAACAGCACTGCAATTAAGATCGAATAGCCGGCTGCATATTTGTCGAGAAGCTGGAAGAAGTAGAAGCCGCCCTGTGTGCAACTCGCGAGCCCGACAACAAAATACAGCGAGAAGAGGCAAGCCACGAAAACTTCGCGGTTGCGCTTAATTTTAGGGAACTCGTCGGAGAGCGCGGTGATGATGGCTTCCGAACCCCCGAAAGAGCTGTCAAGGCCGAGCGTCAAAAGCATCATGAAGAAGATTAAAGCCCAGAACACTGAACCGGGCATTGTTGCAATTGCGGCTGTAACGAAATTATTTGTTGCAACGTGTTTAGGAAAATGTTTCCAGTTTTTACCTGGATAGACGTCGAAGACCAAGCCGGGTCCTTCCGTTGCCACATCCTCGATCCTTTGACCTGATGTGTGTGCCATATATCCAAGCACAGAAAAAATCACAAAGCCAGAAACGAACGAAGTCGCTGAGTTGATAAAGCTCGTCAGTAAAGCATCTCTGAAAAAGTGAACAGAGTTTAAAACTTCGTTCACTAAACTGCAAACTTCAGACTCACTTGTAGACGTTGTTGTGATATTTGTTATACGATGCATAGGCCAATAAAACGCCAAAGCCAGGGCCCAGCGAGAAAAAGACTTGCGTGGCCGCTGAAAAATTCAATAACCGTTTAAAGACAATTCATGCTATAAATCAGACGTTTACCGTCAACCCAAACCTCCGCCTTGTAAATTGCATCGAAGTCAGGCTTAAGGTAATATTTGATCCCCTCCGCAGAGCCGGGAAGTGTGATTCTGAAATGGAAACGTTCATTTCAGAGAATAAGAAACCTCGATTGACTCGGCGACCTACCCGCGAATTAAAAGAGCTAGAAGAACTACGTAAGGAAACAAAGCTGTGAACCAAACGACCTGCGAAGACAATTATTAAGCCATAAGTCGTATCGAAAGCGGGCGCTCACCTTTCCACTCGTACTGATTCCTTTCCATAGTGAAAAGTAGCAAATTAAATACACGATGAGAAGGCAAGCTGTGGAGGAGGCAGAAGTGATTTGAGTCTCTCGAGGGTCTTTGAAGCGATTCGGTCTAAGCTCTTACTTGCCATTTCCCATTTAATGATGCCTAAATCGTCAATCCCATCGGACTCATGAATTTCAAGGATGAAGCGATTAAAATATTCCGACGATGCTGACGAGAATGAATTTGTGACATTTTGAATGGTCGCGTTTTGTGCTGAGGTTTGATTGCTGATTGCGGTCGTCGATGAGTTACTGAGAATGGGCAGGATGGTTGTCGAAACTAATGAGGGTGTCCGAGTGTAATTGGCATCAAACTGCAATGCAAACACGTTGTTGAGTTCGATGGTTCGAATTGGTTCATTAAGTCAGTGGCCATGTGGCGATTAGTGTAGTCCCCAGCTAAATCGAATAAACTTTAAAACAGAGCTTACAGGTTTGCAAGAATTTGTGTTCCAGTAGTTGTCGCAAGATGTCCAAGGCAAAACATCTGTGATAGACGCGAAGAAGAACCTCAGCGACCAAGCAATGATGACATTGTAGAAGAAGTCAACGTAAAAAGCGATGAGAACGACCGCGTATCCTATTCCCTGATGGAATATAAGAGAATTAGTGTCGCCACGCAACGAGCAGAGCTCGATTGATATTTTATTGGATTATTGCGAATCAGCTTTTGAATGATCTGAGACGTCTTACCTTAAAAAGCGGAACTAAATTGCCTGAAAGAGATAAATTGAATTAAAATATTTCCATCGATGGCACAGCAACAGTATTCACCCCAACAGGTGATGGCTCCTCGTCGCTCGTGCTGGCCTAAAGCGAGCTCCATGTAAAACAATGGAATCCCTCCGACAAGAAGCATGATGCAGTATGGTATAAGAAAAGCACCTGCGAAGAGAAAAGGGCGATCAATCTTGGCGACGGAGCAATTTCCTGTTGATTTCGTCGACCAGAGGTCGTTTCAATCTCCGTACTCAACAGGTTTTATGGCACAGCTCGACACTCGCCACAGAACTTAATGTATCAAGTGAAATTTAGCCGACACTGCTCAAACTACCCCGGAGAATTGAAACGGAGGCTAATAAAGTCATAACGTTGCGAATGCTGTGAGAATAAAAATCAGATTTTCCCCCAATCTAAGCGGATAATAAAAGAATTTGCAAGAAAGACTGCGACGGGAGAAAAGGATTTGTGTTGTCAGATGGAGAAGTGGACAACGCAACAAGTTGGCGAATGTGCTCGGAATGCTAAGCTGCTAGCTCGAATCTCGTGACGATGAAAAGGCTTCAAGTGTCTCGAGGGGAAATTTAAAGAATGTGGTTAATGGAATGGAAACCGAAGTTACGCGCCATGCATTATCGAGACGTTTCACCCGAGATGCGACAAAGCATTAAGAGCTTGACATAATTTTCCTTCGCTTTGCCTTCTTCTTTCGAGGCGAGAAGGGAAGAAAGAAGTGTCAGGACAATCAGGAAGTTGCTAATTTTCTCAGCCATTTGATGTTTCCGCTCTCCGTCGCCCCCACTCGACAAGCGACTTTTAAAGAAACCTCTGCACCATTCGACTTTACATTATCGACGAGGAAATATTTTTCGTGAATCTCATGTCGAGCACGAGCTAATTCGATTGCTACCGATACTTTCATGTTTCAATGACGAAAATGAAAACGATAATGAATTTAAAGGCGTTCATAATTGATTTATCATGACAGAAGCAGAGGACTCTCGAGCGTTTAATGGTTTTCCTGAAGCTTCTGTGCGAGTGATGGGAAAGTCGGTTAGGCGAAAAATCGATAAGTTCATTATGAGTTGAAGTTCATCAAATTTTAAAGCTTGGAAATCGCTGTTAATGAGTAGCCTGGGACACTCACCGCCTCCATTTCGGTAGCAGAGATAGGGGAATCTCCAAACGTTGGCAAGATCGACGGCGAATCCGATGACAGAGAGAAGAAAGTCAACTTTGCCTGACCACGTCTCCCGCTCCTCTTCCGGTACTGCCGTTCTTGATGGGGCTTTTTTTAAGCGCCCAAGCAGTGACATTGGTATTTCAGCTTCGAGCAAGCCACCGCCTTCTTGGTTCTCTGCGAAACGAATAGATATAATCAATTAGCAATAACCGAATGGTCGCGTCGGGTTGATGTGATTCAAGAACGATAACGATAGGTCATGAAAAAGACTGGTTTCCGACCCCGACAACAACAGCTCATTAGCAACGGCTTGAGCTGTCACGTGAATGGGAAACACTTTGTGGCTTTGCATAGCGTAATGAGATCATTGTGACTTCTGTCTGAGCTGAAAGCTAGAATCGGAGCCGCAAATCGTTGAAAACCTTGAAATTTACTTGCGGCTACTCGAGAAGTTTGCAATAAAATAAATCGAGTTTAACAAGAGATTGCATGTTAATTCGCCGAGGTTTCCGTTCAAGATTTTCAATCGCGTCGACGAACTGTTGATCAGCAACAGCCTGACTCATCGAGACTGGAGTAAACAAGCTCTTCATCTACATTAGTCCGTTGAGTGCGTCGTCTAGTCAAATATTGACACCCGACACTGTTTTGGTCCAAAGGCAAATCACTAAATCAAAGCAAACCAGCAAACTTCTTCTTGCTTGGCCTGACAAAATTCCAAATGATCTAAAGACTATTTTTCAAAACCAGATTTTCTTGATGCTGTGCCCATTTCTTGTAACTTCAATCTAAAGGTCTCTTGCTGCCAATTCACTTGTAAAGACCAAACGAAATCGAATGGAAATTCCCCGTAGCTCAACAACAGACGAGCCACATAAATCACTTGCAATGCTCATCGGTTTCCGAACGAGAACACTTAATTGACTAATTTATAATCATCACATCGTGGACGAGAGATGATGTCCGGTAAAGGTGTTTGATCGAGAGCCTCTCCACTCGACAAGGGTTTTTGTGTTGGTCGAGACGATTTGCTCGTGCACACAAAGCGAGTTTAATTAAGCAAACATTCTGAATTGGACATAATTGCCGAGCTCTGCTTTCGTTATGTTTAATATCCGGTCGAATTAAAACAGCTCGCGAGACACTCTCGTACCTCTCTCATCTTCCTTCGGCGACGTCAGCTTCGGCATGTTCCTTTGATTGATGTGCAACTTCGAGTTGAAAGCACATAAAACACACGAGGTAATGAATCAAAATCCTTCCTTTAACGGGGCACGACGCACATTTCGCATTCGACTAATGCTCACGAAGTCCAACGGCCGACTAAAGCTGCAACAGTACGAGACGGAAAGCTATTCCGAGCTTGAAATATGAAAGAGAACTTCCAAGTTTTTCTCTCTGCTGTGCGGGATTTCGTCTTAATGCCGATTGCGTGTGAGATGTTAAGAGAATCTGACTCAATCGCCGATTTATGCAGATGAAGTTCTTGAGATTCTAGCTATCGAGTCACACTTCAGCAGTCGTTGAATAGATAATTTGATGGTTTAATCTACGCCAAATTTAAATACATGGCTATGGACTCAATGCAAGGCGTTGCTGACACTCTGTTCCCACAGTAACTTACTTGAATTTTCTGAAGTTAAACTTTCCTTTGCGAATCACATAATTGGCCTGGCACTTCCCTCTGACTTCTCATTAGCTTAATCCCAAAACAAAGCGGAGACTTCTCAACTTCACACAAAAGACAGGAAACTCCTTCAGTTGCACAGCACAAGTTTGGCCTCGCTTCCTTTTCCTGGACTCTGTTGGGATGACGAAGGGTGACTGAGGCTGAGAGGACTCTCGGGCTCGAATTTATAGGAAACTTCATTGCGTTTGTGTTGTTGTTGTTAGCTGACGCTTTGTTATATTTTCTTGATAAGAGCCAATCGGCAGTGATAACCGGAAGCATGCGCAGTTGCGGGTTCTTGAGCTACTGTTGGACATGCGGAGTTACGTCGGCTTAATCGATTGATCGAGGAATTTTGTTGTTGTTTAAAAATTACTCAGCGAGCAGAGGAATTACAATCAGTAAAATCGTTTGCTCGTTATGCAATGTTTGCTGCTGTAATTGATTCACTTGATTAGCTCTGCTAAGAATTAATTAATTAATTATCGAGACTCATTGTTGCATCCGAGATTCCAGGTGATGTTAAAAGTCATAAAATGCAAATTTGGTGCATTGAGATTTTTACGTCACGTTTGTTGAGATAAAAGCTTCACAAAAGCTCTTGAAATATTTGATTTGTACTTTGAAAGTTTCGCTCGTTTATGCTCACGGACCAGTCTAAAGAAGTGAGCAAGCTATGTTCTTTAATATGATTGGTGTCATCCTAAGTAAAATCAAGATTAATGCTGTAAAAAAATTGCATAACTTTCTATCAGATTCGAATATTCTAACTCTTGTGAAAGCTCTCTAGTTTAATTTTTTCTGCATAAATAAATATTCCTAATTTAGATGGCTGGGTCATGGGATAAATTTTCAATCATTTTCCTCAATTGCTCCTGAACACCGAGAGCACGATTCCATGGTAGGTTTGACTGCGCAATTCACCACTCGTCGAACTTGAGTCGTTGATGTTCCCTCAGATATCTCAAAATATCCGCGGAAAATATTTGCTCAGTGCTCGGTTCGTGAGTTTTCCACCCAAAAGATCGTCAGTTTGTTTTCCCAGTTCGCCTTAACTACACCGCTTGTTACTTCGCTGGATTTTCCTCGCAATCTGTTAAGGTACGCGATTAGCGTTTACGTGGAAAGTTACCGATCGAACCGACGAATAAGTTTCCTTCAAAAACTTTCGAAAGTTTTCTCTAATTAATTCGTTTTGCCTCCGCCACGCAAATTGTTTTTCCGCGTTTTCCTTCCCACAGAAGCTCTTTGTCACTTTCCCGAAAATTAAATTTACGATCGCATGTTTCTCACGAGGAGATTTTCTTTGTACGCGATTTTCTTTATGTTTTGTTTTTCCTGAAGACGAAGCAAGGTCTGATGACCTGAATCGTCATCATGTTCTACAGCGAGGATAACCGTCGCAGCTATTAATCATCCGCTATTTCGTTTCAGCTTAAAAGACAAGACATTTTATGACAACGAACTAACTACGAGCATCATGAGCGACGATCTGGAGACATTTGACCTCTGCGAGTGCGTTTTCTCGCAAGAGTTTGCAATGAGACGACTCCTGAATCTGGTGAGTTAACTGTCGGCTTGATCGTGGCTTTATTCAGCCAATCGCTTCGCTCCACGATAAGCGCTTGGCTGTAAACACATCAACACAACAGCATGTGATATTAACGATGCAGTGGCGCGGAAATTTACTCACTGTTATTCGTTTTTTGCGACCTACCTTCATTTTCTGACACTCGTCTTCCGTCGTGTTTAAATTTTCATTTGAAAAACGTGATCAAGAATAGCGATCAATTTTGCTTTTTCCACTCCGCAGCTGAGAAATGGCCAAAGCTCTTGCACGGACACCGAATGCACTGATTTGGTCTCGCCGCGGGCAGCGAGCGCCAGTTCCGATTCGGCCGACAATTTCACGTGGATGATGTTTATGATGATCGCAGCTGTGATACTCTTCTTGATAAGACCGAATTCCTTAAGACGTCGCGATGACGAAGACTTGAACAAGGCACCGAGAGACGGCGTGAGCTTAAGCAACCGTCTCGATTTTGTTACTCGCGCTAATTGTTTGTTATTTTGTAGCGACCAGATGACCCTCGACCTCCAATGGCCAACTGATAAAGACATCTCTTCCTGGATCTAATGAATTTGATATTTCCCAAACAGGGTCAAGACAAGCGCTACTCGACTAGAGTAGCTCCTGGTCTAACAAATGTCACAAAAGACGGAACCCACTAACTTTTATACAAATGCGGGAGATTTTTGCCCTCAAGTTCCAATAGAAACATTCTTATCTTTCCGGGAATCTTAGTTCCTATCATCACAATGTGTAATCCCTTGTTTTATTTCCCTCCTATCTGTTTTTTTTTGTTAATAATTTAATGATCGATCGCGTGCTGATGATCGCGAAGGAGCCACACATGGAATTGCAAAAGAAGTATTTACAAGTTTTATTTTATATTTCACTTCGAATCTACAATAAAGTTCTTCAAATTGAATCCTTGTCTTATGAACTAAGTCTGATGATCTTTCTGAAAGTCGCGAACCTTATTGATTAGAGTTTTCATCTTCTCGTACTTTCCTGTCGACTCCGACAGGTTCTCAAAGGCAATCACATCGCACACTCCCTCTTGGAACTTCTCTCCAGCGGGTAGCGAATTGAACGGACTGAACGAAGGCAGCACAGGACAACCGACGATTGTTGAATCGACGTGCCCAGTTCGACTCACTTCAGGGACAGTTTCTTTTGCGCTATTATCTCGATTCTCGTTTTCACTGTTTTCGATGATTGTCGAGTTCATTTGGTTTTGATTGAGTGGAGTTCGATTGGTCATTGTAGTGTTGAGTGAAGAGTTGACGGACGATGTGTCGAGAAAAACGGAGGACTCTGCGATTTCAGCCATCAGAGCTTTTCGTTTCTCTATAAGTTCAGACTCGTTCGGCGACTCACTACGTGATTCACCGCTAAGCTCTCCGTCTTCCATTGGTTCTGATGATTTCGATGGCATTGGTGCAGTTTCGTCAGCCGAGTCTACAGATGTGCTATCTTCAATGTCCATGTCAGTAGCTGTGTCGTTTATGCAACCAGAAGACTCACGCATCTTTTTCTTTTTGTACCCATTGACAACAGCATCACCAAGTGCTCGAATCATTTCTTGTTTCGAATGTTGGAGGATCATTGGCGGCGCGTTGTAGAGATAATGCATATCGTGAAAATCGTGATCTGGTGCAACATTGAAGCCTGGGAAGTCGAAGATCTTCTGCACATCAAACTTGAAATCGTCTGAGTCAATTGGGCTGTCATCTTCGGCGTCAGGGTGCAATTGCTTTTTATCTTTCTCAACGAACAGCGACAACCCGGAGTGATGAACCTTTGCTTCTTCGAACCAACCTGGCGGGTAGCCGAATTGGCGCATTTTGTAAACGTGAGGTGGAATTTGGCCTGCGTTGATGCCTAGAGCAACGCGAAGTTCATCGCTGATCTTTCCGGGGATGGCAGCTGGATTGTTCTCGTTATCCTCATGGTATCGAACATTGGAATTTGACTTGCTGAACTCGTTGCGGGCTTGGTTGATCTTTCTCATATTCCGCGGCTCAGGGCAATCGTGCAAAGAATGTGATGTCTGGTCGCAGTTGAAGCAAGCACCTCTCGATCTCGATGAGGCATTTGGCTTCACTTCGCTGGTCTTTTCGTCTGTAAGCATTGCTTTCCCAAAGGATTTTCGATACTGTGGAGTCGATTCATCGCCTGCTTCTTTCAAATTCTTCAAGTTCGGCGTTGTGTCGACTAAGAACGCATCAGACTTCTTCACCAGCTTCTCCGAAACTCTGATCCGATTGCTCGACATGTCGTCACAAATGTTCAAGTCATCAAGTTTTGACTTGTAGTAATTCTTAACGAGAGCCACGAATTCCTCTTGAAAGGCGAGATATGTTTTCCGATTTGTGAATTTGATATCGATGAGAAGCTTGCTGTTCTCGAACTCAGAAGGTGGCTGAGTGATTGGAGTGACATCGAGATTATTTGGCGCGCAAACCTCAACGCTTTCGTTCTATAAAGCCATTGGTATATAGAAAGGTATTAGTATGCTCTTAGACAAGCGGAGCAAGTGCCACTCACCAGAGTCCCATTGCAAGAGCTTTGAGTCACTTCCTGACTTCCTGGATCTTCGTCGATGACTTCGTCAATTACTTCAAACTCTCCTATCGATGTCACCAACTGCGTTGGCGATTCTGCGATGATTTCAGGTGAAGCCAGTTCATTGCTGGGTTCTGATTCGATTGTGTCATCCAATACGATTGTTGTTATATTGCCGTCAATAAGGATGCAAGATTCGTCTCCGTTTTCTGTGCTCTTGATATCATGTTGCATATCGTCTCGTGTGTCCTTCGTGTCCATTACAAGTCTGTAGATAGAAGTTTTATATCATTAAATTAAAATGATATTTGTTCTTTCTGCGGTGACAAAACTAAAATCAAAACAAGTTTGGTCGCTTCGGGTCGACAAATCACCTCGGACTGATTATTTATTAAATTATCGCAATGGAAAGACGTTGCTTCCTAAGTAAATCGCTCAACTGTTCACGGGACAACAGACTTTATCAGTTTCCATTCAAAGAACTTGATGTGGTGACAGCTTGGCTGCGAGAAATCCCGAAACGTAAGTTGGTTTGATTGCTTACGATCTGGTTTCCTATTAATTTTATTGTTGTAGAGCTTTACTTGAACATTAAGAATCCCTCATTCATCTGCGAGGCGCATTTCGAAGCTAAATTCATTCAGATGCCGAATGAACTACATCCGCAAGCTGTACCAACGATCTTCAATCAGCTGAATGAGATCGATCTTCATCAGTAAGACTTGTACAACCGCAACCCGTGCTAGCAGTCACTAATTTGCAATCAGTTCAAGGTGTAGGTTCTGCCTCAAAGCAATTGATCCCGAAGAATCCGCAGTGGAGATCAACAACTACATCAAAATGCAATTCTTCATCATCACTAATACTGAGCTCAACGATTCTGACGAGCTATCGCACCTAATTTGTTATGTTTGCTTCAACTCGGCTTGTGATCTTGCTTCGTTCAAAACTAAACTTCTCAAGAACCAGAAAAAGCTCGCGGATGCTTTAGAGAATCAAAAATCTAATCCAATCGACATTGCAATGTTTGAAGTTGAGGAAGCTGAAAGTTTGCCGCAACCGAAGTTTGAAATCAAAGACGAAGATAACGGGAATAGTCAGAGCAGCGAGCAGCTTGAAGAGCAACTGTTTGGTGATAAGGTCGAAGAAGCTTTGTACGAAGAACACCTTGAGCCTTATGTTGAAGAAATTCTCGCTATCGAGTCTTGTAATGAAACCACTCAGAAGGAAACCGCCGTGCCTGAAGCCATAACTACAGAGCGGCGGAAACTCTGCCCTGATTGTGGAAAAACCTATTCCATGAGCGCCTATAAAAGACATTACGAGCGAGTTCATCTCAGACTGAAGAGATTTCATGTGAGTTTTCTTGACTCTTCAGTCTTTTTTAATGAATTTCGCTTTTCTAGTGCGATTTCTGCGACTACAAATCGTACTCAAGGAACCACATTGAAATTCACCTGCTGTCACATCTGAAGATCAAATCCCACTACTGCGATCAGTGTGGAGCAGCGTTTGGAAGTGGAAACATACTTCGACAACACTTTCTAACTCATCAGAACGATAGACCGTTTAAATGCGAACACGAAGGCTGCTCGATTTCTTTTAAGAGCGTTTTTGCGCTTCGACGTCATCAAAAGACTCATGCTGAGAAGAAGCGAAGCTTTCAATGCGATAGTTGTTCGTAAGTTTATGTGACCAAGATCTCAACTAAAAATAATTTCATTCCGTTTGAAACAGCGCGAAGTTCGCAGACAAGTGGCACTTGAAGCGACACCAGAACGGTCATCAGAAACAGTCGCATCCTTGTGGGGCTTGCGAGAAGGTATTTGGAACAGAAGAGAGACTGCGAGCACATCAAATCTACCATCGACCCCCGCGATTCCAATGCAAATTGTGCAGCAAACAATTTTACAAGAATCCAGATCTGACGAATCATTTTAAAACTCATGCCGGACAGAAAGACTTTCAATGCAAACTTTGCGCTAACGCTTACTTCAAGAGCGCTCATCTCAACCGTCACATGAAGCTCCATCAAAAGGAATTAAAGCCAAATGATCAAACTTCAATGCAATAAAAATTCGATGGAAGAAATAAAATTTTAACGGTTTTTAATTTTCGAATTTAAATTTGTCTTCTCAGAGAAAAAGAAAGTGAAAAAGCCAAAACAAAAATTTATCTGTCCATAAATTGAATACAAATAAGCTTCAAAACGATGAACTCGCGAAGTCCTAGTGTTGAGCAAGACATGTTGCACACGGCCGATGCGAGTGAAATCACGATTGAGTATTGTGCGACCGCTAAAGGCGGAAAAATCCTAAGGTTGAATGGATTCGATTTCCACAAACAAAAGCAGAAAAACAGATCAATTCATTACACGTGCGTGGAAGTACGGCGAGGATGTAAAGCTCGTGCGCTGACGGATCTCGATGGAAACTTGAAATCACAAGGCAAGAACCCTCACAACCATCTTGCAGATTCTCGAGTTCGTCGTCGTCTCATACCCAAGGGTGAGCAGCACGAAGGAACATCAAACCAAGCAAAACCTACACGCAAAAGAGCCAAGAACGCTGCCAGCCCTGTCCAATTTGAAGACATTGAGTTCATTCAGCTACCGACAAGTGATCAATCAACGCTGCTATCCCCAAGCCAACGGCTCAGCGAACTCTCAAAGTAAGTTAATGTCTTAGTTATCTCATCAAAGCTTATTGTTTCTCTGTCAACAGCGAAAGCTTGTCAAGTTCCAGTTGCCGTTTCTGCCTCAGAAAGTTTGATCAATTCGAAACTCCGGTGGCGATCAACAATTTCGTGAAAATGCAATTTCTCCTCGTCACTGACACTGTGCTCAACACATCCAAGGAGCTGCCGCAATCTATTTGTGAGAGCTGCTTCACGCTAATTGGCGATCATGTGTCGTTCAGAAGCCAACTAATCCAGAACCAGAAGAAGCTCGTTGAAAAATTGAATCAAGCGAAAGTCGAAGCTCCCAAGAATGTCAAGCTTGAAATCAAAGAAGAGCCTACGGAAGAACCATCAGAAGAAGTTCCACCGTTGTTCATTGCCGACAAAGTTTATCCGGCTGACGAAAATCCAGACATCACGTTCGATGCAGCAGTCAAAGCGCATGAAGAACTCAACAGACTCCAACAACTTGAAGGTATCCCAAGAACTGGACCGATTTTCAAACGCCCACGCACAAAGACAAAAAAAGGCGAAGGAGATCGAAGCTGCCTCTGCATGGACTGCGGAAAAACTTATTCAACCGAGAAACAAATGAAGATTCACTATCGGCGAATCCATTTAGGTGTAAAGAACTTCCAAGTAAGTGAATTGTAGCTCTTGGGTTGCCAGTCATTAACATTTTCTACTTTGGTGCGATCCATGGTTAAGACCAGGTTAAGACTTTTAATCCTAATTTTGCTTTTCTAGTGCGATCATTGTGATTACGCCACATTTCTTCGACAAGACATTGTGGCTCACTTAAGGTCACATTTCCAGATCAAATGCCACTTCTGCGATCAGTGCGGTAAAGCGTTTGTAAGCCGAAATACTCTGCGGTTGCATTTGAGGACACATCGGCCCGAGCATCCGTTTCCTTGTCCGTACCCTCGTTGTCTGAAGTCGTTCGAGGAGGAAGAAGTCATGCGAACGCATCTCGCGGCTCATCTGAAGATCGAGCGGAATCGAAACTTTGCAAATCCGCATCCTTGTGCCACTTGCGGCAAAGCTTTCTCTGACGCCAAGGGATTGCGAAGACACGAAGTATTCCATCAACCGCCCAGTTGGCCTTGCGACCTCTGCAACAAATCTTTCTACAGAAAAAATGAGATTGAAGCTCATTACAAAACTCACAGAGGACAACGGGACTTCAAATGCAGCATTTGTTCGAAAGCCTACTACATCAAAAGTCACTTCAACAGGCACATGGCCACTCACGCCAGAAAAGAAGAAATGTTAAATGTTGCACAGTAAGAGAATAAAATTTAACGAACTTATAAATTTTAAATGAATGAAATTTAACGAACTTATGAATTTCAAATGGATAAAGTTTAACGAACTTTTAAGTTTCAAATTATTTTGGTCTTTTCAGATTTCCGAGCAGACAAAAAGCAAAACAACGCTGAAAATATTCAAAAACTTCACGAAATAATTAAATTGACGAGTAATTAAAGCTATGGGATCGCGAAAATGTGTTGTGAGCGAGTGCACATCGCTCGAGGGTCAAGAGAAAGATGCTGGGGTTTCGTTTCATCGCTTTCCTCACAATTCTATTCAGATCGACAAATGGCTCAAAGGTAAGCAAACAATTCCGCGCTCCGCCGCTGTGCTGTAACATCTTGCTCAATTTCAGCCTGCAAAATGGAACTAACGTTTAAGCCAACGAAAAGCACTTACGTTTGTTCGCGACACTTTAAGCGCGAAAACTTCTCAACGCAATCGTCAGGGAAAATCGTGCTGAAGTCGCTCACAGTTCCTTCGATGAACCTTCCAGGGGCTAAAAGTGCAAGCGGCACACCGAAAACTGTTTCACCAGCAGTGTCAAAGCCTTCCACTCCACCGCCGTTTGAAAACGTTGACATCAAAGAAGAAAGTGAACCGACGCCTGCAATAAAGGCAGAAGAAACTATCGCCAAACCAGCGGTTGTCGTTGAGAGTCCTGCAGCAAGCACTAGGAAGAGCGTTTCAGCCTCGGTGTCCGCCAAAAAAGCTAGCCAAAACAACAAACGCAGCATAATTAAACTTCCAGTGAGTGCCAAGAAATCGTCGCGACGACTCTCGGCTAAAGTTGACAAGTCAGCAAGGAAAAGCGAAGCGCTTCGAGCTACGCCAGAAAAGGTCAAGATTACTCCATCAGCTGCAACTCCTAAGAAGAAGAATCAAGTCTTAAACTTTGTCCCTGGATCGTCGATTGAAGCGCAGAACTTTGACGGCAAGTGGATGTCAGTGAAAGTTATTGAAGTCGACATGGAAGAGCGCGAAGTTCTCGTTCGATCATCTGACAAAAATAACAAGTCCAAGACTGGGTGAGTTTTGGTTGTCAATCATCAGAAAGATTCTGTAACTAACTTTGAAATCTTTCAGCATCAACGACGAATGGATTTCGATGGACTCTCCACGACTCCGACCAGCACAACCAGTAGTGGCGTTTGAAGTTGGTGAGCAGGTTCTTGCTCGTTGGAACGATTGTCGTAAATTTCCAGCCACCATCAAGCGAGTTCTTGACAACGGTAAACTTGACTATTCCCAATTCTATTCAATATTCTTAACACTCCCATTTTAGACTCTTACGATGTTCTTTTCGACGACGGATATCCGAAAATCGTTCGAGGTATTCACATCAACAAGATTAACTCAAAGAATATGCCGAAAACTCCAACCACAGAGCCAACGACTCCAACAATCATCAATCCGCTGCTTCTAAACCCGCCAAGTTTGATTCCGGACTACATTAAAGAAGGTGAATGGCCCAAGGCACCGACCGAAGGCGAATGGTGTTGCACATGGGTCGATGAAGTGCCGGTTGGCGAGGAGAGCGCGTTCGATGGTCCGCACGGAAAGTTGCCGAGCATCGTCGTCCCTGACTGGAGAGTTAAAGAAGGCTGGCAGAAACACATTTACTTGAGGCAGAACGGCAAATGGGATGTTCTGTTCATCAGTCCGACGAAGCGAAAGCTACGATTCAAGAATGAATTGAAAGCTTACTTGATAGAAATTGGCGAAACCTACGATCCTGAGGTTTGGGACTTCAGCATGCACAAGAAGCGATCGAAGTTGCTCGGTCTTTGTATCACTTCAGATCAATTCAAGAATCAAGCGCTTGCACAATCCTTCGGACAAGATGCAGCTGGCGGATCACAAACGTTCAACAATCCATTCGCGACACTCGGCGCCTTGCCATATGTTCAACCAAACTTGGTTGTCGCGCCACCGCAACAATCAGAAATCAGAGTCGGCTCACTGAAAGTCAAAGTAATCAACAACATGTATCAGTGCCCTTCGGAAACTTGCGATAAAACATTCCGCAAGGAGAATCACTTGCAGCTTCACATCAAACATTACCACGAAGATCTGTCAAAGCTCATGGGTGAATGCCTCAACATGGAAGATCTGGCTTACTTGCGAACGACAGTCGACGAGCCTGAAGTGATTCCGGCGAAACCTCAGCGAAAGTCTCATGGTCCCAAGCCACGCCAACGAGAACTAAACGACTCACTCAGGGACGTTCACGTGAAGGCTGAACCTTCGCCAGAAGTGAGATTCCAATCTCAACGTTCTCCAATCTTAGAAGAAGCTTTAAAGTCTCCAATCATCACGAGCTTGCTAACCACGCCAAAGCTCGAGAACGATGCTGACATTAAGACAGAATACAACTCAACTTCTTACTCATCGATGCAACATTTCGATCCCGAATCGCTTATCCCGCCATATGCGGTTAGCAAACCGGGCCATGTTCGATTCGGACCAGGACGGAAGAGACTTCGCGCCAGATTCAACCCGAAACCGAAGCGAGCAGTCACGAAAAAGCGTCGCTATGAGTCTTATGGATCAGACTACAACGACGTTGCTTCATCTTCAGTCCAAGGAATCATTCCATACCACGAGGGACCTTATTTCAAGAATCTAGCGACAAGCTACGTCGACGACAACGGGGAAGTGATCAAGATTGTGCGAATGAAGAAAGAAGAGATAATCAACTGCATCTGCGGATACGGCGAGGAAGACGGCTTGATGATTCAATGCGAATTGTGTCTGTGCTGGCAGCATGGGCTCTGCCACAACATTCAGTCTTCCAACCAAGTGCCAGAGAAATACGTTTGCACAATCTGCAAAAATCCTTACCGACAACGTTCATCCCAAAAGTACAATCATGATCAGGACTGGCTGTTCGATGGTAAACTTCCAATCGCTGATTATCACATGCCAAATGCAAGTCAACCAGCTCGCTTCGAGACGCTTAAGCAATGCCATACGCTCATCGGCAATCTCAAGGAGTTGAAGCGATTCATGAACAGCTTGGACGTGAAGATTAACATAGCCGAGAACAGCGCACATCCCAAGCTTTACTTGTGGGCGAAAAAGTGGGAGCAGAGTCCGCCTCGCGTCCTGAACGGCGAGGATAACAAGGACGATGTGAAGCGTGATATCAAATTCGAGGATGGCGATGGAGACGTGAGAATGATGCCAATTGTTCCAGAGCCCGAGCTCGCGATTGAACCAGCGAAATGTCAACAAACGCTCCTTGATCACATCGAGTACCAGCAGACATCCGTCAAGTCGCGCTTGGATGTCATCGACGCAGAGATCTCCGGTGAGTTCATTACAAGCCAACAGAGATTCGGCTCTCCTTAACGTTTCATTTTCAGCTCTTGAAGAATCTAGCTCAAGCCAGGGCAGCGGCAAGCCGGTCGTCGATGAATCTAAGTTAAAGCAAACCGTCTTTATGCTCATCAACGACTTGATGAAGATGAACGAGATCGGCTCCATTCATCTTAACTGTTAAGCTACGTGAACTTGGTTTCTGAATAAAGTGAATTTATCTAGAAGTAACTTAAACTTTCTCATTTACCATCGATAAATAACAAACCGCGATGACTTCAATGGCTTGCGCGCCCCTCACGCCGACTCGGTTGTCTGCTCAGTGTTTTCGGTTATTTTCAGTTCATCGCTAAACCGTCGAGTGTAAACACGCTTTCCTTCTCTCCTCCGAATCATTAATTATTAACCACTAAAACACGAAACGGAATTGATTCCACGAAAAACGCTTAACAGTTCCTCAAGTCAGATTCGCTTGAGTTCGCGGTAGAACCGAAGGAACGTCGAATTGTGATTTGTTGTTGTTCGTCTCCTTCCTTCGACTGCCAGGAGCAACATAAATTGAATAAAAGAATCCTCGTAGTGGCTGCTGCGTATTATCTAACGAGGTATTAATCCCAGCTTGAGCTTTAGTCGAACAGCCAACATAAGTTTTATGCAACCAGAGTGATTTCTTGTGCATCCAATCGAGACGAAAATAGTTAATTCAATTTGAGTGAGAGCGAGACAAAGTTGCCGTAATTAACGACGAGGTTGGAGTGTAAGCATAACAAAGAGAAACAAGAGCCAACGAGAAGGCAACAAGGATTACGAAAACATTGGAAAAATCGATAAAAGTGCAACAACTCGCTTTGTCGGAGAAAAGGTTAGTGCGTTGGCAGATAAGCAGCCGAGTCCTTGAATTATGCGCAGGGACTCTGCGGCTCCATCCTACGTTGCATGTTCTGTTGCATTGACTGCAGTAGTTTGTTGGTGGGGACAAAATTATGTTCAATCACATAAAGTAGTTAAAGTTAAAGTTCTGAAAATTCACGACAAAAGCTAAGTGATAGCTCATTGGTAAGAGCACCCACTCGGTTGTTAAAAAGGGTGGTTTGCCTTTTGTTTGACAAGTAAGAACATACTGCGAATATAAAGCGAATTAGGGCTGAGTTATGAGGATAAAAGTTTACTTGCGAAAGGTGCAACATCATCACAATTCGGTTAACTGATTCGTCATCTTCCATGCTGGATCGATTTGATATCAATTTCATCATTAGGCCAGAGATAGCACCTACATTTGTATAGTCGTTATCTCTATTCATATGCGTGCTCTAAGCCTTTCTTTTCGCGGCACTGAAACTACTCAAGAATTTCTCAAATAGCCTCAAGCTACTTACTCATGTTGCTTCACTTCCCGGTCCCACATTCTTTTGCGTTGTGCCTGCAGATTGCAATTAACTGCTAAGCGAAACCCATTCAAGCAGCAATGACTGATAAACAAGTTCCACACTTTCCATTTAAAGTTTAACTAATAAGACCTAATCGATCGTTTCGACATCGAACCGGCTCTTTCGCTCCAGAAAAAACATAAACGCGAGCGCTATTGACTGGTGATTAGCATAAATCAAGCTGGGCACATGCAAAACATTTTACTTTCTCTATCCAGATCGCTGGATCAGCCTCGCGCTGAAAGGCAATTAATGCGAAGCCCGCGATGAATTCTATTACGATGAGCGACGACGAAAAGTGGCAAAGTGAAAATATTCATTTAGAAAACGCCCGGCGTAGTCGAGCGAAAGGAAAATATTTTTGGCAATTCTGCGAAAATGTTTCGATGCTTCTCTCGGTTCATTGAACTCTCTCTTCAACGGCAACATCGTTTAGCAGCCTTCGGAGTGATAAGACAATCCAGCTCGAGATCAAACAGTAAAAGTCTCTCGGCAACATGTGTTCATGTGTTGCCCTTGTTTCGTCGAGTAATTTCGAGTTCGATGGAGGCAACGTTACAGTTTTGAGCAGCATTTACGAGACTTTTTATAACTCTTTTATGGGAATCGTTGACTAGAAGTCAGTGCATCTTATCTCCCGAGTCTTTATGCTCCATAATGGGTGCGATCCATGCGTGTCTTCGTTCTCTTGACGATGATTTGTTTACGTTTAACAGTTTATCTGTTTGATGGAACTTTGTTGGTTTTCCTTCTCGTCGGGTGTGAGAACAAATTTGAGGAGAAATGCTTCGCTTCTAACATTGAAACTTCTTGATACTCACAACATGCACGCTTTAAAAATAGACGAGAACTTTCTCATGCCGAACGGCAACGGACGATCGGAGGGAAGACGAAGATTATTTCAAGGCGGAAAGCATTGTCATTCGAGCAATTCAATTAGAAACTGCTCTCGCATTACACTGCGACGGACATGATGAAGCCAAAGTGTTAATTGCATACCTTCGTTCGCGATTGTTTATTTATAAATCTCATTTGAGACAAGAATCATTGCGACACATGAGACGCTGCACCATGCTGAGTAGTAGAAATGCGACGCGAGCTCGACGCGATTGAAAATAGATTTGAAACATGTGAAAAATTTATTTCAATTCCGTTTCTAAGCGAACGCAGTTGTGGAGCCGTGGAACGTTCGATGTCATGTCGGATCGCTTTCACGGATTTTCCATCTCATTGACAATCTTATTAACGGCTTTCTCCTACGCACCTGAGCCTTCTTCCGGGAAATGAACCTGTCACGTGGCATTAGAGAGTAAGCACCACTGATTAGACCGCCGAAATCCCTGCGAGATCGATTTGTCTTACTACTAAGATTTCCCTTTCGATTTACGACGAGGCCGTTTGTCACAACAAGAATGAATTGCGGACATGAGAATGAGGGAATTGACAGCAGTAAACAAAACCAAATCGATGGATTGAGTTGCTCACGGAGTCGAGAGCTTAAAAATAAACAGAACACGGCCTGAAAACATTTCTTCTTCTCCATCTCGCGTAATGTCTTTGACGTGGAATAGAAAATCGCTTCTTGATCTCAAAGTGTCTTGGCAAATTGAGTTGGAACGACACACCGATTGTTGTCGATTGATTGGCAGACTGCTGACGTTGGAATTCAAATGTAAGCAAATTGTTCGAGGCGCTCCCTTAGGAGGCTCGGAAATCTCGTTTTGATTGCTTCATCAACTTGGGATTAATTTGCATAATTTCGATTCCAGTCCGAAAAGTTTTTTCACACCGAAAATTACCAACATCGATTGTTATTTTTTGTTCGAAACAACTTCTTTCTGCAACCATCCTCCTCTCAAGATGCTAATCGACTTGTCTGTAAACGCGCTAAATATTCGAGAGGCTCTTAATGTTCGTGAGAATTGCTTAATTAAATTCAAATGGATTTCCCATCGCAATAAAGAATCCGCGCCTAACGGAAACGATTATTAAGTTTAAACACTTAGAAGAACCAACGGAGTCGATTGAATTCGCTCGCTCGTTTGCCCCGATTCTGTTCTCACGAGCGACCCGAAAATGTATGTCACGCAAGCTCCATTAAAGCGTAGAATCTGTTGCTGATAAAGTTATTTTATTGACCAATTCACTCTTGACATTGTCAATGAGCCGCGCTTGTTTGCGAGTTCGTCTGTCGCCGAAATTTGGCGTTCGACTGCGCTTCGCTGGAAACATTATCGTTACTTAATTGACCTTCGATTGCAGAGCTGTTCACAGTTTCGACAATTTAGATACAAAGAGTGATTTCATCTCTTCATTGTCGCCGTTTTGTATTTCAATGAACTTATTGTCCAAAAATTTTTATTGCCCATTGAATTGCAGATATTCCGCATCAGAACAATGCTCGGGTTCGTCGATGCAAACCAGCGCTTTCCAGCTATTCGTCGATGACCTTTCAAATCGCTTCCTGTATAGTTCGACTCAATCCAGCAATCCAATTGAAAACGATTTGTTTGCTGTTCAAAGGAAGTGAGAGCTCATCGTCTTTCGTTGCAACGTTCCACAAGGATTGAGGCGATGAGGAGAAAAAGAGCGAAAACATTAAATTAAATTATCTCCGCTTCTTCGTCGAAGCATACGAAATTGAATCTCGACGTGACTGATTCGTTCTCGAGCGCTCCTCAGATAAGCGATGTGTGAATGTTGTTCTTATCACGTGGAGAGCGAGGGAAATGTTCGAATAGATTTTCTCGCACCGAGCTTCCAAATCTTTTCCAATTTTTCATCCTTCCGCTCGAGCAGCTCGTGTGGGCGAGCATTGGAAAGCGCCGCGTCGTGAACAACCAGTTGATGGATTTCCTTGGACGATGTGTGAACTTGAAAGAAAAACATTTCGCTCAACGTTGGTCGAGTGGTTCATTGTCTGCCGCCGGTCGTTGCTTCAATTTAAATCTGGCTGCCAAGTCATTTAAATGGCCAAATAAAGACAAGCCACTGTCGTAGGTGGTTTCGTCTGAATGGCAGACAAAGGAGAGAGTTGAAAACGTGCAATAACAATTAAATTAAAAGAATATTTAAGGCAATTTGAATTAGTTTCGTCGGTATATGCGAACGACACCGTTGGGACTCAAGACAATTTTCTGTTGCAACTTTTACAATTTTAATTCAAAGTTCAGAGTACTGCTGGGACTTTTTATGGCTGCGAGTGACTCATCAACCGTTTAATTGACTTTGTCCGGCGACGTCTCTCGAGTGCTCGACACTGATGTCTCTTTAGAAGGAAAGCAGTGAAAGAATTGCCTTTCAGAGACGCTCGTAAACTCGATTAGATTCAATTAATCTTTCGTCGCTCTCCTGGCTCGCTGATTTAATTTCTCGAGAAACCCTCATTGCATAATTGCACGAGTCACGCCGTAAATTTCTTCGAACGGAGTCGACAGGCTAACAAAGCGTTACAGTTGTTCGACCCGAAATCAATCGATAGCAACAATGAATCGAGCAAAACTAAAACTCCAAATTCGAGTGGCGAAAACTCGATTACAGATCGTGCAGCATCAACTGTTCATCATGAGGGCGCATGAGGGCTCCGATGCGAAGGGATATTTCACATTCTCTCTCGAGCGTGCACAATATCCCTTTCAGCTTTCACCAACTTCGTCGGCTGCTCCTGCGTGCTATCGCTGCGCAGCAATTCATTTCACGCCACAGCTCGCAATCCCCCACTGAAAAGGCGAATATGTTTATTTTTACTGTTGAAATGAATTATGCATCTAATGTCGTTGGATGTGAATGAACACTCAGTGCTTCACTCACGCGACTCTCGCCCCGCATTTGTCCCAGGGCGAGAGCAGGAGAAAGATAAAAGTATACGTAGACATAATTGAAATAATAATTTCATTCTTCATTCTTCACTCTCCGACCAGAGCTAAACATGATTTCGTTTGGCATTTAAAATGTACATGTTGGGATTTTATGAAGCTGCTTTTGTTAGGAAAGATACACAAACAAAGATAAATTTTTGATGCCTTCGTGAAGGGAGAGAACTTTTATGACCCGTCTGCAACGTTGCCATTTATGTTTTCCGTGGGCCCAGCGAAATTGTGCTATAAAAACTTTTGTTCAAGGGAGAAATTAAATCAAATTGAATTGAGCGACTTGCTTTTTATGAAAATTATGGAAATGATTAAAGAAGAAAATCTCCTTTAAGCACCCAACAAGCGACTTAGCTCAATGATCACTTAATACACTCAACAATCAATCCCGTTTGGTTCGTTAACATTTTCATTACGCGGCCACAGCGGAGAGCAAAAGAGCGGCATGCCGATGATGCTGCAACGTTCACTGTAACACGACGACCTTTCAAGGTATTCCAGAAAGATTCTCCGTGGTGAAGTGTTGAGCAAAGCAAAGCAATTTGATGGAATTTTTTCCTCTTTCTTTATTCAACGGTTTGGCTTTACCAAGCATGCAGCATGTGGCTTTGACTCGAAAGTGCTTTTGTTCTCATACATGTAAATGAAATGTATTAATTCTCATGAAGCTCGTTCTCGCTTCCTTACTCGTCACATCCCAGTTTAGATGAACAGCTCCGTTCTCGACTCTAATTAATTCTCAGAATGTAACGTTATGCAATAATGTTGTCTCTCCTTCCTCTTCTAGACTTTCTTTTTACGGAGCGATCAACAAGACCAAACCGCAGTATTCTGACTTATGGTGAGTTCAAGTCTTTCAATGCCTAATCTCATTGCATTAATTCAATCGCCTTAAATAGAAAGTGATTCGATTCAAAAACGTGAAATTGCAATTCTCGTTTGCTTTGCCTCTCGACTTCTAATCTTGTCGCAAGAAAGTCAAGCGCGAAATTGGTTCAATAGGAAACTGAAAGAATGGGGAAATTCAGACGAGCGAAGAAACTTTCGATTGCTCTTAATTGGAAGCTCTCCTACTTGTGAATGTGAGAAAACTGTCACTGCAGCCGCGCGACTTTGAATGGGAAATCGCGAGAAGCCTTCGTCATTAATTAGCGGCGCTCAAAGCCGGGAAAACAAAAGGGAAAAGCTCCATCATCAAAACAGAAGCTTAATTAGCGCTCATGACTTTTATGACGACGCTTCGTCTCGTCGCTCTTCACACGTATTCAAATTGGCCTCTAATTACGGACGCTTTTGCGAATGTCAAAGTCGGCATGAGTTTATGTTGGGATTAAATCGCAATGCTTCTGTGAACTTTAGACTGTCGCTTCGCCTTCAACTTTACGATGATTTAATTTGTGGGAAAATTAAGACAATCGGCGACGCGAATTATCGCCAAATAAAATTTGCCGAGGGCGAAACAATAACAACAGCGACCGAACGAAAACAGAAACTCCGCTAATGCGTTATGTAAACGAAGCTGTGAACGGGTGTAATTGCTTTTCGTTTTGCTGGGAAGCAGTAAAGCACGCCAGGGAAAGAGTTGAGCAAATAAGAAACAATAGAAACTACAAAAGCGTCGGAGCTGTTGGAATGAGCGCGCGAGGGTTCCCAATCTCGAGGAGTTCATGCTCCAATGGCGCTTTCAATTTGTCAAATTACAATTCCCATTCGAGTGCGCTGCGTTGCACATGAAACTCGAAACGAGCGAGAACTGTGAGAAATTGAAAAAGTCGGCTCATGGAATTTAATGAGGAAACAATCGAAGTTCGATCGAAACGAGTGACCAGCCGAAATTTTGATGTCAAGCGTTAATGGAAATCTTAGTTAGATAGTCGATCTGTAATTTATGAGTTGCTGGTGAAATAAATCATGTAAACGACGGCAGAGAAAATTGAAAATTGAGCTGTAATTAGTTCCACCGACGATCTGGCCGAGAAAAGCGGTCTGGCCAATTTGTTTGATCACCGAGTGAACGATCCGAAATAAATCAATGGAGAAATTTCCTCAGATTTAATTGCGCACAGCCAAACAATCCATCAAGAGATTCACGATTCTCAGCTCTTCTTTCTTGAGCCAGTAAATTGAGCCGTTTGATCTTGAACCAAATTTTCTATTTCGTGGTTTGTACTGAACGAATTATTGAGAGCTTGACGGGCCGCTTGAGGCTTTGATTGGCACCGTTTGGCATCAGATATCGACATTTATAATGCACACTTATGCGGTTTCCCGATTTGGATTTCCGACTTATTTTTTCTTCGCCCATTCTAATTATGATCAATGATCCAGCCTGCTTTACCCTTCACACGAAGGACGACAGATTGATCCGACTCAATGGAATCAATTAATCAAAGCCTCGACTTTCGATTTGCTTATCGACTCGTTAAAATCATTTAATTGATGATTGGCAAATCGGACAGCGACGGAGAGATTGTTGAACCAGGAATCAACAGCAACAGTTAGCAGTTGCGAAGGTCGTGAGTCGACTTGACGATCGAAACGTGTTTGGTTTCAGACGAGCTAAAGTAAACAAAATCTGCATAAACTGTGCCAGCGATCGTCTCGAGTACGTCAACCTTTGTCTCGAATGCGAAAGGGAAATGATCGCTGTTGTCGCACGTCCGATAAGGCGACGAAGGAAGTCCGAATTGAGAATTCTGAGTGCGCTCTATCAAGAAATTGCGTCACGATTTGAAGTCGTAAAATTGTAGTGAGCATAAAACGCTTCAACAAGCGGCGAAAGACATTAAAGAAAGAGTTCCAGAGAGTGTATGTCGAGCGTGATTCGAGCGAGGAGACGGAATATAAAACTAAATCAACAAGCACACAATTCAATTAAGCCGAATTAATTCTTCTCACAAGCACTTTTATGCCTCTCGTCGTCATTCATTGTTGTCATCTTAAAATTATGACGATAAATTAAATTTATGTGCATAATTATGCGAGAGGCGGAGGAAGAGAATCAAGAGCTCGATGATAACGAGCGTTCCTCAAAATCACATCCTAAGCTGAGGTCGATGGAATATTGCAGGGAGATTATTCAATTTAATGTGAGCGCGAGTAAAATGATGAAGTGATGCACAAACAGAATTGTTGGTTCATGCTGCCGATTGGATTGTTGAGTTTTTCGCTCCATTGGTTCCTTCTCACTCAATCGACTCATCAATCCCCCAAACACGCAGCCTGCATTTTACATCAGCAAATGAATCAGTAATTTTATTTCGAATTCGCTTCGGAACTCGCAGAGCTGTGATCTCTGAAGAATTAATTAGAAATTTTACTCAGCATTCGAATCGTCGCCGACAGCATTTCAATGCTCTAAACTAATCTCAGTCGTTGGAAAATGTTTGCGGTGGTTCAACTTGATCATCTGACTCGAGTCGAGTCACTCGACACTGATGAACGAATAAATAGCGCAATGCATACATTAAACCGGATGGGAATGAAATTATTTCCTCTTTCGACACCTCTCCTTTCAATTCCCAACTCTTGCAGCATGAGCAGCGCAGCATATGAGAGTGGGCGATGTGAATTATCAATGAAACTGCTGCTCCAAAAACCCCAGCGATAATCCACGTCTCTCATCTTTAGCAAGTCGCTTTGCGGCAACGAAACGAGTCGGGTGAGAGAAAGAGGCACTTGAAAAAGTAAAATCCCTCCAATGAAGATTTGTAGCATCTGATAATAATCCCACGTAATGTTTGCAATCACGAAGAGATAGAGGAGAAAATAAAAAGTAGTTCAGAGGAGATTGTCGCTGTCAAGTTGATCGAGAAACAGCGTGAAGAGACACGAAAGTTTCGAAACTTCCTCGCTACATAAATTCTTTGGTTTAGCAATCGATTGAACGGAGCTTAGCGAGTTCGTGCTGCTCTTCCCTCTCCTTCCAGATGAATCAAAATCGATTTCATGCCGACTGCCAGCACAATCAATGAGAAGAATTAAAATTCTGGCAACGCATTTCCCAATTCAATGGAAGATAGTTGCGAGGGAGAAGCTGACAACGAAACCGTCGATTCTGAAAGTGAAATGGATTCTGAAGCCGGACGGCTTCCTTTACGTTCTAACGATGTCGTGATGTGCCTTGAGGCTGGCACATGTATTGCCAATTACAAACCGACGATTGTCGTTGCCCTTGTTTGCAAGATTTCCAACACGACCCTCGTGCACGTTACGAGTTTTGACTCAGTTGATGTTTTATGCATTCGAATTCTCCCCTCGCCCACATGTGAAACAGAGTTGTTAGCCGGTGAAAGTTCTCCAAGTTCCGACGACGACGACAATTTATGAATTGTGCAAAGTTCAGATTTTCCACCTCGTTAAACTCTTTTATGGCATTTCAACATTGATATTGTTGGAGTTGCATTCTCGAGCCCAAGCCAACTACCGTGTTTGGATCTTTTTAATTATTTAGGAGCTTCGTCTTGGAACAGAATCGATTTCAGATTTGGGTGAGGTTTGCCTCGAGCGCGAGAACTCGTGAAAGTAAAATATTTGCAAAGAAAATTTTCGTGTTTTTGTAGCGCGCGAAGGAAACGCTTTTAATGCCTTAAGAACATTAGCAGAGGTGCCGGGGTGTCCCTTGACTGCCTCCTAAGCTCAGAAAATGCAAAACAATCAAATTAATGCGAGCGAAATATCTGCGATTAAGCAGCGTGCTTTGTTTGTTTATGATTGCACTTCGCTTGGTATGAAAGCCTCGAAGAACAATGAAACAACCGCCGAGGGGCGATAAATCTTCAAGACGAAAGAAAAACTTTCTCGAGACAGAGAAGCGCCTAATAGAATAATATCGCCGCATAATAATTGTTCAAGAGAGAAGGAAGATGATTTAAGACACGGTTGAGGGCTCAGGGAGTCATGATGATCACTGTTGTTATTCTTGCCCGTTTAGATCCGCGCCAATGATTTCTTCTTCAAGGCTGTTTCGCTTTTTATCATCTCCCGACTCATTCGCACCGAGAAATCAGATTTGCCTCGCCAACTTTTTCGCATGTCGCATGTGAAAAGACCGTGAACTTGACATTGACGGTTCACATTCAATCACCTAAGCTAACGGTGAGTGAGCGTAATTATCTTTATCGTCGATCAAAACATCGTCGACGACTTCCACGCTTCGCAAATCGCAACATTTCCTACAACTTGTATGCTACACCATCGTCATATCCAATTAAAATCTGTGTCAGCAACGATGGTTCAATTTCTTATGATCGTAATCGCCGGCATAACTCGCTCTAAATTGCAGCACATTTAATATTTAAATGAAGCGTTGCGGGGCTTGCATGCAAATCAGCATAATCAACGACTTCAAGCTTAATCAGAAACATCGTCGATTAAATGCGAAATTTCCTGGCATGTTCTAGAGCACTTTCCTGCTTTAATTACACGAAACGTTCGATAACTTTAAACTTTCGCTTCGGCTGCACGGTAAAGTGGGAGCGCTCAAGCACTTAGAAGTCATGCAATTACGCTGTTTCCGCATCTGCTTTGTTTTAATTATCTGCAAGCAAAGGGTAAACAAAGTTGCAAGAGAAAGAAAGATTGTCGGTGATTAGACGAGGTGAAAACTGAATATTTGCGTTTCATTTCGCTTAAGAAAAGCTCTGATGAATTGTCTCTTCCGCCCGTGGAGTTCTCGTTTATCTTCGTCTTCCACTGACGCAAATCGAAAGTAAAAAAAATTAGTCGAAGCCGCACTCTTATCACTGATGATCTCTGTTCCACTTTTCGCTCGGACGGAGAAGGTTGAACTTTTCGTTTCACCTTTTTCGCCGTTGACCTCAAAACGATGTGTGTAAGTCTCCATTACAATGATGGACCCGGGAAGTTATGATGTTGAACGAGGGAGTTAAGCTCATGATAGTTCCATTTACATGACGCTAAACGACGCTTCATCACGCGACGTGTGTTGTGTCTGGCGAGTTATACGAATTCTCGTACGTTGCTCTACTTGAGTCGCTCCAGGACGCCTCGTATGCGTGATTAAGCACACATAAAAGAAATGGGAAAAAATATTTCTCCAGCTAAGTTTTATCTTTTTGTTGCTGAGCGAAATGTTTGCGGTTTCGAGGCCAAAACGCAGAATGAACGACACTGCATGCGGGAATTTTCGGTGGAAAGCCGCGACATTCTCTCGACGAGAATGTGAGCATGAAATCACGACTAATTGAATCTAAAGTTGCCTTTTAATGCTCGCTTAGCTTCGCTCTGCATGGACGAGGAATTGTTTCACTTTCGTGTTCGAGGAGAATTATAAATTCTCGACTTTCGTTTTCACTTTTTCGTCGGCGGCGGCGCAAATTTATGTAACGTTGGAAGATTAGCGGTCGCTCGAGAAAAAGTTCAGTTCGGATTCATTACCCACGAACTTTGCGGTGAGGGGTCTCGTTGTGACTCTTAAACATTTTGCGATCTAATTCCGCGCACGTTTCTTGCTGCTCATATTTTATGCTTTCCGGGGCTTGCATGCCCTCGCCGCCTTTTCTCCGCCGTGTCTGTAATTAACTTTAAAGCTCTTTCCATCTCTGATTGCTGACATGTTGCGTCGAAGCGAACGAGGGAGGGCTTCGGAACGAAAAAGTGAAAGAAGAGTTTAAATTGAGCCATTAATTAGCGCTCGCTGTCGATGGCACACATTTGCGACTCCATGACGATGAATTTTAAGCGAACTGAAAAAAGAACATCTGAGCTTTCCCCAAAGATTTATGGACTGACGTTTAGCAGAACCCCAGCGGCATCGATTTCTTCATTTGTTGTGGGCGTTCAATCGACATCAAAGAAGACGATTCCTCCATTGTCTTCGCTTGCTAAACTTTTTCCTTTCGCCTTTCTTCTTTCTCTCACGACTTGGGTGATAGCAAACAAACGGTCTGATTGAAGACGAAAGTCGTGATGCGACGAGAATACTTTCTCCGAGTTAGCGGCGGGCTGGCTGACTCGTAACTCATAAACCTTAATTGAAAGAACGAACATCCACCGCTGTTAAATGCCAATGTTATCACGGAATTTGATCTTCGAAAGCGTTTTCCAAACCGACACAATAATAATCAATTTCATCTGCTCCCAATCGAGTGCATTTTCGTTCCGTGTTTCATTTTAAAAACCAATTAACTTCGATTAAGTTATCTAACGCGATGATTAATGACCTAATTAAAGCGAGAGCTCCCATCGTATGAATGGAGAGTGAAGCGGAAAATTGAAACTGCGTTTCGTCTATGAATGACCGGCAGTTGGTCGAAGTTGGTCTGCGTTCGGGCTTTATCGTCGAAAGCGTTTCCAGTTTTGTTGTCGCTGATAACAGCCCGCAGCGCAGCTCAACGAGCGATAATGAAAGTTTATTTTTGAAAACAAATAAAGTAAAGCAAACGGATTAACGAATGTAAACATTTTCCCCATAACGTTGGAGATTAGTTGCGTGTAGTAAAAAAATGCTTTCGGGGTTTAATCTTAATTGCGGAGGCGCTTAGGGAATCTGTGAAATTTCTGTGTCTAGAGAATTTGCTTGCGAGAAATTCCGAATCAATTAAAGCGCTATTAAGGGAATGTCTGTGTTGCTGCAGCCGACTGAAAACGTGGCGAAGTCGCTGTGTGCTTGGCACTCATGAAAATAGAACGAGATAATTCGTTAAGTGTACACATTTTCTGGTACGAACGTTAGAATTTTTTTGCGACCAAGCGGAGCTGTTAATTATTTTCACCTCGTTGAGCTTCCAAAGTGAAAATTGATTGCTCAAAATTGCGTGTCGATGATGACCGGTGTTCGTGATGGCTTTCCAAATCGATGTTAATGAAGATCGTCGCCAAGGACAGGACATCTCTGTATTAAAGTGGCACAGTGTTCTTTAATCACCAACGGTGCTGTAGAGCGAAGTTGGCACAACTCATATCAGATTCCGCCTCGCATTTTAATCGCTTTTATCGGTAAAGTTTCAATTTCCTCTAGCAACTCATTTTCATTAACGGACAGACTTGACAAGAATCGATTTATGTTCACGGTTCGCCATTGCCGCCGACATGTGCTGTAGCCATTTAGAGGCCTTTCAATTTATGAGACTGCGGTGCTATAATTGTAACGTGTCGAAAAATGGCCACCAGTTAAATTAAAATAAAGTCTCACCGCGAGATCTGATTTCGTCCACACGAAAGCGAATTATTGCGCGCTCTTTAAGTGGCTTAATTAGTATTCCGTGCCGTCGCCGAATGTTTCAACTCCCCCAAAATAGCAACAAACTATCAGATCTCTGCTTATTATTCATCGCAAGCGATTACAAGCAAACATTCCATGTTGGCTCCTGATTCCCAGTCTCGCTCTGCGATGAGCTTTCTATTTGCTTTGCAAGCTCGAGGGCTGAATTAGAATTTCGACACAGCACAGACGAGATAATCGAGCAATCAAAGACATTAATTAATTCGTTTTGATAAATCGTCTGCTCCATCGTTGAGACGACGCTCTCCTCCCATTGCCTCTTTAATCCATTTGCACATCGTTCTCGTTGCATCACAATGGGATTGCACATGAAATGCACGCGAGCTAGCGTAAGCTCCACGCTTCAATGACTCAGACAACACCACCAGAGAATTTCCTTTCGACTCGCAGACAGTTCGCCCCAATATGCTTCATATTAAAAGTTCTCTTCTGTTTCCAGCCAACAATACTGTACGGCGCGTGTGAGGAGGATGTTATTATTGTCTCTTCATGCTCTGCTCGATGATGCAGCTTGAATACAAATTCCATGAAAACTCATCATCTGCTCGCTTTCCTCTCCTTCGTCGCTCTGTGTTTATGTTTGGTGGCTTTTATTTCTTTTATCTCAACAAATAGGAAAATGATGAGATAAACAAATCGTTTCTTCATACATTTCAGCATGAGAATCATGGAGCATCGTCGTAGATCTCTCGAGTTTTATGCTTTCGTATCAAGTGAATTTTCCAATTGTCATAAAACTCGCTCGCTCGCTCCTTTTGTTCATGTTTATTTTCATTGAGGGAAATTTCGAAAACATTTGCTTGCGCTCGGTGGTTTGATTGTGTAAGCTCTGCATTTAGACGAGAGAAAGGAAAATGTGTTTAATTTGAAATCGAAACTCTGATTTTGATGAAAGGAAAATCTCATAAATTTCTCGCTCGATTGAAATTTTATCGCCGCCCGAGGAGTGATTTCCCTTTCTCGATCGTAAATCCTTGAATCGCTTCCGTGCAACGTAGAACTCTCGCCAGCCCCGCACAGATTGATTTCAGGCTGATGAAAGCTCTCGCTTCTCAGCTGATTGAAAATTGCACCTGACGTCTGATGGAAATCAGACTGACTTTCCACGGCCAACGAGCCACGAGCGCTCTGCCGAGTCACGAATGTTTAATTTCCAAGTTTCGCATGAACGCGATCCAAATAATTGTTGTTTATTTTAATAAACAGTCGGATATTGCCTCAATCGAGTTATGTTCGAACGCCATTGAATAATTCAAATAGTTTCAAATGCAGCTGGCAGTCGGTGAGCGTGTCATCCAGGCGCATACATAACTCAATGTTTCCATTTAAACGCTGCGATCGATTTTGTCGCTCCGCTGTTTGTCCAGACAGCTTTATTGGCCGGGACGTAACTTCTCCCTCTCTATCCACACTTCTCACTTCATGTAACGATAACGATAATGATAATTTGTTTACTCATTAGGGAATAAATTTATAGCTCGCTTTCATGGCTCTGTAACAACCCTTTTTAATGCAATAAAAGTTAACTGCAGTTTAAATGAAGCACACGGAAAGAACAAGAGAAGCAGCAGCATCCGGTCGAGAGCTGGGAGCAGAGAAAGCAGCATCATGTTGTTGTGATTTTTCCCTCACGTTTAGTGAAGTGGAAAAGCTATTGTTTTATGAGTGGCCATCATCCGACACAAACGGGCTTCGATGAATTTTCATGGGTTTCAGTCCAGCTTTAATCTGCTTCGTCTGCTTCCGCTTTCGTTCTGTTCGTGCGAGCAGATTAGCACGGACGGAAGCAAGTCCTAGTCTTGGCGAAGGAAAATCGCAAAGGCGAAGCGGAGAGAAGACTTAATAGTGTTGAACTGCAAGCCGATCCCGGTAAGCTTTTGCCGTTTCGCTAGCGACCGACTTTAAGATGATTAAACGAAAAAATCCATTTGTTCCATGCGGTGGCTTTGCTTTTTTCCGCTTCTCGCTTTCGTGTTGGAATTCAGTTTCGTGGGGCATTACGCAAGTTGTTTCGTTGGACAAATGGTTCACTTTAATGAACTAAACTCTCCCATGCGAAGACGATGAACTCCTTCGCTGCAATTAGCACAACTGCGATATTAAAAGGTGATTAGCAGGAGTCACGACGGTTTGTTTATTTAGCTGATTTGTCTCAAAAAATCTGGCATCGTTAGCTCGGCTCATCAAGTTGTCAGCTCCGGGGCGATGTTTACATCCTCTGAATTGCTCATTAAGTGAAACAATAACAACATCAATCTGCCCAAATTACTCAAAGTAACAAAGTTGTCAATAAGGCGATTTGTGAACAAGTGAGTCGATTATTGCAGACAGGAATTACATGTGAATTGATTGGTTTAATGCGATGAGATAGAATGACACAGAGTTGAATTTATAATCTTTTTTCTTTCTCTTTGTAGATCAATTATGCCAAATCATTAGACGGCTAACGATTTGAAAACGACATCACATTCGAAGATGGAATCGAATGAGTATGAAGAAGTCCACAAATCGGAGTCAGATGGGCTGTTGACAGCGACCATCGAGACCCTCGACGTCACAAAATCAATGAATGATTTGAATCTCAAGGATGCATCGGAAAATCAAAAGAATTCTGTCGCAATTCAAGCGGAATCGTCGACAATCAAAACTGAAGATGAAGCAGCCAATGTAAAAATCGAACTGAATGAGAACGGAAAGGCCAACGGCGATGGAAGCGACAGCGGCGTTGAGTTTGGAGCTTCTTTGACAATCAACGGAGCTTTACAACGCGCTCTCTCTAGCAACAGCGGTGGCTACGCTAGTAGTTGTGGCGGGCTTGAAGACAACATTGGCCCCGTGTCGTGCAACTCGAGCATGATCAGCTACTGCTCTGACACTTGCGAGAAAACAAATAACACAATCGTGATGAGTCTTGGAGCTCTTGACTTTTATGCAAGTGAAGGTGGAAGCGAATCATCGTCCGTGACTAATGCGCCAACAAATCGCAAGCTTAACTGTCCGTCTAAGAAGAAAATTGCCATGAAAGAAGTCTCGAACAAATCTCCAAGAAAGTCCAACGAATCAACTTCCAGCACTCGCTCCAGATCAAAGCCGCCAACTGTTTGCCGTTCCAATACTCTTCCATCTAAATCGGTCGCACCAAACTTAATGACCCGCGATCGAGCCAGATCTCGAGACAAAACGAAGCTTGACCAACCGAAAAGTATAATGACGACGTCGCTCACCCGTTCCGTGTCTACCAAACGTCCGCCAAAACCAGATTCCTTCCCAATCAGTATCAAAGAGATGAATTTATCAGCCTCAAGCCCTCGCGTGAATTTGTCTCGAACCCCATCGTTAACTCGAGGCCACCGAACGCCACTAGCAACACCAACAGATGATGGACGATGGCCTTCAATCTCAAACAGGACCGGAACTTTGCGGAGCACACGAGGAAGCTCTGTTGCTCCCGAAAGTCTTATCATCAGAACAAGAATCGGAAACATCCAACTTGATAGCAGCAAACTCACATTCGACAAATATGCAACGTTGCCGCGTCCTCGAAAGCAAAAGTCGGCGGAAGACTTGAGCAAAATAGCTTCACGAAGCAGCTCAGTGTCGCGTGACATTCTCCCTAATCGCATGACAAGCTCAATGGTGAAGAGACTGCCGGCAGCTAGTTCGTTGACGCCGATTAAATCGTATCCGAAAATTGCCAAAAAACCTGTCGTGACAAAAACGAAAATCTTCCACGAAACTTCCGTTCAGACAGCAATTACCAACAAAGACCTTGACGATGCTCTTGCTGGTAACTTGAAAGATTTACCCCGTGTCGATGCTGTGGAGATGGCGACCAAAGAAACTCAATCAGACATCCGCGACAAAGAGCTGGAGAAGCTGCGCTTGCAGATCGAGAGAATGAGCACTGATCACTCCCAATTGTTGTCGAAGCTCTGCGATAAATCTCAGACGGTTTCGCAGTTGGAGCAGGACCTGCTCAAAGAGAGAGAAGATAAATTGACTGTCCAGAAGGAACTGCAGAACAACACCGAGCGTGTGATGCATATGTTGGAATCTTTCCAAGCTGGACCAAGTGCGGAAAAGGAAGGCGACAGCTTGTTGATGCTCGAGTCACAACTGATGATCTCGGGAAGCATTTTAGAGAAGCAACAAGAGGAAATCATTAAGCTTCAGGGCATTTGTCGTGCGATGCAACGGGACATGGAAAAGTCGTTAAAAGTGCAAGACAATTTAATAAAGCAAAAGAATGAACTCGAGGAGGAGTCAGCGGAACTGCAGGATTTCCTTCAAGCGGAAAAAGTCGCATTTATGGAAGCGTTGAAAGAAGCTGAGAATGAGAATCATCAGCAGAAAACGAGAATCGCTCAGAGGGAATCTGATTTGGAGCGTCAGCAAGAGGAATGCCGAGCTTTGGTTCGCATTTGCGAGCAGAGACGGTGAGTGCTAAACGTTTTTGATTGATTGTAATTCGCTTACATTGTTCGTTCATTTTTCAGACAAGAATATCTCGGCATGCAGACGAAGTACAATGCGCTCGAGGGCCGCAGTAAAGAGCTTTTGATGTCGCAAAGCTCAGCAGTTTCTGGAGCGAGCGTGGCGCTTTCCGGATTAGGAAGTCGGCTTGAGTTGCTCGTCGATCAGCTTATCTCATCGTACAGCATTTCCGAACAAGAGCTAGAGGTGAGTTTGTCGCGTGTTGCGCAAGCGTGTTAACTGTTGTTAACGCTGGTGATTGAATAAGGCTTACGGTCCATTGTAAATTCATTTTCTCTTATACTCGTCGATTTTTCACGAAGCGTTTTTCATTAATTGATGTTGAAAAGTTTCTGCAAATCATGCTATCGATGGGAGTTGTTCGTAGATGACATCAAAGCTTCATTCATCCTTTAAAGAGATTAATCATTAAGAAGACGGCGAATCTTCAAGCTCTCACTGTAATGCGTTCCATTGATGGACACGCCTGAGGCATTAACATTCGCCCACGCTTTCCACGAAAACAACGTGACTTATGTCCACCCATTAATCTTGTTTTATCGTTGTAAATATCTCACTGTTTACTCATGAGCTCGCCTCTCGAACATACGCTTTCCCTCGCTCCTCTGTTGCTGCAAAAATAATAGCACACAATCGGAATTCAATCATGCAAAACACAATTCTGCAATGTTGGCAGCATTTGTGAAAAATTGCGCTAAAATGTTGTCTCCGGCTCGCTTTCGCGTATATCGCCACGCAACAGACTGACGTGAAAAAAGTCAATTACTCCGTGCGCGCTTCTCTGCTTGCATCGTTTTCCCTTGTAAGTAAATATCTCTCGACGCCTGACGAGCTCTCAAAGAAGAGCGTCAGTCATGCGGAACGACGAATGACCAATTGACTAACAGAGCCTAGAGAATCAGAGCGCTTCAGGCAACGTTGTCTGCTTCTAATTGCACACAGCCCACAAATTGAAATTTGATCTTATCCGTAACTGCAATTTCATTTCATGCCGCTATTGAAATCCACAAAAAGAATTTCCACTCTCACAAAAAATCATTTTCCAACTTTTATTTTGCTGCATTTCATAAACATATCAGGTGCATTTCGTACGGTAAGTGGTTATTGAGGTTTTGTGTGAATTTGCTTAAGTGGTTGGGGATTGGTTTTTGGTTGGAGAAAGATTTATCCAGCGAGCTTCACAGTTTCGTTTGCATTATGCATGATAATAGAAAACCGAGTTGGGTCGGAGTGATTTTGCTGCATGGAAGCGTTGGCATCGTCTGAGGATTTTCGTGTTAGATTGGAGCAAGTGTCGAGTGAATGAAGGGAATGTTTATCTTTTGTAGCTTATCGGTAGTCAAAGAGCAAGAAACTCGGTTGATTGTTGACTTTATTTTTTCTTGGCACGTTTATCGAAATAAACGTTGCAACGTCGCTTTTCGAGCTTTGCTTAAAATCTTTATTATGATTATAACTTAGAAGAACGACTGATTCATCGATTCAATCTTTCGTTCTCAGCATCTTTCGTCTCACTTCTTCGTTCTCTCGGTTCATTCCACTCTTGAAGATTAGAGTCGCTGAATAGCAAATAGAAAATACCGCAAACGATTTGCATTGTTGCACAAATTTCGAACACGAGTTTCCACGGCTCGACGCTATGCTGACGACCTTTAGTTAAGCTGCCCACAATCCATGGGCTGATGAATCCAGTCATTGAAGTAAAGGTCACCATTATTCCAGCGGTTATGCTAACAGTTCAGTGAAAAGAAATTCACAAGTTCAGTAATAAGCCACTCAATCGTTTAATGTCAAACCTAGCAAAATTTGGACTGATGTCAATGACTGATGCAAGAGCTCCGCTGGTTACAGCTCCATTTAAAACGATGGAGACTGTGAAGAAAGTGACAGCCAGGACTACGTGGCAGCCAGAGAAAGCCAGCGCAAGAACAAAAACTCCATTCAAGAGAACATCTGAAAAATTTATCTCGCAGTCGTTGATCAAAATAAATAAAACAAATGTTACTGAAAAAGGTTGCCAGTTTCCTCACGTTCGTTCGAGACATTTTATCGTCACTGAGAAGTCGATCGCAAACCGACGAGACCAAGTACGAGAATATTGCGCGTAGGTAATGAGGAAAACCCGAGATAATGCCTGTCATCTCAAGATCCAGCCCGTGAACTAGCCGGAAGTAGCTCGGCGCTTGTGAGCTCACAGTTAGAGCATGCCAAACGCTGCCCCACTGACAAATGATATTCATCCACACAGCCTTCGATGTTATCATTGCCTTCCACGGAACCCTCAACTTCGATATCTTGCCTTGTAACCTTGTAGATTCCAAGGCGTTCAGGATGTAATCCTGCTCCCTCGGATCGATGCGTGGATGTTTCTCCGGACGATCATACACAAGATAAAGCCAACAGCAATACCAAATCGTTCCGACGATCCCGCAAAGGTGAAAAACATTTTCCCAGCACGATGTCTCGATAATGTAGCCAAAGATCGGATAAGTAACGGCAACACCAATTGAAGCTCCCATAAACGAAGTAACGAATTTGCTGCGCTGTAAATTTCGGGTGAAATTATTTCTTTACAATTGTCTACACTGATCAAACCTCGTTAGGCGGTATCCACTGTCCGACGAGGTTATTCAAAGCCGGAAACGTTGCGCCTATCACAAAGCCTTGGAACATTCTAATGGCGAGCATAGTGTTGAAGCTCAGATAAGCGGCCATGGGCACCGCGAAACATGTCACGCTTCCGAGAAAAGTCGTTAGCCCGAAAACTAATTTCGTTCCATATCTTTTCGCCAACATTCCCCCGGGCAACTGTGGATTATATCTCAATTGAAACAGTCTTTTGCGTTATTTAGCGACAGTTGTCTCACCGAACCAGCCCAATGAAAGAAGTAGAAAGCTCCGAGGACCTTGTTCTGCTGTTTTGCATCCCAATCGAAAGTTTTCTCGTGCGGAATCTGGAAACAAATACCAGATTGATCGACCGATTTTAAAACGCATCTCTAGATTTCATACGAACCCCGTTACCCGTCAAAAATCGTTTCTCAAGCGACACATATTTCACTGCGCGAATCTCATCGAGAACAATTTCGGTGAACGATGAGTTCATTTGATCGCCACATTCCGAGGTTAGCACTGGCTTTACTTTAAACTCTTCACTGATCATGTCCACTATTGCAATGTTCATGTTGATGCGTAGCATGAAGTTTATGGCGAACCCGAAGAAGGCTAAATACCAAAGAATCGTTCTGGCTTTGATGCCCTCAGTCTTTTCAATTTCCATTTTGAATCAGTTCAAGTTCTCAACTCGTTTAAACCTTTGAGTTGTGCGAATCCGGTAACATTGAAGTGAAGACTAGCAGAAATTATATTTCTTGATGGAGAAATTTTGATTTCTTATCTTCATCTGAAAAGTAGAACAGAAGATCGGCAAACATTTTCTAAATACACAAAAGTGCTCCCGATTCGCGCTGAATTATCGCGCAAAGATTTTCATAAATTTCTTCAAATGTTTTACTATCCAAACTTAATACAAAATTGCTGTTTCTTTGGCTATCTCGTTACCATCTTCTCTGTCTCTGAGCTCTCTTTATAACCGAACCCAGGAGAACTTTCTTCTCCGTTAACATCGCAGCAGACTGTTGCATAATGAGGTTTGTTCCACGCTTGAAGATTTGAATCGCTAAACATTAAGTAAAGGACACCGCAGACGATTTGTGTCGCCGCACAGATTTGGAAAATTCGTTGCCATGGCTCGGAGCTATGTTGTCGACCTTCAGTGAGATTGCCAACAACTAACGGGCTGATGAATCCCGTCAATGAAGTTATGGTCGCCATAATGCCGACAGTTATGCTGAGAAAAGTTAGAGTTATTTATTTAATTTACAAAACTCAATCGTTTGTTATCGAACCTAGCAAAGTTTGGACTGATATCGACGATAGATGCTAAGGCTCCACTGGTCACTGCTCCATTTAAAATCACTGAGAGCGCAAAAAATGTGGCAGCGATCACAACATGATTTCCAGAATAAGCAAGAGCAAGAACACAAAAGCCATTAACGAAAACACCTTCAAGAAAATCGGTTAAATAAGCGACAAGATGAATTTAAAAACATACTAAGGAACGCTGCAAGCTTTCTGACGTTGGTTCGAGTCATTTTTTTCTTGCTGAGCAGACGATCACAGATCCCAGAAATCACAAATGCAAAGATAGCCCGGAAGAAATGAGGCACGCCCGAGATGATTCCAGTCATTTCAATTCCATAGCCGTGTACAAAGCGGAAGTAGCTCGGAGCCTGTGACATTACAGTTAGAGCGTGCCAAACGCTACCACATTGACAGATCACGTTCATCCAAACGGCTTTCGATGTCGTGATTGCTTTCCATGGAACCTTTATCTTCGCGCCTTTGTCTCTTGATCTCGAACTCTCCAAGGAATTCGAAATATATTCTCGCTCTCGTGGATCAATGCGTGGGTGAAGCTCTGGTAGATCGTAGACAAAATAAGTCCACAAACAAAACCAAATCATTCCAACAATTCCACAAAAGTGAAAAACATTTTCCCAGCACGATGTCTCGATAATGTAGCCAAAGATCGGATAAGTAACGGCAACACCAAAGGAAACTCCCATGAACGCGGTAACGAATTTGCTACGCTGTAAATCGTCAGTGACATTAGTTAGATTCAAATGATTAATCGATCATACCTCATTCGGAGGGACCCAAGATACGAGAATTTGATTGGTTGCTGGAAAGCAAACGCCCAACATAAATCCTTGAAAGATGCGAATGGCTATCATTGTATTAAAGCTTAGATAAGCTGCAATGGGTACTGCAAAGCATGACACGCATCCAATCAAGTTTGCAAGTCCTACAATCAACTTTGCTCCGTATCGCTTCGCGAGCATTCCCCCGGGAAGCTGCAGATATTTTTCGTGTAAAAATACTTGGTCGATCGTTTAAGTTACTCACGGAAGCGGCCCAGTGCAAAAAATAAAACGATCCAAGGACCTGGTTCTGCTTTTTCGCATCCCAATAAAAGCTGGTCTCGTGTTGTATCTGTAAACAGTTTACAATGAATTGGGATAAGCAACTGAGCCAATAATGTATGGAACATCTGTGCACACCTCACTGAAGTTCAAAAAACGCTTCTCAAGCGAAACGGTTTTTCTCACTCGTGAATTTACTATTTCATTGAGCGTTAAGTTTGTAGAGTTCGTGTATGTTTGCACTGCCTCGGCTTTGATTTCCTTACTGATCATGTCCACGATTGCAATGTTTATGTTGATTCGGAGCATGAAGTTGATGGCGAACCCGAAAAATATTAAATACCAAAGAATAGTTCTGGCTTTTATGCCTCGAGTCTTTTCCACTAAATCCATCTCGTGGCTCAATTCTTGTCCTTCAGCTACTTAATTTAATTTATCCTCTTATCTTCCTGACGAAGTACGAAGAGCAACTGTGGAGTCTGAGTGGAGTTGTTATTAAGACGAATTTACCATCTGTCGCTTACTACAGTTCCAATTTATTTACTTTATTGATCACAAATATCAAAACACTTTCTTCAGTTCATTGGCTTCAAATTACTCAGTTGAATCTTTCTTCGTCCCCGGCGGAACTTCGAGATGTTCCTCAAATCTAGCTCCATCATTCGCAAGAGCATACTTGGGATTGTTCCATTCTTGCAGCGTAGATTCACCGTATAACAAATAAAGAATTCCACAAATTATTTGCATTGCTGCACAAATTTCGAAGATATATTCCCACGGCTTCAAGCTGTGCTGACGCCCTTCAGTTAAATTGCCAACAATCCAAGGGCTGATAAACCCTGTCCAGACCGCTATGGTTGACACGATTCCCAGCGATATACTAGCGTAATTCGGGCTGATGTCCACGACCGAAGCAAGACCTCCGCTTGTTACTGCACCGTTCAGCATAACGGAGATGGAAAGACATGCAATTGCTAGGTTGACATGGCAACCGCAGAAAGCCAATGCGAGAATAAAAACTCCGCTTAAGATGAGACCTGTTATGATTGCATGACGTTAAGTAATTTGTCATACCTCAACTAATCGACTTACTGAAGAATGTAGCGAACTTCCTCACATTAGTTCGAGACATTTTGTTCTTGGCCAGAAGGTGATCGCAGATTGTTGACATGAAAAGTGAGAACGCAACACGCAACAAATGCGGAAGCCCGGACAGAATGCCAGTCATTTCAATTCCCCATCCGTGCAACTGAAAGTAACTCGGTGCTTGTGCCATGATAGTCAGCAGACCCCAAAAACTGCCCCATTGAGCTACTATGTTCATCCAAGTTGCCTTCGACATCAAGATCGCTTTCCACGGAACTTTGAGCTTCAATTCCTTGTCACCCATTCGCGACGTTCCCAAAGCTTCAGAAATATATTCTTTCTCTCTTGGATCGATGCGCGGATGTTTCTCAGGAAGGTCGTAGACATAGTAAAGCCACAAGGCGTACCAAATCGTCCCAATTACTCCACAAAAGTGGAAAACATTTTCCCACGAGGAACTTTGAATTATAAATCCGAAAATCGGATATGTAATCGCAACGCCGATTGATGTTCCAATATACGCTGTAACGAACCGACTTCGCTAGAATTATTAGCTGCAGTTAATTCAATTAAACAACTTCTACCAATCACAAACCTCATTCGGAGGTATCCATTGGCCTATCAAGCTGTTCAAAGCCGGATAAGAAGCACCTAATATAAAGCCCTGAAGGAGTCTAAGGAAGATCATTGCATTAAAGCTCAGATAAGCTGTGATTGGTAGAACGAAGCAAGTCACGCAAGTGAGAAAATTCGACAGCCCGAAGACAATTTTAGATCCATAACGAGCGGCTAGCATCCCGCCCGGCAGCTGAAAGAAAGCAATCAGTGAAAAGCTTTGTGAAGATGGCACTCACTTGCGTCGCCCAATGCAGAAAAAAGAAAGCGCCAAGAACTTCGTTTTGAGTCTTTGCGTCCCATTCGAAACCTCCGTTGTCATATTCAACCTGAAAGCAAACAGAAAAGTTGCGAATTGTTTGTGTTCAGAATGCATCACAACAAACCCCGATAAAGTCGAGGAGTCGCCTTTCAAAAGAGACATGTGTTCGCTCAACAGTTGATAAGTTTCGAGACGCCAAGATTGTGCTGTTGGCCGTTTGCACACACTCAGACATCACAACATGCTTGACTTTGAACTCATCACTGATCATGTCCACGATTGCAATATTTATGTTGATTCGTAGCATGAAATTGATAGCAAATCCGAAGAACGTCAAATACCACAGAACAGTTCTGGCTTTTATGCCTCGAGTCTCCTCAACTTTGGCCATCGCAAATGAAGTTTTTTCGAGCAAGCTTGAACTCAGCTCATCCGCTTGAAGTTCAACTGAGACTAAAGAGAAGTTTCAACCTTCAAATCGTCGTTTCTTATCTCCTGCAACGTCACGAATATTTTTCTTGTAAAACACGTCGTCAGCATCTGCACGAAGCCTGAAATTTCAGCTTCTACTCCTCTTTATTGCTAACTTCTATCTCGTGCAACTCATAAATCTCTCCTAGAAGCGGAAAGCTTCATTATTTCAATCTCTCTGTCTCGGGGTTTTCCTTGTAATTCGAATCTGAGAAATTCACTTCCACTTTAGTTCCGCTTTGCGTTAGAACATTCTGTGGTGAATTTTGCGGCTTATTCCAATGCTGAAGTGTCGAGTCACTGAACATTAAGTAGAGAATGCCACAAACAATTTGCATTGCTGCACAAATTTCGAAGACATATTTCCACGGCTCCACGCTGTGCTGACGTCCTTCAGTTAAATTGCCAACAATCCATGGGGAAATGAAGCCGGTTAACACGGAGAAGCTTGAGTTGATGCCAAGAGAAACTCCAGCGAAGTTGGGGCTTATGTCCACGAGTGATGCCAGAGCTCCGCTTGAAACTGCACCAGCTAACATGAGCGAAATTGTCAGGAATGCAACAGCGAGTACCACGTGGCATCCGCAAAACGCCAAAGCCAGAACGAACACTCCGTTGACAATGAGACCTAGACAGAGAAGAAAATCTTTTCTTGTGGACGATAATAAAGCTATGGAACTTACCAAAGAATGACGCTAGCTTTCTGACATTCGTTCGTGACATTTTATTTGTGGTTAACAGGTGATCGCAGATTGTAGACATGATAAGTGAGAAGACCACACGCAGCAAGTGCGGCAGCCCCGACAAAAGACCAGTCATTTCAATTCCCCATCCGTGCACCAGTCTGAAATAGCTCGGAGCTTGAGCAAGAAGTGTGAACAGTCCCCAAACTCCACCCCATTGCGCAATAATGTTGAGCCATGTAGCTCGAGACTTAAAAATTGAAACCCATGGAACTTTCATCTTCGATTTGTCTCCTCGCATGACTGACGAGCCTAAAGCTTGAAGGATGAATTCCTTTTCCCTTGGATCAATACGCGGATGAATCTCTGGCATATCATAGACGTAATAGAGCCACAAACAATACCAGATGGTTCCGAATATCCCACAGAAGTGGAAAACGTTTTCCCACGAAGAAGTTTGAATGATGAAGCCGAAAATCGGATATGTAATTGCCACGCCGATCGAGCTGCCCATGTAAGAAGCGACAAACTTACTGCGCTGTAACTGACAGTGGAATTACTTCGTTAGAGTAATTTAAATAGATCAAACCTCGTTTGGCGGAATCCACTGGCCAACAAGTACATTCATCGCTGAAAGAAAACATATTAAGATCGATGATGTTCTGTCAAGCCAGTTTTGATTACCTGGCCAGGCCGCCCCGGAGACAAAGCCTTGTAAAACTCGCAAGAAGATCATCGCGTTGAAGTTCAGATAAGCGGTGATGGGCAGCAACATGCACGTTACGCAACCGAGAAAGTTTGATAAGCCAAACACCAGCTTTGTGCCGTAGCGCGAGGCCAACATGCCTCCAGGCAGCTAAAATGATTTCTCTAAATATCAAGTTAATCAGTCAGCGTAATCTCAAGTCACCTGTGTGGCCCAGTGGAGGAGGAAAAAAGCTCCAAGTACTTCGTTCTGAGTTCTCGAGTCCCATTTAAATCCGTCTCGTTCATAGTCAACCTGTCGACAAACAACCAAACCATATACAACTTTCCAAGACAGAAGCCGTCACAACAAACCCCGATAAAGTCTAAGAACCGCTGTTCGAGCGAAACGTAAGTTTTTTCAAGAGCTCCACTCTCGTCTTCACTAGTGATATTAGAGAAAGCCGTAGTCGATGCATTGCTCATGTCAAAGCACTCGGAAGTGACGACGTGCTTCCCTTTGAACTCATCACTGATCATCGCAACGATGGCAATATTTATGTTGATTCGGATCATGTAATTCATTGCGAATCCAACAAAAGTCAAATACCAAAGAACACTTCGGGCTTTGACTCCCTGAGTTGCTTCAGCTTCTTTCATGTTGACTCTTTCCTTCACGTGCGATTGGCTTGCAGTTCAAGTATTCTCACTGACCCGATTTTGTTCCAATCAAGAATCACGAGCGTTCAACTAGAAACCTGTGCTCGTTCACTTGATGTAGAATGAAAACTAACAGAAACCTTTCACAACTTCAAGCGGCATCGTCTTATCAGTTGACGTTGGAGTCAAAAATTATTTAGCATCTCTGATTCACATCGCTCTCACACTCCAATAGTGGGCGTAATGATTGAACATTGTTTTGGGAGATCGCACTGCAGCGCACCAACACTGCAGCGTACCAATTAGGAGAATAGATTTTGAGTTTGCACAACTCGATATGAATTACAGAAAATCCTTTCATATCGACTGAACTTGTTAACAACCGCAAACCTCATCCAGAAAGTTTAAATGATTAATATTGTGTCAACTGTTCACGCGCTTTAGTCAACATCAACCGACCGCCGCCAACGGGATACAACCTCGCTTGTTTACCTGTGACCAGTGTTTGCAAACAGTTTGTCAGTGTGACGAACTCATTAAAAACTGCATTGCAAAGCAAGCCGCAGGCTCCATTTCCGCAGAAAGGAAGTGGGACGCTGAATCAATTCTGAATCCAATCGAATATTTTTATTGGGAAAGCTACATTGGATATTAAATATTCTTCTCCCTATCGCCGTTCGTTCCTATTCTCTGTTGATTTTGATTTTCCGTCTCGTCCTCCGTCTCGCGTTCAAAGTTTTCCTTGTAGTTCTCATAGCTTAGCTCAAACATTTTGCTTTTTCCGTTTGTTTCTTTCTCAATCGGCACTCCATTTTTGAGCGGAACAAGTTCCTTGGAATCGTCGAGAGCTTGCGGTGCTCTGTTCCAGTCCTGGATCGTGGTGTCGTTCAGCCAAATGTATAGAGCACCGCAGACGATCAACATTCCAGCGCAAATCTCGAAAATATGTTGCCACGCGCTGACCGTCTGGTTCTGGAATGTTATGTAGCCTACGATTATTGGTGAAATGAAGCCTGTAATGATCCCAATCGTGCTAACAAGTCCCATAGTTATGCCAGCATAGTTGGGTCCGATGTCAACGATGCTGGAGAGAACACCTGATGAAACAGCGCCGTGAAGCATAAGCGACAACGTCATATAAAAAACAGCTGCGTAAGCGTTGCATCCTGAGTAAGCGAGTCCCAAGCAAGCAAAACCGTTGAGTACCATGCCTGCAACGAAGTGTCAATCTGCGAGTTAATTTGAAAGTCAAGAAACTCACTGACAAACGTAGCTAAAGCACGAAGCTGATTACGCGATATTTTTCCTTTCGTTAAAAGATGATCACCGATGTTTGAGAAAACAATCGAAAAGCCAACGCGAAGCAAATGTGGCAAGCCCGACAAAATTCCGGTCATTTCAATTCCCCAGCTATGAATGTTGGAGAAATAGGTCGGGGCTTGTGTGAGAAGCGTGAAAAGTGACCAGATTCCGCCCCACTGCGCTAATGCATTGATCCATACGACTTTCGATGTAAGAATTGCTTTCCATGGAACTTTACGTTTCGTTTCACCGCTTCGCATGACCGACGAGCCAAGTGTCTTGAGAATGTACTCCTTTTCTTTCGGGTGAATGCGGGGGTGCTTTTCGGGCGAGTCATAAACCTTAAAGAAATTCAACGTCAAATGATTTTACGGCATCGAGTAAATGGTACTCACATAATAAAGCCAGAACATGTACCAAACAATCCCGCAAATGCCACAAGCGTGGAAGACCCACTCCCACGAGCTTGCTTTGATAAGAAAACCAAAGATTGGATAAGTAATCGCGACGCCGATTGAGCTTCCGAGATAAGCGGATACGAACTTGCTTCGTTCGTTCGGTGGAATCCATTGGGCTATGTCGATTGATGGGATCGATTAGCCTTTACATTATTTTGTATGACTTCGAATCAAACCTGTAAGGTGATGCATCGCTGGCCACGAAAGTCCTGTGATAAACCCCTGCAGCAATCGCCAACCGACCATCCATCGATAGTCGAGATAACAGGTTATTGGCATGAACAGGCTGATAACGCACGAGATGAAGTTGGAAAATCCAAAAATGAATTTTGTTCCGTATTTTGCAGCGAGAATGCCTCCGGGTAATTGTGTCGCCCAGTTGAGCCAGAAGAACGAACCGAGCACTTGCGATTGTTTGAGTTCATCCCATTTGAAGCCATCACGTTCATACTCGACCTGCTCGGATAAAACGATGACATTGAATACTGTTGGTTGCCTTGACTTACCCCCAAATAGTCCAGAAAGCGTCGCTCTAACGAAACGTATTTCTCTAATTTGATCTCATTACTGAGTTCCGGTGACATCGTCAGATTCGTCTCGCCGAAACACTCTGACATCGTCACGGTTGTTTTGTTGCTCGATGATCTCCGAAAGTTCGGATCAACCATGTCGACGATTGCGATTGATGCTGTGATCCGAATGATGTAATTGATTGCGAAGCCTACGAACGTTAAGTACCAGAGAACGCTCCTGGCCTTTACGCCAATCGTTCCCTCCTTTTCAACCCCCGCAGATTTTTCCATAATCCTTCAAATCCCTCTTTACCTTCTGAAAAATCTTTTATGTCAATATTTTACGAGTGATAATTCTAAAGCTTAATCGACGATGAAAATTTAAAGATTCCTCTGCTCAGTGTGGCTACGAATCGCTGACTACGAATCTGCCTTAGAAAAATATTTGGCTAAATTCAAATAGCACTCTGGCTATCGCTCTTAGATATTTGCTTTGATATGATGAGACAACAACTGTAAATTGTTTCGTGAGATGTTAACGATTGTCGTTTGCTACAAGCGCTCGAATTGTTGAATAGAGTTCGTCTAGTCTAACTAGAGTTAATTGCTCTGAAGGAAGAGATGTGAGTGGTTAGATTTCTTTGAATGGGTAGGAATCGTCAGATTCAATTCTCCATATGATGGTTTGAAAGTTTCCATGCTTATCATGTAGAGACAGAGTGTTTGCCTTGCATCACAGCTTCTTCATTGCGACCTTCACTTCATTTTCTTATCTGCTCAAATATTTTCGAAGCTTGTTTATTCATATGGCTGATAAACTTTTTCGCTTTCGTCTCTTTCCAGGATATAGTTTTCTTTAACGATGCGTACTCAAACAGCAGCAGTGGCGATGGAAGTCCCGAGTACGAAACAGCAACTAACTCGAGCAACAAGTCGCCACAGCGGGGACAGTCGTTCCTGTCTGCGCTCATCAATGCTATCAGAAATGCAACGTCGTCGAAACCGAGTCAACATAAAACGGAATCGCCAGACGATGATTCAACTGAGATGCTCGACTCAGAGACCGAGCCATGTTTGATAATGGATAACGTCCTTGAAGACGTTCGGATGCCTGACTCTCATTCCCAGAATCTCGTCTCGACATCGCAAATTATGCTTTCACAGAGCGAGGTTCCGTCGGAGGTTCTCAAGTGTTTACCGACGGGCGACGACGGTTCATTGGATAATTTGTCACAAGCCATTGCCAACAGACAACAAATTGAGCTCCACACCGGCGCAATGGCCACAAGATCCGCTCTCAGACAGCAGCAATCCGAGCGAAACAGCACGTCAGACGATATCAGCAATCAGGAATCAGTTGGAGACGCTCCTTCCATCGGAGAATTCTGCACAGCTCAATCATTAGTGGATCAAGTCATTGAAGTCGACAATTCCGTTACAAAGTTGCTGAAGGTTCTGCGACTCGTTCAGATGGATAACGACAATTGCATCCAGGAGCTCGTAACAGACAAGTAAGCACCGTCTCTTTCTTCCGATTTTAGACTTAACGATGACAAATTATCTCCATCAGGAACAAAATTCAGGTGTGCAAGGAAGAAGCGTTTGAGAAAGTCGGCGAGTGGGAGATGATTAATCAAAAGTTAAAGTCTGAGTTGAAGGAGACAACTCAACAACTGATCGTGAAGAGTAATGAGCTGGCGTGCAGCAAAGCGGAGCTGCACAAGCATCGTGCGGAAATTGATGTAAGCTGAGATTTATGACAGTCTTAATGAATTAGTTTCAACCTCATTTTGCTGTTCTCTAGCGACTGAACGAAGACATTTGCAACCTGAGCACATTATGCAGCGACAAGAATGCCAGTGGTGATGGCAAGCTTGACAAAGCAGAAATTCTAAGTGCTTTGAAAGTGTGGCAAGAGACAGGAAATCTCCCGGATGACGACATCGTTTCGCACGTTGTTAAAGCTTGTAATGAGGTGAGTTGTGCAATCAACTCAACTTTGAATCGATTTTATTCGAGTTTACTCGATTTCAGATTCCAGCACTGAAGGAGAGACTCCACGAGAAAGAGCGTCAATTAGCGGAGCTCGCGAACAACGCATCGAACTCAAACATGGCAATGACAAGCAGCTGGCATCAAGCCATGAGCGAGACAAAGCGACAGTATGAAGCCATTGACGGAGCTTTAGAGGTAACACCTTGCTTTGCACTCATCAACATTTCACTAACTCAAATTTCTTTCCCGCTTTCGCCAATCTCGTAGACGCTGCACAGCATTCAAAACATCGTTAAAGATTGTCCCGAGCTAGCAAAGATGCAGCGAGACCTCGAGGAGACGAACTTCAACACAATCAATGCTCTGCCAATCGTCCCCAACTTGATGTCGAACGACATGAACGCCAATGAGACGCTGAACAATGAAAATGGCAACGCTCAGATTATCGATTCTACCGCTTAAATCTTTTCATCCTTCGTCTTCAGCAAACATGTTTCAAAATAAATTGTAATGATCGAGTTCTCTTCCCGTTACGATCGTTAAATAAACTAAAGATAAAATCCATCGAAGTGAAATTTCGCTCCGAAAAAATTTCAGCTTCAGTGTGTCGTCATCTCCCGGCTTAAGTTTTCCTTTTCGCCTTTCTGTCGCTTTTTGTTGATTTTTAATCGCTGTGAGAAAAGCGATTAGCAAATTTACCCGAAGGGAAGGCTCGAGTGACCCCGCGGAATTTTTCGAGTGATAAGACTGTCGGTGTTCGCAAGAAAGGCAAACATCAAGCAAATGGGCTTCACGTGCCCTTAAAAGCCTATAAAAATTGCCAATTTGATGCGAAACAAACTGAAATAAAAAGTCCTTCGAAGTTGATGAAAATTTTGAGCTCCTAAAAAATTTAATGAACCTTTTTATGGCGCGCCTTGGAATGCTCGTCATTCAACCCTTGATAAGTGTTTCCACTCTCATCTCGTCTCTTTAATGAACTGTACACCTTCTTGTTGAGGTGCCGCCTTTTAAATCATTGAGGAAATTTTAATTACGTTTAAGTTTGCGTTTCTTTTACTCCGATCGTCTCGTTTTGTCCCTTTTCTGTTTACACTTTTATTTGCCATAAATATTTTAAGGTGTGAGACACTTTTTTTGCCTTTTTCTGCGCCTCGTATTTAACTTATTCAAATGAACGAACAAAACGATGAGATTAAACACTTTTTGCCTCCTGTTTCTGACCATAAAATCTAGTGAAGTAAATAAAAGATTAAACTTGAAATAAAAGCGCTCGTTGTGTTTAATTGAAAGCAGTAGAGATTTTCAGGTTGTGTTGATCCTTCTCGAATCACTTGAGCCTACTGTGCTTGAATTGAGAGCATCGGTGGCGCAAAGCTGAACCAGACGAGCTTTACAGTTTGGTGTGAGATTTGCTCTAAAGGGTTGGCTGTTTTTTCATGCACGCCCTGGAACATTTCCATTGATGGTGAGATAGCAAAATTCTTCTTTAATTAATAAATGTTTTGCTTAGGCAACCTGCAAAAGCCGTAGAGAAAAACTTCTTGGCAGAAAAGATGGCTACGGAAAAAAGCTATTACGACTTTATTTGAAACTCTATTGGCATTAGGGATTTCATCAACTTGGTTTCCGCTTTCAGATTTTCATGTCAAGAAGTTTTATACTAAGCAGCTTATTAAGCGGTAAGCTTCAGAAAATCACTGTAAAATCTTTTGATGGCGTTCGATTAGGCCAGTGTTTCTCAAACAGCCCAGGATTTGCTCATTGATGACTTTTCATTGATAAGAAGACTCAAGAACTTTTTACGTAAGCTTCAGACTTATTAAAGAATCAACTGTTTCAGTTGTAATCAGAATTTCAAGCTTCCTCCAATTATTGTCATCACACAGATATTTTTGATCAGTATAAAATCTGAAGGGCCAAATATTGTTTCATGAGATTGCAATTGAGACAAAATCTCGTTCTGGTGATCTACTAGCACCTAGCGAAACATGTTAGTGGGTCTCCTTTGAGCTAGAAAACAACGACCAGAAATCGCGAGAAATCAGTCATTGGTTTTTCGAGACGAAAAACTTATATGCTAAAATTAAAAAACTTTGGGAGTCTCATTTATTCAAATATGAGCTAAACTTCTTTGGTTTCCCCCAGAACTTGCTGATCATGTAAAGTGTCACACGGTTTTCAAGTCAATCAAAAAAGCTCTAAAAACATTCCTAGTTCAAAAGAAAATGAGATATTTAGTTGATTAAACATTCTTCACGTCTTATGTCATCGCGAATAATCGCGTCTGTTTTAATTTTACCCGTGAGAACTTGCGTTAAACGAATTTTTTCGATCGCTTCTAGAAGGAATTTGTTTGATCACGTGAAAATTTTCACGAACGAAATAATGAACAATTTCAATTTAAGGCGCAAATAATTTTATTGGTTCAGTTTTCACAGATGTTTCTTAACTCTATTGAAATTCCAGAGCCTTAGTTATGACTGAACAGTCTTGTTCCTCAAGCCAAAAACGCTTGCAATGAGACGACGTACTTCGAAACAAGATCGTTGTAGATGGTGCCGTTTGTTTGTGCATTAGCGGCGAACGTTGATGGTTCTTCGGCCCAAAGTAGAAGTTGATTTTTCCATGGAACGACTTGGCCGAGGAAGTCTTGTGAGACTGGCGATGTAACGTAATCAGCAAGATGTCCACCAGTGACTTCGTCAATCGAGGACTCGAATGAGCTCCAATGAGCATCGATAAGATCAGTAATTTCCACTTTTGTCTTTTGATCTGAATCTGTGAACATTTCCCCGAAAGTTCCGATCAATGTGGCGAACCAACTAGCGACATTCTCTGTAGAATAAATTGTAAAGACAATTAGATATTTGTTAGTTCTAAGAGTTTGTCTATCTTACGAGGAGTTCCGCTCCACTGAATTTCGTACTGATCGAATGCACAGATGAAAGAGCCTGGGAAGGCAGCAGCTTCAGCTGAGTTGGCTCCGTTGTTGATGGTGTTGATGAAAATTTGGGCTGTGGCATCGACGCACGATCCGTCATTGAAAGCTTTAAGTCCTGCGACAAACTCAGAAACAAGATCCTCGTAGATGATGGCTCCTCCTTGAGCATTCGCAGCGAATGTTGATGGAGATTGAGCCCAGGCAAGGAGTTGATCTCTCCATGGAACGACTTGTCCAAGGAAATCTTGAGTGATTGGCGATGAAGCGAATTGTGCGAGATGTCCTCCAGTGACAACGTCCACTAAGGTTTCGAATGAACTCCAATGACTGTTGACGTTTTCCTCGATTTGACTAGGAGATTGGGAAGCTGGGGATGTGAAGATGTCGCCGAAAGTGTCAATCAAGGTTTGTAGGAATGTAGAAATGGCAGCTGTGGAATATTTTTGAGAAAACATAAGAGAACTTATAAAATATCAGTTTCCCTCGGTCCTACCACTATTGCCGTGCAAGTCAATATCGGCTTCGCTGAAGGCGCAAAGGAAGCTGCTCGCGAAAGGAGCGTTTGCGTCTGGTCCGTTATTAATGGTGCTAATGAAAATTGCCGCTGTGTCATCCACACATGTTCCTTCGGTGCCTATAATATGTAGTACAAGAGAAAATAAGAATTTGAAATTTGTTGACAAAAGTTCAGCTAACCGGCAAACGCTGCAAACAAAGCAGTTGCGATCAGTAAAACTTTCATTTCTAGATATTTCAGTTGATAGACTTAGTTGAACCCAACTTTAAGACTGAAATTTGAATGCTGAGACTCGATCTTTTATACTTAAATGAACTGTTCTGAGGAGCGAAAGTCGTCAGAGCAGAATGAGATAGCAACATGCGATCCAATGAGTCTCAATGTATTTCACACTAACAATTTAGGATGAAAATTTCCACTGACGCAAATTCATTCCAACATGATGAATTTATCTCATAGTAACTTGAAACAAGAGATCTAGATTGCGTGGCAAATCGCGTCAGTGATTGACTATTTGATAACGATTCAAAAGCTTTACGAAACCTTTAGTAGCAAAAAACACTGTTTCCTATTTTAGGCCTTTAAATTCATTCAGGTTAGACTACAAATGATCGCAATAGAATCAAAGAAACCCAGAATCCAGGAAATCATAATTCGTGAGCGATCAGCGGTGTCAAATCAGCTGAAAGTTCGAAAGATTGCCAAATAACAATCCTTACTGTATTAGTTGTTTCAGTTCTGAGTTGTAAAGGCATACGACCAAGAGAGTAGATAAGAGACGAACTTATAGTAATTTTTAATTATTTTTTTATTTCGTGCTCACTTCTTTTACATAAGTACAAAACATTTCACTAGCGCTTTGCAAGTTTTGCGGCGATTTCTTTTTTGTTAGCTAGCAAGTTCCTCGATAATAATATTTGAACATTAAAATGATAAAAAGACTGTAATAACAATTGTATAACTTCACAATGATTTTGGTTATGTTTATAAACTGATGTTTAAGTAAGCGGAAAAATGATATAACAACGCTAGGTAAACGCCAAATTGTATCTGTTTTTCGTTTAAAAATTTGAGCTTAAGTTTGCTATAAACGAAATTTGTCGAGAGCTTCTAGAAGGAATTTGTTTGATCATCTGAAAATTTGCAAAGACATAAAGTGAACATTTTCAATTGGAGACTCAAATGACTTTATTGATTCAGTTGCCACAGATGTTAATAAACTTTGCTGGAACTACTTAGGTCATGATTCACTAGACTGTTCTTAGGCAGCCAAGAACTCTTTGAGTGACTGGACGTATCTAGGCACAAGCTGCTTGTAGATGCTGATTCCAGCACGAGCATTGTCAGCGAAGGTTGCTGGATCTTCAGTGGCCCATGAGCGAAGTTGTTCTCTCCATGCAAGGACTTGTTTGAGGAACTTTTGTGCGCCTGGTGAGTTGACATAATCGTCGAGACGGTCTCCAGTGACAGCGCTGATTGATTTTTCGAATGAGGACCAATGCTCGTCGAGGAATTGAACGATGGCATCCGTTTCGGTTTGAAGGAACATCTGGTCGAATGTACCGATCAATTGTTCGAACCAACTTGCAACATCTCCTGTGAAATAACAAATTTAAGTTTTTTCTTCAAATTCCGATTGCTTCAACTCACCTTCTTCGCCTTGCCATTGAATTCCGGCTTGGTCGAATGAACAGATGAAATAGCCTGCAAAGGCTTTTTGCATATCCGCGTTTATTTCGTCTGCATTAGCGGTAGCGATGAAAAAGTCAGCGGTGGTTGCAGCGCACGATCCCGCATTGAAGTCTTTGAGCGATTTGACGAACTTAGCAACAAGCTCACGGTAGATTTCGCCTCCTGCTTGGGCATTTGCTTCGAAAGTTGATGGATCGTTGGACCATTCGAGAAGTTGATCTTTCCACGGAACCACTTTGCTCAGGAAGTCTTGTGAGACTGACGATGCAACGTATTCATCATAATGGTCTCCAGTGACAATGCCGACTATGGTTTGGAAAGTAGACCAATGTTCGTTGACGTTGTTAGCGATGTCCTCGGGCGCTTGCGTTTCTGGGGATGTGAAGATCTTGCCGAAAGTGTCGATCAGAGCTTGGAACAAACTGTGAACTTCCTCTGTGGAATATTTTTAGATAACATGAGGGAATTGTTTTAGTTTCAGTTTAGTCAATCCTACCAGCGTCGCCGTACCAACGAGCTCCATGTTGGTTGAAGGCACAAATGAAATTGTCGGCGAAGGGAGATGACTGAGATGCATCAGGTCCGTTGTTGATTGTACTGATGAAAATTCCTGCTGTGCCATCGACGCAAGAACTTGCAACTGGCCAGCACTTGGCGTCAGTGCTAGTAAACGCTGCCAACAAGGCAGTTGCGATCAGTAAAACTTTCATTTCTTGATTTTCAGTCGATACCCTTAGTTGAACTCAACTTTAAGACTAAGTTTTGCTAGTTGATGCTAGATCTTTTATACTGATTTGGATGTTCTAAAAAGCTCGAGTCGTCAGAGTAGAAGGAGATGGGAATATGCGGTCTGATGTTTCAAAATATATTCACATTAGCAATTTCAGATGAAACGCTGGCTAAGGCAAGCGCAAAGTCAATTTCGACAATTGCTGCCAATACAGTCAAGATATTTGATAGAGAAACTCAAGTGGCCTAGAAACTTTGGGTAAGATGGCGACGAAAAATTCAGATTTAAGGACATGAATTCCACAAGTCTTAATAAATGGTAAAAATTTCTTGAAACTAACCAAATCAGTAAATTTGAGATTTAACAACAGTAATATTAAATACCTTAGATCCTTGATTGATTTTAAGCCGAAGACTCTAAAACCAACTTAAATAAAATCATTCCGCCAAGCTTCTTATAATAAGAGTCCTCGGGTTTCTTTGCGCGTCTTGTCTTTAGTTCACACATTTATCAAAAGAGCTGGAGAGACAGATCAATGGGTTCAGATTTATTTAATTTCTTGTCTCAGTAAGTCAAAAGATTTCTTTCTAAACATATGGAAGGGAAAATCTTTTTCGATTAACAGAAAGATTATATCATCTTGAAAAATTCAAGGTCAACGTGAAGCGACATCTTGACTCACAAGTCTGTTTCAAAGTCATCCGCGCACAAAGAAAAGCTTCAGGAAAAGCAAAAGCTGAACTAACAATGATCTCATACGAAGAAACAAAATTCGAAGCGAATTGTTGTGAGTCGCAAATTGCGATCGCCAGCTGAAAACGCAAAAAACAGAAAGCACAGGCTTCCAAAGACGTCAACTAAAGCGGAGGGGACCAGAGCAAACAGCAAAACTGACTTCGTTCAAGTGAAGTCTTGATTTTTGTTTTCGCGACAGTTCGAATGAATCATAAATTCTACAATCCAAAATTTCTCGAAGAAATTCTCAGAAAATTATACTCATTTCCGCGAAATTCAAGCGTCGTAGAGCGCTGAGTAGTTAGCGACAACGTAAATTCCAAAATGTTTTATGACAGCCCCTAAATTCTGAAGACAACCGCGAGAAATGTTAGAACTTTGAAAGTAATGTCAATATTAATTATATGGTAGGAAGCGCGAAAAGTAGGAACGATGGAATCTGTATAAATTATTTATTTTAATATCGAAAAAAAACATTTGTCCAGCGAGAACTTGAGTCCAACAAGTAGCTTAGACACAAAGAACTAAAAATATATTTAAAACAAAAGCTTTCATGTAAAATTCAACTCTCCAACATTTCGATGCTTAGAACTTGGGAAAAACTGTAAACGTTGCAACGTCAGCTTCGAAAGAAATCTCGAAATCTTGAGGAATTTGTATTTGTTTTCTCAGTGAGAAATTTTTTCCAACATTCTGCTCGAAGCTTGTGCGAAATTCTTCGACTTTTCACACTAAAGATTAAATTATTCAAATTGCGAGCTTATCATCAATTTGCGAATTAGTTGTTGCTAACTTTAAAATCTAATTAGCGAAGAGTGAAAGAAAGCTTTGAATTTTATTGATCGAACAGACCGGCGTGTTGATGGAGGCAAGATTGTAATTTCATTTCGAAACATCTAATAGACTTGTTAACTTCGTAAGTTCGTTTCTCTCTCCTACGAGAATAATTTTCGTTTCTACTTTTTCCCGTAGCGGAAATTAAGAAAACGAGAAGGAAATTAAATTGATGAAATCATTTGTTATCTGAGGCATTGTTATTCACGTCAGCTCGACACGACGTTTCATTCAATTGCGAAGGGAAAAAATGATTTCAAGTGAACTGGTGGTCAGTTCCATACGGATGCATGATTTCTAGCTCGCCAAGGAGGGCGAATAGAAGGAAGACTGCATAGATAGCAATCATGTAGATTCCGATGGACTTGCGAGCATGAAAATTTGTGAAGCAGAGAGCGAGGAAAGGGAAGAAGATGATGAATGTCAGGAAAATGATGCAGTTCGGCCCCATAGCTCCCTCGCGCACCTGCAAGTTTAGTTGAAAGTTAAGATTTCTTTTGAGGGCAAAGGTGAAAACTTACAGAAGCCAATCCGTCAGAAGTGCTCAAAGCCGTTGAAACGAATGTAGCTCCAACTCCAAGCAGTGAATCTGAATTTAACTTTATTAGTTGTCAACTAGCAACTTTGTAATTGATTCTAAGCTCACTGAACATCGGTCCGCCAAAACAAGCAGCGAATGCCATGTGTTGGTATCCTTGGCGAGCAAGACTGATGCTCGAGAACAAGTCGCCGATGCTATTTCCAAGGGCAAGAAAAAGCAATCCGACCATGGAATCGCTCAAATCCGAAATTATTCCCATTGCTCTCATGACGCTGACAACCTCTTTAGCGACTGAGTAAATGACACAAACACAACCGACGAAACTTCCGGCGGCAAAAGCAACGTGATACTTCGGTGGGCAATCATTCCTGGACGTGTTGTAAACGATTGATGCAACAGTGAGGGAAATTAGAAACACAATCACTGCTAATGGAAGGCAGGAGAAGAAAATTGTTTTGGTGGAGCCTGTGACGAGGAGAAAGAGTTGTGGCAGTGTGACAATGTTGATCATGTTGAGAAGCTTTGACCAGCCGTGACGGTCTTCGCTGTAATCGACGACAGGAATTATCAGCATCAGAACAAACACGACAGGAGTCTAAAAGCAATTTGTTATGAAAACATTCGACTTGAAATAATTTTTCTCACTTTCAACAGCATGAATGATCGTCGTATGTTGCCAGCGTCTTTCCAACTATGTTCAAATGGAATAATTGATTGCAGAAACGTTGAAAATAAGTTTTCGTTCTCGTGATCGCTAAAGATTTGGCGGAATGCTTTCGTGATATCTTCGTCCATCATGACGACCGACGAGTTCCGTCGACTGTGAATTTTGATTTCCGTCGCCACTTCAAGTTCTTCGACTTGTCTCTGCATGTCCTTCATTGCGTCGCTGTCCATTGAGTCCACTGACTGTTTCTTAAGTTCTTCGAACTTGTTTCGTAACTGAAAATGCTGCAGCACGACTACGACTAAATAGACGATATAAATGGCAATTGTAACACATCCTTCGGTCAGCGAATATTTGTGGTCATGCATGAAGTTATGGATGACAATTGCCGAGACCATGAAGAACACAACATCGCGTATATAAGTGTGACTGACGATTTTGTGCGGTCGCATGAACATTACGAGCCCTGCAATGACTCCGGTACAGAAGATTGCGGCACCTAGCAGTTCCGTGTACATCAGCTCAGAATCACCGTTTCGTGTTGCTAATGAAGCAAAGATATCAGGCGATCCGTTTCCAAAGGCGAGCAGCGTGACACCGGCAACGTTCTCGCTCATCTTGAGCATCTTAGAAATGACAGCGAGCGCCGGACAAAAGCTGAAAATTACATCATTATGATTAATGAGACTCGACAGAACCTCTCGCAGATCTCACAATTTATCAGCGGTTGTCGCCAGGATTGTAAACAGATAGAGGCAAGCTATGGCGACGAGGACAATGGCAATGATGTACGCTGAAGCGCTGTGTGGTCCGATGGTGCAGAAAATAAAATTCAGATAATCAAAGTAGACAACCGCTCTCGAGCAGTCCGTGCTGTTGTGAATGAAACTGCATCTATCATGATAAGGCAACTGCGTGACTGAGGAACAAGGAAACTGGAACCGAATGTAATTAAAAGCTTCGGTCTTGCATAAGGAAACTATTTAAACTTACTCGACTCGATGACGAGTTAGAGATGTGAAATTGCTGGGCCTCGCGGAAGAACTTTGTGGTTTCCATCGTTGACACTCAAACGCGAAACATTTTGTGAATTGTTTAAGAATTGGAAGTTTCCCAAAACCAACTTTGATTGAACTTATTGAAGCAAATCGTATTTCAAAGTGTTCCCGTCACAAAGCTTGCGATTAAATGTGTCTGTTCAACTGCAAACAGACTTCTACACGAAAACGAGACACTTTATTCGCAAACTTCTCATTTATCTATACAGAAAAGCTGCTGCACTTTACGCTCGTCGCGTTAGTTCTCGACAACTCAGCATTTATATGAAGGTTTGGTACAAAGGCAACGTCATTGGATAAAAAGAATCTTGGATCCCCTTAGATATCAGTCCTGGGGTAGTTGACAATATTTTCTAACGAACAGCCCATTCTCTTTCTTTGTTCCTCCTCTCTTTCAATAAGGAACGTCGCTGTTGAACGACACCAAAGACAGAAAGGATCTAGAGAAAAATGCATTTATTGCTCATCAAAATACAGTTTCATAAAAGTTGTTCATAATTAAATTTAATTTTGTTTTCAAAGTTCATTCATTTATTCTGGTGGCTTTAGAGCTCTTGATGATGTGAGAGAAGGTTCAGTGTAACGTGTGATTTTGTCTTTAGAGAATTTCGCTTTTAGAAAAAATAAATTAACTAAAAATGTTAAAAGTTAGGAAACTAAAGCTTCCGGTTCCAAGATAAATTTTTGCTGTGTGTGTGTGATTGTGTAGTTTTGCGTGTGTGTGAGCAACGAATCCCTGAAAATTGCCTAAAAGTTCCTGAAAGTTCGAATTTTGACTTTCGCAAGTGGATCCGTTACTTTGGGTTTATTGCAAAATGTAGTCTTGTGTGGGTGTGTGATTTGTGTGTGTGTGTGTGTGTGTGTGTGTGTGTGTGTGTGTGTGTGTGTGTGTGTGTGTGTGTGTGTGTATTTATGTGTTGAGTGAATTTTAAAAATAAAGATTTTTTAGTTTAGCTTTGTTAAATTTATTGTAGCTTTTTGAGATTTTAATAATTAAATTTTTGATTTCATGATTAAAATAGAATGAATGGATGGTTGGCTGGATGTTGTTGTTGTTAGCTGACGCTCTCGGGTTGTTATCGGGTACGCGATGAAATAATCGACGAAACAAATTTATTCTCCCTGCAACGAGAAAGAGGGAAAAGTGTTAAATTAGCTCGATTGTTCGAGTGCTTCAACGTGAAATGTTATCAGATCCATCACGACAACATTTTGCGTCAGCGCTTACCGTCATCATCTCCATGAATTCTGTTGTAGTGAAAAGAGAGGAGCGAGAAAAAGGTGGAAACGACATGAGTTAAATGAAAAATGATGATCGCAATAATTACTCGAAAATTACGGCCGCTGATCTCGTAAACTGTGCGAGGAGATTTTCAGTTCCAGGCGACACAAAAAAAAATTCCGCCCACGCTTTTCGTTTCTTCTTTGCAATTTGAAACAAATTTAATTAAACAATGGTAGGAGGCCAGAAGTCTTACGTGACGCAATATTTATTTTCATTCCTCCGCGATTTTTCACTAAGCGGAAAACTTTAGCTCGCTGCGAAATGGAAAATTTCGTTTCTCGTGAATGTCGCGCGTGAAAAACACATTTTCGAATGTGTCAAAGCGTTTTGTTCATAAAAATGATGATGATCCACTTTGAATTTGAAATGTCTGACAGCTCGCTCGGTTGACGGGCTGGCGCAGAGTGTGAGCGCCTCAGATTTAATCGCATATTTATTGCCTCAATTGATTTCAGCGAGAATTTTCGTCAAATGTTTCCGTCGCCTGTCAGCTATTGACGGCAAATACTGAAGGACGCTTCTTCTCCCGGGCACGGACTCATCGCTCAACGTTTCGAACGTCGGAAAATAGAAATAATGGCGCGTTAATTTATGGCAACAGGTTGGTTTCTCTTATTTACTTTAGCTCGAGATTTTTATTAACAATTTATTTCTTTTCAAGAACAAACAAAAAATCTATTTCAGATGCCGAGAGGGAGAAACATAAACAAGAACCAGTTGTTCCTCGGGCGAATCGCTATTATTCATTTTGTCTTCTTCTATTTTTATGTTCGAGATTATTTATTTTCTCTCGAGCGAGCGAGCGTATCGTGTGACGATTGCGAAAAGATTTTTCCTTTCCAGCGACTATCAATCATCTCGAGTGTCAATGATGACGCTTGACCCGTCTTCACTTATCCACCACCCCAGCACAGTTTACAATCTCAGACGTCGTATCATCTATCTACTCACCATCGAAATCAACCGTTCCTGATCCATCAGTATCGATTTCCTTCAAGGGATAAGTTACAATCGCGAATTAACTTAGTCCTACAACCAAGATTAACTTCTTTTCATACCTGGATCATGCCATCCAAATCAGCGTTCGATAATTGATCGTCCAACTCTCTCAAGATTTCTTTGAGACAAGATGTTGGGATGAAACCGTTTCCTTCTTTGTCGTACAATCTGAAGGCTTCCTTCAATTCTTTCTGGACTGAAAGAGTATTGGAGAATGTTGACGGTTATTGCATTTCGCATTAAATCAATCACACGAGCGAGTCACTTACGTGCTTCCTCATCCTCTTCAACGATGAACTTAGCGGCAAGGATGATAAACTCTTCGAACTCTAAACGTCCCGATTTGTCTTCATCAACCTCTTCAATCATCTCTTCGAGAATTTGTTTGTTGAAGGGCTGTCCCATCAGACGAAGGATTTCAGCGACAGTCTCAGTTGAGATCGAGCCGTTCTTCTGAGCATCGAAAGCGTCGAAGGCTTTTCTCAAGACTGAAAGCATACAACATTGTTTAATCGAGGGTTTAAATGAGAGTGCCTGACTGACGAGCAAATGGAAATCGATGATTTGCCAGAAGGAAAGCGTTTCTTGCTCCCTCGTCGTTGTCATCATACATTTAACGCCTCTTACGACTCGGTTGAAACTTGATGTGTCGATGCCAGCAGCATTTGTTTACGACATGATTTCGCAAACGATCAATGAACTCTGCCGCATTTACTGAGCACCAATCGACCGCTTTATGTGTCTAGCTCGTGACTTCCGAAAAAACAGTGAAAAGAAAAGCGAGAAACAGCAACAGCAACTTAAATCATCATCAAAGCTAACTCGCATTTCATTTGGCTCAAAAGATGAGGATTGTTAATTAAATATACATTTCCCGGCAAATGATTTTTACAATTTCCCGGCTTTCATCACTGGTTTGGCTTACGAGAAAGAAGAGAACAAGCCGCAAACAAAATTGCTCATTTGTCATCGTGGACTTCGCCTTTTCGTTGTTGGCTGATGGCTAGCCCGAGATTATTGCAATCTCTTCGCCTCCGACACGATAATTATCAACAGTTTTTCCCCGAGATTTTCCCGCTCCATCAATTTTTGTGTCTCGTGAAAGTCGATTCGAGGGAAGATGCGAGGGGTTTATTGAACTCTCAGCGGTTTTGCCATTGATTAATAACGAGCTTCGATGAACGGGAAAAATTCATCGACGGAAAAATTGAACTGGAAAATTTTCTTCTCTTCGATGCTAACGTCTACTCATCCAGAAAATGACGAACATCACGCTGCTTAATTATGTTGCTCGCCCGTTCGGATTTTTCCACCTCCAACGTCGGTCGGTTCGGTGGAGAGAAGCATGAGCATGAGCAACACAACCGCTAATTAGCGAGATATTTATTACACGCAAAATGTGAATGAAAATTTTATGCAACATTCTCCATCAGCGTTTCCCTCTGTCGCTCTCGAGTCTACGTCACGCTGTGTGTGTTCAATATTGTGAATCGGCGCAAGAAGCAAAAGATGTCGAATAGCAGAGACAGCCAGCTTGGCACGACTCCAATTGAAGCTTCCAAAATCTAAACAAACGCTGGGCTGATGGCAAAATACTGTCGCAAAGAAATAAAGTTTATGTGTCTTCCTTCCTATCATTTGCCCCCTTCGAGTGTGAGGTAGCGTGAGTAGGCCCGCATAACATGATGGATATGATTGATGCGTCGGGAGGTCGTCAAAGATTAATGGTCTTTAATTAAGGCGAGAGCGCAACCCGGGCCACGAGCCCCGTATACGAAACAATGAACTTTAACTTGACGACATTATTTTTATTTGGCGAAAGCTGCTTACGCTTCATTTGGAAGGAACTTACGTTTGATGGGAGGATTTCCGCCACATCTCGCTCGAATTTAGACACAACACCGACGACAAGTTTTTCTTGCTCGAGGAGACGAAAAAATGGAGCAAATTATAGCTTGACACGTTCTTCCTTCTCCTCAACTGTTTTTCCGCTCTGTTTTCAAATGTTTATGAAACGTTTTTTTATTTTTAGTTTTTTCATTCTCTGTTTCATCGTTTGTGGAGTTTAAGACAAAAAAATGAATGGCAAAGCTGGTGGAAGATATTGATGAGTCATGTTAGCTGATAAATGGCTTTGGCGGATTTTCATCCGAGTTCTTTCCCGGGCTTTTAGCTCATGATTGATCAAGCTTCAATCCCAAACTTAACCAATTAAATTCAGATTGAAGCATATGGGGTGGCAATTTTTTGCCTTCGTCCCTCTCTACCGAACTCCGCTCGAGCTCAAGTCATTTCCAACTAAATCTCTCGTCAAAGAACGATTCCCTTCGAACTCATTTGACGTTAAATCTTTGAAAAAATCTCTCGGTTCTCATTTATTACTTTTCTCGAAGACAAACTTTCGCCCGGATAAGGAAAAGTTTTTCATTTCATAAGAGTTCTTGAAAATCTCAAATTAACCCAATTTACTTCACATGTCATCTCTCGACAAACAGTTGCATTACACGACAGATTTCATCATCGAATGAGAATCGTCGACGGCAACTGGAGTGTGAGTCGTTTCATTGGCAGTTTATTTTTCCACAGCTTTCCCGAGCAAAGAAGTGAATTTGAATTTGACTTTGATCGGCTTTTTGCACATCGTTAAAATGATTTGATGCGGGAAAGCGTTCCACTTGACTGCTTCTGAGCGTCGCAAACGTTTAATTGTTTGAACAAGATTTTAAATTAGATTTCGAGATCAGAGACGTGTGTGTTTGAGCTTTGCTCTGCTCTGCATCGAGGAAAGTTTAATTGCGAGAGGAAAACTGTGTTGACTGAAGCGGTCAGAATCATGAAATATTTAAACCTTAATCGTCGATCATCCGTTCTGTTTGTTTTATTCATTTTTATTGTAGGAAAAATATTTTCCGGTTCAAACGGCATGAAACTGTTGTCAAACGTGATAGCAAAATAATTTTTTGTCTCTCTTGTTGCATCAAAATCAAGTCACGTCCGCGTTTTAAATTTTTCCTTCTGGCAATTCCTTCGAATATCTTTCACCTCTGTCAGCGAGGAATGCTTTTGAGCGATAGCTGTTTGTAAAATACTTACTGGCAATTTGTTCTGGTGGGAGTTCATCCTTCATTAGAAAATCGGCGAGAAGACAAAGAAAATTGTTGAGTTCTCGTTTCGGTGAAATTTGTTCGCGTGTAATTTTTCATTTATAAACATTTGTAAAATTTCCACAGCTTGTTCTCAACAGTTTTCTTTACAGTTCGGCAATGTTGGAGAGCGTCGAGTGATGTAAGGATGGAAATAGACGGTACGCTTGAAACCCGGCAATTAGAGTCCCAGCAAAGCGCGCCGTGATTTATGGCCGAGATGTTTAAGAAAGCAACGCGCTAGGGCGCCGACATTTATCGTCGCCAAGGATTTTTATGATGCCTTTATCGAAGGCGATAATTTGATATCGGATCTCGCTGAGCGCGAAAGCAATCATCTTCAGGCGTTGCTAAACTCTTAGGACTACCTTCGCAAGAACAATGAGATTATTCATAATCCCATAAATAAATCCTCGATTGTTTGGCTAATAAATAATTCCTGATGAAAAGATAAATATTTCAATCGAACAAATTTCTTTTCTCGAGTTCTGTTTGATTGCGAGAGCGCTTTCAATCTCCCTGATGATGTTTGGCTCATTGCTTTTCCGTCTATCTCCGAAGGGAAAACGATTTCCACCAATCCAATTAAATCATTTCCAAATAATTATCTCGTCGTTTTCGAAGCGAACATGTTTTCCATCCATTAGTTTCACTTCCAACTCATTACCGACACGAAACTGAAAGCTGTGCAAGCCTTTGATGCGATGCAACGGAACTCATTTAACTTTTATCCACACTAACCATTTTTATAATTTGTTTTTTGGAGAGGTCCGGGAGATAACAAAGAACTTAAATCACGAAATAAAATTTAATTAAAAAACTACTGATCTTGTCCGAGCAATCGAGAGGGAGCAAGATTACTGCAAAACTGAGCGCTAACTGACAGCTTCAGGGAAATTTCACAGTTGAAGAAGATGCTCGCCGCTTTGCTGTATGGAAAATCTCGACACCGTTGAACGTTTTTGTGTTTCTAGCTGCTTTCTACGCTCGACCATCGACACTAATAGACACACACCAAGCACATTTCCATTCCGACTTTGCTGGCTTTTCCTCCTTCACGTTAAATATTTTTTTGTTCGCATTGAAACACACAAAATCAGTTTTAAGATGCTATATTTTCGGATTCTTTCACGCTTAATTTCGTTCTGACGTCTGGGCAATGGGTGGAGAAACTAGACACTTGTTAGGGCAACTGGCAGATTCTTTTGAATGGAGCGACAGCAGTCAAAGGCTTCGAATGCTCCAGACAATTCCGAGTCCAGACATGAGCGTGATCGTAGATTCGTTCCACATTCAACAGTTCGTGCAATGTCTCTCGTGTCCATTCAGAACAAAGTTTACGCGTCTAGTTGATTTTTCCATTGAAAAATACGACACCGAAGCGTGTTGCCGACGTCGGGCGATCGGCTTGTATGTGTAGGCTTCGGACGATAATGAAAATCCAGTATAAAGTTGGACGAGAAGTTTGTGCGGTCGAGTGGCAAGCGAGCATCTGTTCGGGTGTACGTGAAAAATGAATCATGACATGCACGATTACCATCCCGACCCCGAATCTGCAAAGTTTACGACCATAATATTTTAATGAGATTCATTTTTGCATCATCGTCGCCCGTAATTGCTGTGGGGCTTTTAATCACGATCAGTCATGAAGTTCCTGCCACGCAAACAATGGAGTTGGAAGCGTTTATCTTGCTGCTTGCACATCAAAACGCGAGCTTAAAATAGATTGATTTCGTGAAAAGATTCTCCTCGCTCCCACAACGCGAATGAAGCATGTTGAAACAATCAAAAATGTATAAATATGCTTTACAGTTCATTGAAAATGTTTTTCTTGCGAAAATAAACGCGGGCAGATGAAGAATGGAAAGGCAGCCTCAGACTTTGTTGATGGAAAATACTTTGGAGTGACGACGTCTGAATGAATCGGCGTGGTCGCCAATCTTCCTGCCGTAAATTAAATCGAGTCGACGATTTTTTCCGTTCTACTCGAGTGGGGGAAGAACGTATGATATCACCAAGCAATCGATAGGAAAGCAGCGCTAATTAATGTAGGCGATTGACTGATTGATTATCAGTGAATTGCTAGCGGTGATATCAGGGCAGTTGGCGATCATCGAATGTGCGTTCAGAGAGTTCATCAAAGCTGACGTGTGACAATAAACTCGAAAGCTTTCAAGAATCGCATGAGACTTTATTGGCAAATATTCTGATTGTAGAACTAATTGAATAAACTTTTCTTATCGCTTGATAAGTGGTGGAAGTGATTCATTGTTTTTTCTACGAGTAATCTTATCACTATGACGATTGTTCAGATTGCAGTGCGTTGCTTCAATTGTTTGACTCTAATCGCTAAGCATTCAGTCGGTCTATCACATTCGCGACTCTCGTTTCCTTCTTCACAATTAGTCTTCACATCTCACGGTGAATAACAAAAATGTTTCATAACAAATTTTTTGCTCCACTTCTGCTGACTTTTGTGCTGCTGTTGCAAATAAACCGAGGCAAGTGAAAAACATTTTCCCGCTGCAATATGGAAAAACTTTTAATTCCTCTTAAATGGCTTCATTATAGCGCTCTGCAAAACTGAGGCGGAGATTACGAACTCTCGACATCAGGTCTGATTTCACGACGTTTTTTCCTCTTCCAGTTCTGCTTTCTTGAAAAATGTAAATACAGAGATTTTTAACTTTTTCCCTTCTCCGGCGTTGACGGAAAACTTTTAGGTTTCCATTAGAGTGCTGGCAGATGATAAAGTGAGTTGAACGAGGCTGAAGCTATAAAAATTTGCCTCAAATTCGCATTTCGCAAACTTTCCACTCAGGTTTCGTATGGCCACATCTGCTCGGGAACTCTGATCTCAAATTTCACAGTACTCACGTCGGCCTCTTGTCTATTGAAACCATCGGGCGAGCTTCACGACGCAGGTGATTTGCAAGTTGCAATGGGAAATGTGAACAGGATGACGCAAGAATTCACTAGTCATGTCAAAGCTGTGAAGCAACATCCACGATTCAACAAACGAACCTATCGCAACAACCTGGCTCTCCTTGAGGTATTTGAGCTGTGGCTTTAAGGTTCCCCATCGTGTCATTAACTGAGTCTTCCATTTAAAGGTTCCAAGCGTTCAGTTTAGCCAATTTATCGTCCCCCTTCTCCCTTCGGATCGGAGAGTAGCCAACGACATTGAATGTTACGTTCTTGGATGGAGGTCGAACTCTGTAAGTTATTCCTGGAACTCACATCAAAGTCAGACAGTGACAACTGTTTTGCATTTACAGGGAACACTGACTGACGTTTTGATGCGGTCAAATGTCAAGACTCGTACACGAGACTCGTGCAATCAATCCCAAAACTTTCCATTCGCAACATTCTGTTCAGGCGAAAACACTCAGACGTTGGATTTGTGCGTGGGTGAAGACGGATCGGGTCTCATCTGCGACGGATGGCTAAGAGGAGTCGTCTCGCGGGATTGCAACACCGATGAAATCACTCAATACACCGACGTGTCGCAACTCTACAATTGGATTTTCCTGTCGCATCTGAATGGATCTCTCGCATTGATAGAAAGCGAGCTGCTGAAGAAAATCGTCTTTTCCGGACTTGACATCGCGGCTTACTATGTTGACACGCCGAAAATTGCTGACGACTTGGAGATCTTCAAATTCTTGTTTTGAGATGCAATTAAAGCTCAGTTTACTCATAAGCAAACACTCAGCATTCTTAAGAAATCATTAAAAGTTTTTCTTTTCTTGCTGCTGGGAGAATGTTGTGCGGTATTTCCAGCGCGAACGAAATTTCGAGGGCAAATTTTCCACACAAAAGTTGAAAGTGGTTTACAATTAGTGAGTACATTCTGCGGAAGGCTTTGCGTCCAACTTGAGCTCGCGTTGAAATATTCAGAATGCAATTATTTTGTCTGCGGAATAGCGGCGTGATTTATAGCAGTCGTAGGTTTTTCGTGGAAATCTTTCCAAGCTGCTGTTTCGTTCTTAGCTCAGCGAACTTTGTGGTAAGCAAGCCTTGTTATTTGAGCTTTGACTCGGTTTAATTATAGCGAATGATTTGAAACTTTTATCCGATTTTACAAGCTTCATAGAATCGGAAAGTTGTGATATGCAGTTTTAGCTGCCAGTTAGCGACGACATTTCTCTAGCAGATGCTCTCAACGACGAAGCAAATCAAATAAGGATGCTCGAAGGTTGTGGAAACTATTACGACTTGCGCTTAATACTCGTGGGAGTGCCGTCAGATGCTGCGAAGTGTGAACTATTTTACAAGTGCTGCAAATATTTTATGACGCAAGCCAGCCAGCATCCAATTGTCGTATAATAAATAAAAAGGGACGAATCCATTTCCCGGGCAGATAGAATAAATTTTCATAAACAGCAAAGTCGGAAAAGTTTTCTCAGCACAATTTCACTGTAATTTTTTGCACATGGCTTGCGAACGCTTCATAATGCTCGAGAAATTATTATTTCATTATTTTGCTATAACTCAAAAAATTTATGATGAACTTTACGGGAGGATTGACAGAGGCTGGAATGGGAAATCTCATCCAGCTGAAGTGGCAGAGAGGCGCGCCACTCTCCTCCTGCTTAGCGATTAAACTCATGTCTCGAAGAATTATGGACGCGATAAATCAGAGACTTGGAAATCTAATTTTTTCACTGCGAGGCCATTTGTGGAATAATCTGACTTATCGCGAATTAGAATTGCAAACATCTTCAGCGATAAACAAATTGGCATTTAGTTGTTGCGGTGGCAGTTCATAATTTCCACGCTCATCAAAAAGAAAATTGCTTCTCGGAGAAAGAGAGTGGAAATTACTGGGGAATTAGATTATTATTATCCTTGGAATTGAGTGTCGTGCATCATAAAACTCTGAGGAAAGCCATGCAAATTTTACGAGTTCACGTTTGCAGCCGATTAAGGGAATCTGACTCGATTTCAATGCCGAATGGCGAAGCCGCGAGCGGAATATTAATGCATTCATTGAGCAATTAAAAGCCACTTTCAGCATGAGCTCGCGGAAAACTTCTTCTTTAATTATATTTTCGTGAAGAATTTCAGTCTTGTTTCATCTCTAGAACGAGGGTTTCGTGCGCCGAGCAGCTTTACGAGTCGGAAATTTATTGTTTCTCTATTTTTAAGCCAAATGTTGAAATTATTTCTTTCCTCACGTTCGCATTTTTGTTTTCATAAGAAACGACAATCGTGTTTACAGCGATGCTGAGCGAGTTGGGGCGACACGAGGATCGGACTTGGGAGATGTGGGGGCGGTGGAGTGAATTGAGCTCATCCCGACCTTAGTTAGGGAGGATTAACATAAAGTCAACAACGAAATTTCTCGAGTTTCAACTCTTTTAATACCGCTGAGCGACCATTCTGTGATTCCTGTCAAAATGTCTCATCGGTAAAAGTTGACAAGTTCGACGAAACTCGAGACAATTCTGTAGAAGTAACTCGTGAAAGCTTTCTGAGCTCCCGACAAGATGATTGAAACATTCAGGAACAAAATGCAGCAACCAGGAAGCTGCCAGCTAATTTGAGCTCTTGTTTCAGCCATCGCAGCTAACTGACAACTTAATTAACAAACTCGACCTCACAGCTGCAGGCAAATTTTTCTGGGAACAGCAGCCTGATCGTAAAATTCTAATAACGTTGATAACGGAAAATTCGCTCGCCGTCGCACATGCACAAAGACATTTACGAGCACAGCGAAATATTGAAATTTTCATCAAGTTTGAGTTCCTCGATTTACAGTCGATTCCTAATGAACCCGACAACATTCTATTGTGTCTATTTCCGGAACATTTTTTATTGCTCTCGTGAAAAACTTTTCCTCTTCCTTTGCAATATTGTAATGAAATCGAGATTGAAAGCTGATTCCCCGAATGAAGAGGCAGTCTCGAGATTTTCAATAAGCAACGTCGTCGTCCTTCGATGCCTTTTGCTGGTTGAGCGAAGAAGAAAATTCCGCAGCGTCAGCTTGTCTAAAATTCAAAGTGAAAAGCACACGGAAAAAACTTTCGACTTGTTTTTCCCGCTTGATTTCTCTCAACTTCGCCGCACAAACACTCGATGATATTAATAAAGCAGCCGAGTGTATTAATATGCCTTGCGAGGAGACGTAAGAGGGGAGAGACAAACAAGGTGCCTATTGATACTAATCGTTTGCACGGTTCCCGTAAAAATGAGACTGACGAGATCGAGCAGCTGACGAGCGTTGAATGAAAGTTTTTGCTTTGCTGCTGAATGGACGTTTAATCATCGCAACTTTCATGTTTCTGACTCTGCTACACGATTTCTTTCATAAATAAACAAAGCCGCATTCGGAGCACAGCTTTCGAAACATGACTCCTTGATCTAATTTACGCCCCAACCCACTCGAATAACCGAAAAGTCATTGGCACGGCAGTTAAAGAGCACCGCGATGTCGCCATCAAAGCGACTAATTTATCAGAATGCTCCGCTCAGGAAATTACAAATTCATGAGCAAAGTCGTTTTAAATTTGCCGAGGTAATTTCGATTAGGGTTGCGATGGTTTTGTAGCGAAACAGAAAGAAAACCTCTCAATTTTTGATAACGCTCGCTTCGTTTGAGAAGCTTCGGTTAACATACTCAAAGTGAGCGAAATATTTCTACTGGCGAATAGAAAAGATTAAATTCTCCACCTAAGCTCCGACGATTTTGTCTTCTGCAATTTTTATAAAATTCAAAGAAACTCTCAATCGCCGACATGAAAGGATTTTTCACGCGCTTAACAAAATTAAATTAAAAAGAATGGTGAGAGGAGTTGACGGTGAGGAATCAATTTAATTAGCAGTCAGCGGAGTCGCTGGCAAAAGTAGGAAATCATCCGCTTTTCCAAGAAGTTCAGCGACGAGAAAAAATTTTGGAGAGGGTAATAAGTCGCTGGCTTTCGTGTTGACTCAGCTAATTGACTTGCGGACGAAAGGAAAGCTCCTTGAGTTGGCTACCCAAGATCTTGTCCACGATATGCGTGATAGACTGCGCTTCGCAATGCGTGAAGCTCGTCTTCCGAGCCCCGACAAACTGACGGAGAAGAAAAGTTTATGAATTATTGCAGAGGAATTTCTCATGTGTGTAATTTTTCATCCACGAGTGGTAGCGAAAACACATCGGGAAATTTTCAATTTCCACGAAAGAAAATCCAGAGAATTGAACTTTTTTTGTTTGCTCGTCGCTCGTCTCCGAAATGGCACGGAAAAGTTTATTTTTCTTTCGGAAAAACATTTTGTTATCCTCCAAAAAATATTCATAACTTCGAGACAACAAATTATCAATCATTTTTCATGCGGCGTGAGGGGAGAATAGAAAACGTAAACTTTCCACCGGCGAGAAAACTTTTCCAGTGAGACCGGAGTGAAAATATTTAATTTGTGAATGATTTTGACTTGTCAGACGTTCAGCAATGGTGCTATCAAACGGAAGAATTCTGGGTACAGGATGGAGGAATGTTTTTCATTTCTCCCTAAGCTCATTCCTAACAATATCGCTTTTGAACGAGACCTCATTTTGAAAACGATGTTCGTACTCCTACGCTTGAACCAGGCGTCTAACGTGAACTGACAAATGCTTCTGTTAATGAGCCAAGAAAACTCTTTGCGCCTTCTCATGCTCGTACGACTTATACGACTTAATAACTCTAGCAGGTGAACGCACTTCGTGACATAAAGTCAACAATAATTTGATATAAGATCAAAGCCATCGCAATTCGAGTCGCCAATCTCAAATTATGCATTTGCTTTGTGTCATTTGTCTGATTAGAACAACGAGCAGTTAAACACCACACGGCCTCGTTATCACATCAAGACAGCGCAACGCGCGTCAACGAATTCCCCAAACAATTTGCCTTTAATCACATGATTTTCAGTGCTGTGTGTGGGATACATAACCGAAGGCGAGTAATCGCAAATTGAATTCACTCGCGAGTGCAGACTAACGATACCGCTATCACATGTCCATTAATCTTTTGTCAAGACCAACAAGCTTTATCTTGGAAACGTTGACAGTACATCGCGGTTTAAAGTGATAAGCGAAGAGGAAAAAAGCTGTCTGAGCGGAAAATATTTTTTGTTTTCAAGAGCATTTCAGTGTTGCGGTAACATTCAGAGATAAATTATAAAATGAACTCGTGAGTAGTCGAAGCGAAAATTAATTAAAGCGCTTTGCTGAAATGCTTGTGGTTCCACAGAAATTTTACGAAGAGGAAACAAAGCCGAAAGTACTCGACAACGTCTTTAAATTTTAGCCAAAATACCAAACGTCACCGTAGGAGAAAGATTGAAAATGTTGAAGAGCTACGAAAACTGGTGAGGGAAGCTTCGTATTTCGTTCAAATTAATTTTAAGGTCTCGTGATCTCTTCCATTTGAGTATCTCGACTTCTAAGTCGAAGCTCGATTTCGAATCAAGTCTCGAATATCCAATTAATGTCCGGAGGTAGTTTAATGGGCCAGTCAATTATGCATGTGCTTGAGAACTGTCGCAATTAGAGATGAGCAACTCTTCCACTTTAAGATTCGACGGTTGAAAAATAACGAAAATTTTCAATTTGAATTCGTCAAGTTGCTCGAACCCAAAAAGGTTTCGTTGAAAAATGGAAGAAGAGTTAAAAATTTTGGTATGTGTTTTTATTGTATTTCACTGATAACGCGTTATCTATCGATTCTTTAAACCCACATAAACTGTTCGTAAGACTTAAAGTCTTCAAGTGATCGCTTGCAGTGCCTAGATTTCCCTCGCGTAGTGACTCAACCGAAGTTTCCAAAATGTGCACAGAAAAAAATTGTTATTGATTAACTTTTAATGAAATCATTGATTGATGGACAATAGTATCTAATTTTGACGAGGTGCCAATCAAACATCAGGCTAATTGACACTCGGTTTTCTAATTTTAGCAACTGGAGTTCGAGTGGATATTGCAGAAAGAATGCTTGCTAGTTCTCCGTCAGTTGCACGATATTCTAGTCGAATGCGCCCATCGGTTCCCAGTGCCTTTGTATGGAAATGAGGGCAAGAAAGTCGACAAGTTCGTGCTCACCTCAACCCCCGAACAACTTAAGGTTGTTGTTACGCTGACTGGCGACAGCATAACTCACGCTGTAAGTCGAGTCATCTGACTGAATTTGTTATGCAATTGTTTACATATTTCTTCGTCTCGACAGGACATCAGTTTCAAAGTGCAACGCCAACAAAATGTGATACAACGTACGAGCATAACTCAGGACTTCCCTTGGAAGATACAGCAGGTCCAAGATGCAGCAAATCACTTACAAAGTGCGATCAACCACATTGATAATGTTGATCAAAATTATAACTTCAAATCGTCAGAGGAAGTTCTTCATATTCTGTCCAACATCTTGGGCGCGCTCCAGCGTGGACGAACGAGCTTGGTGGTTCCCAAGAAAAAGCCGATTGACGAGCTGATGAAGAGCCGCAACATGAAGAGCTTGAGTCCAAACTTACCAGAAGATCTTGCTTTGAGTTTCTACATTCAAAGTCACAAACTCATCTTTGCGACTTATCAACTAACTAACAATCAAGGGACGATGAAGTTTGAGTCCACACAAGCCGAATGCTCTGTGCCATGGCTCAACGAGGTTCTGGTGCTGTTCACAGTCGCTCTGACACTCTGTCAGCAATTAAAAGACAAGGTGAGTCTAGCCACGCCTGATGCTCCACACGACACTTCTCATCTAATGAAAAACCTATTCGATTCAATTCACAGATTTCTGTGTTCTCCCAGTACAAAGACTTCACAGTTGGAAACAGCACGGGAGCGCCACTTTCATACTAATAACGTGCAATAATAATAACTGTTGTTGTTTGTTTTTCACGTTAAACAAAGTTTTTTTCGTCCTCTCTATCTCTCTCACTCATCTCTAAATCCTGCCTTAATTGCTGAAATATTAAATGAATCGGGATAATGACATAACATTCATTAAGTTTTAATTTAATTAAGTGGATTTTTTCTTTCTCAAGAAGAAAAATCCCCCCGAGCGTAAGTAGTCGTCGGGATCGAGTGAGATAGAGCTGGAGAGATTGTGGCGAGCTCGGGCGAACTATAAAAAGTGTAAAGCGTCGAGATAAAAATGGAAACAAGGCACATCAACAATAATTATCGCAGTGGTGAGACGAGGTTCTGTTCACTGTGCTGGAAGCTAGATTAGGACACAAATAATAACACTACTCCCCCTCAATTAATAACATTTAAGGACTTTGAATCGTTAGTTGTTGAATGTAAGTATGTTAATTGAAAATCGCAAGTTATCAGTTTGGAACAATAAAAAAATGCGAGAACTTCCTCCATTCCGAAAGTTTTATGATTGTCGTTATTATTTATGGATGGGGAATGTTTTTAAAGGGCGTCAAGCTCAAGAGAGGTCGAGGCTTTTATGGGATGTTTGCAGAGCTTTCTTGCCAAGTTGGAAGCTAATTATTGAAAGATGGTTCGGAGACACTCGTAACGACTCGAAGTCATCAAGAAACAAAAAGCTTCTCAAGTGTATAAAAGCTTTCGCAGCTCACCAAACCCTCGCATCGTCCCGTTGAACTCAAAAGTTTTTTAATCTGCATTTCATTGCATCCAATTTGCAACTTCATTGCTCGGGAAGAAAAGCTTGGAGAGAGTTAAATTACATTCATAAGTGTTATAAATTATTTCCTTTCCTGAAGAGCGCGCTTCAAAAGCCATTAAACGCAACGATTGTCAGTGTTTATGAGCTTTTATATCGAGGCTCGCTTCTCATCCATGCAGATGACGCATCAACATAAATAAAACATTTTTTTTGCCCTACAAATTCAATGACTGTCCTTCGAAAAACCTCATCGCTTATGAAATTACTATGAAAACCTCAAAGAGCAGAAAATTTTCAACCTTTTGGTCAAGAATTCATCTAAAACTTTTCACAAATTTTACATATGAAAGAAATCTGTCGATGCAATTGAACATCTGGCTGCACTTTAGCGAGATATTTAATTGATATCAGTGTCTGGCTTTGTTTAAAAACTCCTGCGCTGACCACCCCGCAATAAATTCCATTTTAATTGAGAAATTAATTTTCGCGATCAAGAGCATCAGAAATATTGTATCAATGCTTCAATACTTAATTATTTCAACACAAATTCCCATTAACTACCATCAATTGCTGTTGAGCAATAAATCTGTTCTCTTTCTCCCTTTCGTTGCAGATTATGTACGCAACTCTATATCGCAATTAAAACAAGTTATTTACATTTATAAAATTACCCCCCGACACCAGAAATTGCTGCGCTTATTGAAATTACAAGTTTAAAGTTACAGCGCTGACTGTGTTGGATGGGAAGCTTTGATAACGGAGCAGCAAAGACGGGAGCGATTTTTTCTGCCAAACGAACGTTGTCGCAACAAACTCAATTAAACTTTGTGGAAATGGAATGAAATAATTGATAAAGTGCTGATGATGAGAACAGTTTCCTTGTGCTAATGATTAAGTGAAACTCGAACAGTGAAAAGTTTAAATCCAACTCGAGATCCCCGACACGAACAAACTTTTGGCTTACAATTTATCGATAATGTTGGCGAGGGAGAATGAAAAGAAAAGTTAATTTAATTTAAGTTTCACTTTATCCAAAGTAAATATTTCATCTTTCCTTAACCTCGTCTTCCATCCGATTGTGTGGAGCTTTCCTGTGTTTCGCTCTTCAAATTGGGTTTGAGCGGGCGGTTTATCGATCTTCCTCCCCTTGCAATTCTGACCTTTTCGCCCGATGCCTAATCGACAGAGATCGTTCTCACGTTACATCCGTCCGACGCTCCCGGAAGATTGAAAAATCACCATTTTATTATTTCCAAACTTTCCGCCGAGGGTTGCGAAGAAAAATATTGGAACGTTTGAGGCGAATGATAACCCAAAGTCGGCAAGTGAGAAGCCCGAAAAGTTCAGGTTTAAACTGAAATTATTGCGATACCGTGGCGGGGCAATTGAAGGGCAAACTTTTAAACCCTCGTAGAACGGAGATTTCTATGGCTTTAGAGCCATCGCAAGACGTTAACCAGCAAATCTTCTATTGATTGTGATATTTACAAACATGCAGTCGACCACTTGGACAACAAATCCCCGCCGAGCTCCAGGCCTATAAATAATGGGATAGCATTTTTAAGGTTGCGGAGCTAGTTGGAGAGCAAACAAATATTCGAACTGGGCATCGAGAACTGGAAGAAGGCTCGGCTGCGAAAAGGTTCAGTGTACTTATCTCTCTCACAGTTGCGACTCTTCTGCCTTTCTCTTCTTGCTTAAGACATTCCCAAGCAATAATCCTTTTTTGATTGGGAGGCTTAAAGATGAAAAAGAGCTTCTGCTTTTGTGTTGTGGTGACAGGAAAGAAAGCAGAGGACTTTCATGCTGAGATATATTTAGTCAAAGATACCTGAAGATCAGTGTGAGGAGGGCGGCGCTGGGGATTTTAATCCTCTTGCAAAGCCAAAGTGAAGAGGGAAAAAGGAAGAAGGAATCGTAAAGTTCTTCAACTCAATCGTAAAAAGCTTTTAAATTAAAATCGTAGTGAAGACGAGAGTCTCAGGCCTCCTGCTAATGTGACACAATCCCTCCGTCTCTAAATAGAAAAGTTAAGCTTGGAGTTTCTTTTCTTTTTATGCCTCGTCTTAAGGTCATCTCGGAAAGTTTTCTCGTAAGAAAACAAATATCATATTTTGCTGAGGTAAAGGTGAGTGGGGTGGTTGAGAGCAGCAAATATCAAGTTCTCCTTGCCATCGCTTTTCCTCGTTCTTATCATCCGCAAGAAGTTGAAAAGTTTCTGCCATTTAGTTAACATTTTCGGTTTATTTTTTCGTCCACAATCATTCCGCCTAGTTATGTGCTGTCTTTTCGTGCCAAGCAATGCCAAGAAATGGAAAGGCCACAAACATAACTACATGCTTGCTTCATAAACATTCGCTTCCACTCGTTCTCGAGTTATTTTTGGCACATTAGAGGGTTTTCTTGTTAGAAGTTACTCCGAAATATAATGACGCTCGTTCTCCGGCAAGTGTTGCCTCTGACATTCATTAAAAACGTTGAGTCAATTCACGTTTTTCGACACGTACCGAATGAAACTTTACTTTTACCGGATGGGCGAGTCTCCGACGAAGAAATGCAAAATCGCAGCTCATTGCGATGAGAGCGACTTTCCTGTTCTACTTTCCGGATGAAATGGAAGTGAATTCATTTTTTGTGTGCGATGCAATTTGTTCGAAGCGAAATAAAAGTTGAAAAGTACAACAAGGAAATAATGGTTTCCTCCATGAAAAGTTGAGGGGAGAAAGGGCTGAGCGCTAAAGACGTAGTCGGTATTATTGTGCATGTTGAAGCGCTGCAAACATCTACAGAACCATAAAGCCACTCCATGCACCATCAGTCGCAACACATGGCTTGGTGGATTCATTTGTCATAATTTGTCATTCCTCATTCGCCGTAAAATTCATTTTTATTGGACTTCATGAACTAGCGCAAAAAGCCAAACGACTCGTCGACGGGAACACATAAAAGTTGTTCAGTATGTCGCCCATAAAAAACATTTACACCGACATGGCGATTCTAAAAAACTAATAATTTGTTCCTGCACCGAACCAAATGATGTGCAGCCCCAAGCGCGCCGTTCAAACTGCATTCTGTTTATGACGACACCGAGCTTTAGAGGGGCGATGCACGCTTTACGAGCAGCCCACGAACTCTTTGCCCATTAAAAGAGACATTTAATTAAACGAATGATGTAAGGAAATGTAAGGAAATCAATTAATTAAGACACTCGCTATCGTCTTTCTTCCTTTCCTCTTACTCTTTTGCACGTTAATTATTGTTATGTTGTGAGGCGTCTCATAAAGAGCGTGTCCTCATTAAAACGAGAGGGAGTCGTGCACTTGAATGCAATCACCATAAATTGGTTGCCTTCTCTCGCTCCACCACGTTCATATATTCCACCAAGCATTCCAGCTCTCAGTAGTCGCATAGGAGGAGGTTGAAACCGAGAGAAAAAAATGTCATTCGTTTCCTCTAAACATGACTTTTAGTCAAATCATTGAACCAGCTCAATGACATTCACACATGTCGCTTTCGCTGCGAACAAGGCGAGCTCATAATTGAATATATGACTTTTCTAGGATAAAAAAAACATTTTTTACTGTCGCTGGCTGGGAAACAAGCAGCAGCAAACGAATATAAAGGCAAAAATCGCATAAAAATTAATTAAATTCTTTGTAGTCAGCAGAAAAGTGAAGAGCGCAGGGGACTCTTGGGGAGGCACTTCTGAACATTTTTATGGTTATTGAAGTAAAATTTGCTGCTCCAATTAGAGGATGATTGTTTGGCTTGCCGAGGAGAGAAATATCGTTCCGAAGCACGCCAAGCGAACGATGAAAAAAAAGTCTTGAAGTGGAAGCTCTTCAAGCTTCAGCCAGCAATCCTTTCCCTCTTCGCCCACTTGCCATGCTCCACTCTCATTAGCAAATCCCTTGAAAAATGTCTTCAAATCCAACCTCTCGTCGACGATTGTTTCAATATTCATTCACGTTTATCGAGCAAGCAAGTAGCAGCTCTGCAGTAGCATAAGTAATCTTCCATCCACTTGGAAATTATGAAGATGTCGGTGAAAGTGGATAGGGAAGCTGCAAGAGTTTAAATTAATTTTCAATAAAAAACAAAAGTAAAGTTTTCCCTCTTGCAAGTTTCTGTTTCTTACTTCTTTTTTCGTTTCCCCTTCTACTTCCACCCATTCCATCCAGCGCTGAAACTTTTCTGAAGCAAAAATGTTTTATGGTTAAAGATGAGCGCAAAGTTTCGAGAGTTTCAGCTTAAAGCAACCACTACACAGTCTCTAGTTCAGACGGGATTAAAAGGAACAGGGGAGAGATTTAAGATCGTCTTAATTTAAAACAGATTTCCAGATTTATGTTAATTCAATTACCACGATCCACGGAGTGTGAAGTTTCCTTTCTTCGCTCCTAGTCACCCCATTTGCATTTTAACTCGACGTCTCCCTTTGAAAACTTCTCGAGTTAATTCAATGTGGACTTGAAAGCAATCACAATTCAAATCACAAGTTAATTCCAATACAATGTTAAGAGAGAAACTTATGAAATGTCTGTTGTTCTTCAAACTACTCGGCGTGGATGAAGTTGATATTTCACCTAAAAGGGGTAAAGAGAAGAAATGAAAACTAAAGTTAAAATCAAAACAAATTATCGTGCGGACGAAAGAAGAAAGTTTGCGATGATTGAAAGGCCAGAAAATGAGATGGAAGAAAACAAAAACTTGGAAATTTGAAACTCTCTGAAGTGAAAGGAAACATTTTCCAGACGAGTTGGCGTTTCGGGCACAAAATATCGATTTAAAACTCTTTATGAAAATTGACAATAAACGCAATTATAGTTAATGTTAAAGCTGCAATCATCAATTAGCTAGATCGAGAGCTAGATAGAAACTGTTTGAGTTGATGTTAGATTTAAATCGTGAGCTTTGTCTGCAGATAGAAACTCTTTTATCTCATGAACGGCTTGAGGGAAATGAAAGAACTTTTCAAGTGTTCGGAAAGAGATAAGAAAGGCAAAGGCGCTTTGCAGGCTTCCTATCCATGCACGCAGTCTGTCGAGGAAAGAAGTTTAGCCGAAATCAATTAAGATAATGAAAAATTAAATTAATATTGAGGCGCACGGTGAGGAAAGAGAGGAGTGAATCACATCGCGTTCCCTCCAGAGACTTTTTCGAACGAGAAGAAAATTAAAAGGATTAAAAAATGAATTTGTTCGTCGACGACGTCGACAGAACAAAACGAAAATTCAATTTCGAAAGAAGTCTTATCTCGTTTAATGATTTCTCTTTTAATCGCTTTGCTTCCCCTAATGGGACATTGAGAACTTTTCACAACGATTCCTTCTTTGTCAATCTCTTTTCACTGCCGCCGCGCTTTGCCTGCAACTCTTTAGATTTGGCCGTTTTTCAATTGTTGTCAATTATTATCGTTGCAAAGCTAGAGAAAACTATCTCACTAAGAAATATAATTAAAAACTTTTTAAGATTAATTACACAAAATTGAGAGAAACTTATTAAGACGATAAAAAATTGTGAGTTTGAAATAAATGAAGTTGAAGCAAGACAGATTATGAACTTTTATTTCCCTTCAAAGTTATCCTTTTGAAGAGAGAGATGGTCGAGGGTGGCGTCATATTGTTGCTTTTATTTTAATTATAGTAATATTTCAGGCAGCGGTGGAATCAACGAGAGATTCTGGATATTGATGACCCCCAGGCTAGCGGCAATGGCTGAAAGGTTTGAACGGGAAATCTACAAATCATCGCTCGATTCTAATGACATTGAGGCTGCAGAATTCGGAGGCAAGCTATCAATAAAGGCGCTATCGCTTTGCTCCACAACAAGCTCCACTCAAACTGTCTTCGCAATCTTCGCACTCGAAATGAAAAACTCTCTTCATTATGTTTTTACAGAAAACCCCGCCAGCACCCAAACTATGTTACAGTTCACAAGGAAATGACACTAAGTGCCGTAATGTGAAAGAAAAACAATCAACTGCTCAACTGTCTCTTGCTTATTAAGTGACATAATAACATTTTTTCCTTCGCTCTCCAGCAACTATCGTGGAATCACTTCATGATAAATACTCGGAAAAGAAGAAAGAAAGAAAGAAGTGGAGCAAATTTTGTTTACAGAAGCAATTTAACGAGTAAACAGCTTTTTTTATGAAAATTGTTATTCAAACATGGATGCATGGCAAAGTTTCGTCGCCTCGAGAGCTTTCGCAACTCCGCCAGCTCCGCTCAGCGGCTTTTGTCTGTGATGAGCTTGACAGCGAACTTGCATAATCCCTCTTCCGTTCAGCGACAAAACATTTGAGTTTAGCAGCGAGGCAGGGAAAAAAGTTTATTTGAACTTCAAATTCAAAACACGAAAAAACTTTTTGTTAATAATTCTCTCTCTACAAATACTTGAACACGCCATTAGAGCATTCCTCCACGTCTGCTCGCTGTGCTTTAAAATTCAATATTTCGCAATCGCTCTACACTCACGAGTCAATTATTTACAAATTTGGCGATCATTTCCTCCTTTCCGCCTCGTCTTCGTTGCCTGTTTTTGCCGACGCGTTCAACTCCAGTCGCTCTCGGCGAATGTTGTCGCTTCCCTCGTCGAAGGCTCCGGTGAAAAAATGCAATTTTTTAACGTCGAGAAACTGTTTGATTTTATTTTAATTTGTTTATTTAGCTGGAATTGCTGTTGTGTGCTTGTGTGGTTGGCGAACGAGCATTTTTGTCGGGGATTGAGGGAAAATCTGTTTGACATTATTCTGACACATGTGAATTGATGACACTGCCTGTGCGAGAGCGAGTGGAAAAATCGATTGATCTATTCTCCATAGAACTTGATGAAGCACCCACAAGACACGCTCGACGTCGCAAAAAATGTGTTTTTTGTTTGCTTTCGCTATTTTCGAAGAGTCAATATTGAAGGAGAGATTATTGATTGGGTGTTAACTGTGCTTTTGCTTCGCTTCAGTTTCCCACATATGGAACATAAGAAACGACTGGATTTCATGCTGTTAAATGTCCATTTTGTAGCCGACTGTTGTCAATCTTAGCTGACTGAACTGATGTGAAGTTAGAGAAACTAAATGGTTATTTGTCTGCGACGCTGTCAGGTGGAAGCGTCATCTACGTATCAATAAGGTTGTTTGTGAAGATTCTGAAGAGCTGCTTCTTAAGCTCCCTCGATCAATGTTGTGGAATCTGTGTGTTCGAGATTGAAATGAGCCACCCTAGTCGATTAAATCCCCGTCGTACTCTCTACACAGCAATCTTGAGAAATCATTATTCCCTTGAACCGAGAATTAAACAAGTTTTTCTTTCGTCCACTCCGAATCTTTTACGATTCAGCTCGATGACGCTTCGCTGTGGTTCATGAGAGTGTTCCCTTTAAACTGCGAGAAACAACTTTAAGCTTTTGATCTCGTTTCAGCATTCATTCAGCATGTCTTGTTTGTGTCTTGAACTCTTTCGACGTACTGTTTGCATCATAAATTTTTTATTAGTTTTTCTCTTTAAAAGTTACTCGCTTTGACCTCGGGCGTCTTTAAAATTCAATTAGGGCGCCTTCGAAACGAGCTGAACCGAACTCGACAAGACAACTTTTACCGTTTCGAACTCGTGCACCAATTATGGCGACTCATGTGGACAGACGATTGACTTATAGACACAAGAAACACGCTCCAAGTCTTCAGATGGACGCGACGAGAAGAAATTGCATCATAAACTGCCATTTAACTCAGCCTCAGCAACATGACAAACATGGCAAAGCACCAGAAGCGGAGCCTCATTCTAATAAATTTTTATTAAAAAATATTGCTTTGGAGTGGCTGAAGCTGTTTGCTCATCAGCACAAATTTTTGCTCTTGATATATAAGGAAACTTGACGTTGACTGAAAGCTAAAATATGGCTAAAATGAAGACGAAGGGAGCAAGAGGAAGTGAGCGAGAGGGAGAACGGAGCAAGAAGGGAAAAGTCATAAAAGTCATTCAAGATGTTGCTGTTTGGCTTCGTCTTCCTTCCATATCTTGCTCCAGCAATGAGTAAGATGATATTTTAATGAGGAGGGAGATTTTCTAATGGCACACACAAGATTTTCCAATTTTCCCTTCTCCTTCCGCCATCACCCTACATCACTCTACTCTCGACTTGAAATTTCTTGAAATTTTAAAGTGCCTGCTTTCGTCTGCGACTAGATGATTGGTGACGAGGGACTAACGCAGCGGATAACAGAAGATTTTCGATTACACGTTGACGCGCAACTGCAAAAAACCTTCGGCTGCAATTTGCTAAGCGATGTGAAGACGTTTGTTTCGTCGCTCGCGATTATCTTCATCAATCGTTAGACACTCGCATACTATTATTCAATCCCGTTTACCCCATTTTCCATCTGAAATCAGCACCGCTGATAGGAAAATTGCGCGACGTCACTCATCGCGTTTCCCTCGAGCAGGGAAATCACGACAAACGATTGCTTTGAAGCGACATGGCAATTTAAAATGTTGAAAGAGGCAAGACGCTGCAAATACTTTCCTCTTAAGATTCCACGACGATAGCACATTAGCGAGAAATTAAATTATTGTCTCGCCCGCTTCGGTCTGCAATGTCGACTCGTTCCCTAAGAAAATTGTGTAATAATTTGTCGCATGCTTTCGGATGCCCGAGCTGAAGCGTCCATGACTGAAATGGGTTTAATAAACGTGCAATCCGACTTCATGGCGTTAAGTAAGTAAGAGAGCTTAGCCGAGGGAAGAAAATTAATATGTTTCTGTCACAATGAAAGTGCTTCTCTTGCCACTTTTGTTTGGATTGAGTGACAAAGTCAGTCGGAGACATTGTTTTAATTCATTAATGTTCAGCCGGGCCCGAAACGAACCAAGCAAGCGGGTAGAGTGAGAAAGAGTCGCAAGAGACCACGACCTTCGTTCGTGTGGCAATTGACGTAAGTGGCAACTTTTTGTTTTGTTTCTGTCTACTAATCAAGCGTCGTTAATGTTTCTCGTTGGTCAACTTTGATACAATTAACAGAGACGCGATAAAATTTGATTTCGACATAAACGCGAAGCTCTCTCTGTGTCTGCAATGAAACCACATTCAGACGCGAAGAAAAAGTCGTCAGCAACACAGCAAGAAGATGTTTGATGAAGTAACAGTCGCGCCGAAAATGTTGAACCAAAGCAGAGATGGAGAAGAACGAGTCGTGGAGCCAAATAGGGAGAAGAGTTCGCTGGACCATAGATATGGTCACCCGTTTCACCTTCACATGGAACGTGAATGCCTTGTATCATTTGAAACTAGATTTGCCGCTGCAAACACCACAAAAGCGGTGAAGAAGACGCCACACTAGCCAGAGCGTAAAAGCAATCCAACAAAAGCTGCTGTTGCAGTATTTGAATAAAATACCAATTTAAAGTCGAGAGCGGAGCTTTATTAAATCAGCGAATTGTTTAATTCAGTTGCTTTTAAACCGTAAACGCGACAAGATCGAGTGACATACAAGTCGTTAGGGTTTGGGTTGGTAACGCTGAAAACTTGTGCACCAAACACTTTCGTATTCATAAACGTGAGTTGATGCATAAAACAATAAAGAAGAACTTTGGAAGCTCGACGAAGAAGACAATGTGAAGAAGACGCGAGCTAACTGGGAGGGAAAAGTTGCACAAAAATATTAGACTTGTGCATAAGAAGTTCTTAGTTCATTTTCCGCATAATAAACTTAATAATTTTCCAGTGCTTTAGTGAGTTATCTCTCTCGAGCTGAATTATCTGCTGCATGTGTAAAAAATGTGGAAATAAAGTTATTATGAGTGGAGTTTCTCGAGCAATAAATCACACTCGCCTCCCAGCATCCCATCTCAGCTCCAGCGCACAGCAAGCGCGAGTGCGAGGAAAGCGTTCGGGGGGAAATTGCAATTTTAAAAAAGAATTAATTCAATAATAAATTCAAGTGGAATTAACCGAAAAAGTGCTCACCGATGAAAAGGAGGAAGAAATAAAACGCATTTGCTAGCAGAAATATGTTGTCCGCGATACAAATAAATTCATTAAACGTGCTACAGTGACAACTCTGTTCAAGTTCGATGATAAATTGGCGAGATTATTTATTGAGTGTCACTCGCTGCCACTGTAGCTCGCTCGCTTTGGATTCTTCTGTTATTGTTGTGGTGGCAACAAATTCCTCGTTCTTGAATTATTATAATTTTTTTGGTCGTCGACTCTTCTTTCTCGCTCGCTCGTTCGCTCTCAATTCAGCAGCGACGATTGTGACCGGCAAATTAATTATATTTGGCAAATTTTAATTAATTTACAACTCTGGCCTCTGTTTAAGTGCGATTTCGTGACTCGGTCGAGTGTCAGTTGGCCGAATGTGTCAGCAGAGCGGAGTGGCTTTGCGTGTCGGCGTGGAGCTTCTTCTCCAAAACCACCACAAAGCGAGCAAGCAAATAAACAAGCAGATTCGAATGTAGCTCTTGTTGTTTGTCACGCAGAAATTTATTTGCGTCATATAATAAGTTTTGTAATTTTTGTGTCATAAATTTCGTCCACGTCTAGAATCGAAGCGAGCGGGCAAAAAGAAATCACTGTGAGGGAGGCGAACGAAAAACTCGAAAGAAAAACGAGAAGACAAGAGAGGAATCTTCGAGATTTGATGTCGAATAATATAAACGTCGAGTGAAAAAACTGCTGGAACTTTCCCGAGGAATTTGCCAGAGCAATTTGTAAGCTCTTGCTTCGCTTTTTGTGTGTGCAATCAAATAAAAAGTGCTTTGTAAGCAGAAAGCTCTCGCAACAATATAAATATAACAAGCACTCTGTGGATTAAGACATGGCGCAAGAGGGAAACATGGTGGTGCTAATCACAGGTAAGGATGACATTTCATAAAACTTTTCCTCTTTCTGCGTCGTTCAACATGAAAACGACTCGAGCTCGTTGGCAGCGAGAGCCGAAAAAAGTTTCAGTGAATCACAGAGACGTGAAGATTGCGGGCTGCCAAACCAGTTTCTTCCGAATTGGTTTTTTGACATTGATATTCGAGCGGTAATCGCGAAGCTCCTCAAGAGAGTTTCCCCCTTTCGCGACTGTAAAACGAGATGATGCTTTTGTTTTCGCAGACAGACACATAGCGAAACTCTTTCCAAGCTGTCTGTTCAGCTCAAACTCTTCCACGGTTTAATGTTTCACTTAACTTCCAAGCGCTTACAAATCGTTTTCGTTCTGTCGAAACTCGCCTGAACGCCTGGGGCCTCGAGGTGGATAGGAGTTCGATTAGAAACTCGATAGGTTGCGTAATGCATGGGGTGAACGGGTCTTGCGTAACGATTCCCGACTCGACAGCTTCGACTGTGAAAGTTCCTTGACCTGTAAATTGAAACCAATTCATCAGCACGGAACCTATGAACGATTCCAGCAGACAAGTTATTGCTAGCTAGCAACTGTTCGATTGAAAATCTTCTCCTGACAGGAGAAATTTTCATTTTGCAGTGGTTTTGTTTGCGTTTCATCCACTTTAATTAATTTTTTTTCGCATGAATCGCAGATTTTGTTCGCCTTTCTGTCGGATCTTCGCTGAAAATTCTTTTCTCCTGGAAGGCGAAAACATCCCTCAGTCTCTCTAGCTTTTAATTAAATCAAGTCTGTAAGGCGCTCAAATGTGTGCGCGTGTCTATCGAAGGAGAACCATAAAACCTTCGTGAACTTGTTTCTTGTTGGCTTCGAAGCATCGATACTTTGGGATTGCGTGAGCGACACTCGGCGCTCGAGCGATTGTAAAAAAGATTACTTTTATGGCTGTTTTAATGTTTTAAGACTTTCTTCTGCTGTGCTTAATGAGAAGTGATCTGAAGTCGTAATATGTATCGGGAAACGTAGGGCAAGATGAGGAAATGAAAGCAATATTTCTCCCTAAGCGCCCCCCGCACTGATAAGAAACTCGAGCTCGACAAATGAAAAATGAACTGGGCGAGAAGGAAAAAGTTTAAGTTGCTGATGACCGATGAAAGATAAACACACTAGAATCAATCAAGTGATTCATCCGCTAGCTTTGCGTTTCACTGTAATGCGGATAAAGTATTATCAGGAAGCGAGCAGTAAAATTTAGTTCTTAAGTTTCTTTTCCGTTTTAATGGGGGCTTCCATTTATCAGATGGGGCGAGGTTGCAAGTTGGGTTGAGGAGCGAAGTTCGATGGCAGGCTGTGCTGAGCTTTTGCGGCGGAAGACGGGAAGGAAATAATTACAATCGTCCAAAATCCGAGAGTGTAGTTACTCAATTGTTGGATTAAGGAGCGTGCGATGTCATGGCATTGAGTCGGCGGAAGAACGAATGGAGTTGTAGGTTTCACCGCAAAATGTTTTAATTGAAAATCCCTTCCCCGCTATCCTCTCTGTTCATTTCCCTTTTTCGTCATGTTACGAACGAAGTAAAGCAGATTACTATTGCCTCCGCAACTCGAAAGCACAGTTGTTTCGGAGCGGGACAAATCTCGATTCATTTCCAGTTGATAGCTCAATGATCCATTAAACAAAAGGAATTTTCCATCAAATGCAGCAAAGTCATCAACTCGAGAGACTTTTGTGTCGAATGCCACTTGGAAGTTTCGGAGGATGGGAAGGCTTGAATTGATGCACTGCGGTGTCATCTGACATTGGCAAATTTATTAAAACGTGTATTCATGATAATGTGCAGTAGGTTAATTGAGTTAGCTCCATCGACGTCGCCTTCTTTCATCCTTTTTTGCCATGTTATGTCCCGTTAAAGCACGACAGTGTGGAACATTTTTAATGCCTTCAAATTGGTTATTTATGATTCTCCTCTCTATGTCGTAGCAACCACCTCATCATCTGCTCGACTACTCCTAGCTGTCGGTCGATGTGATTTTTATGTCTCCCTGTGGAATTAATTTATTTTAAAAAAGCGACACGTTGATTGAAAATGCAAAAAACAAGCGAGACGAGACGACAGAGTGGACGTATGAATGCTATAGTCGAGTCAGATGTCAGATGAATGAAGGGATCGAATTGTAAAACAGATTGAGCATGAGATATTGCTCGATATTTCACCGTAGACTGAGTTTTTATCCTCTTCAGTGTGCAAAATCACATCGATCCATCAGTGGCACTCTTGAAGCAATCTTTGTCTACATCGGCGACAGATTTATGTCAATTGTAGGTTGGTCAATCGACGAGAATGATAGAGCGCAACGAAGGCAACACACTTTGATTGTAGATCTCATCCTCAGCACAAACTTGTTTTATGGCTTTCATTATCGAGCTCCGTTTGATGAAGTTCCGTTAATTACCGTTTGTGTCCCTCTGCACGTGTATCACATCGGATCGTCTTCTCCCTCCCTAGCTGTACTTTAATTAAATTTCCGACCGTTAAAGGTTGCAGAGCAGAAGGCGAACACTGGAACTAAATTGATAAGAAATTTATATACGTAAAAGTTTCAATTTCGTAAATTGCGTAGAGCAAATTCGAGCGGCGTCTTAATAACATCGAAGCAAAAGTATCGCAAAACGAAACACAAATAATCCTCGCACATACAGTAAAACTTTTTCCATCTCGTTCTTCGTGCCCTTTTAACACGAGAGCTTTCTGTGTCTTTAATTTAATTGCCTTTCGGGGTCGAGCAGCTCCCATTCGGTCGGCTCATAGATTCTTCCGAGCACGAGCCTTGCAAATAATCTTTGATCTCATGGAATTACCAAATGATGGCAACTCTCACACTCTATTTACCGCGGGGGCGTTCGGTCGCCGGGCTTTAATTATTTTAAACTGATCTTTGAATCGCTTTTGACTCTCTACCTCTCGTTCCGGTACTTGGCTTCTCTCAGGTGACTTTGAAATCTTAACGGACTCAACGGTCTCATTATACCGCCTGAAATGTGAATTGTCTGGCCATTTAGACGTTTTTTCTCGACGAAGTCAGCAGAGACTTGCAACGAGAGAGGCAAGAAGGAAACACAAATTCTCCGCTATCGAATTGATGAAATCCCTTAGGACCAGTTAAAGACTCTTCTCTCCTTCGTCCCAACATTATTGAGAAGCAGCAAAAAAGCGACCGTCGAGAAGGAAAAAGAAATGGAAAAGATTTTCCTCTTCGCCGTTCCGGTCCGCAATTAAAGGAAGGAAAATAAGGCCAGCGAAACCTCAAGCCTTGAACTCTCGTTTTGAGAAATTAAAAATTTATCGCTGAATGAAAAAACCTCATTCTCAATTAGCCAATGAGATTCAGGAAGAAAGGCGGCGAGAACAACGCAATGAGATTTCCTGGAATGTCGAGCCAACGAATTTCGCCCCGTTTGACTCAATTTGACTTCGGTTAGAAGCATCCGAGTACACAAAATCAAAAGCTGAGATGGAATTTACGGTGGAATGTCTGAAAAATCTTTTGAGATTTCTCGTCTTTCACTCTCGACGCTTCGACTTGATTAAGGCTTTATGCAAAGCTCTCTTTGTTGTGTATTAAGCTCGGATTCTTCTCCTCCGCTGTTGTGTTTCGGTCATTGAGCGAGCAATCCCCCGCGGCATCCCTGCACACGGGGCGAGAAAACACCAGAAAGAAGAAGAGATACTTGACTAGATTTAATGATTATGGCTGTTGTACATCAGTTGAACGTCTTACCAACTTAAATTAGTGGCTTCGTTCTCTTCGCAAGCTTGCGAATAATTGAGAGCTTTATAATTGCGTAATTGAAATTTATTATAACCGAGTTCTGAGACGGGACGGGAAATGCCTTTCGCCTCTCGGTGTGCTTCAAAGGCGCTCGAAATCGATCGTAACTAACAGCTGAATTTATGAAGTTGTTTTCCTGGCTTCGAGAGGAATCAACTGGCAACAAGCTCAACAACTCCAGACCTGAACGTAACTCGACATTCAGTTCGCTCTACAACTTCAGATCTTGAGTGTTCGTGGCAGGCACAACTAAATCTCCGTTGTTTGTTCACTCTTTACTGAATCAGCATGTTCTTCTTTCACTGACTTGGTTAGACGTAAGTCGAGTATGAACGGAGAGAGATTATTTTCCTCAGACGCTTTCGGTGAAAGAGTGTCTGGCGGCGAGAAAAAGGAAAGAAACAGCAAAGAGATTAAAATTGAGATGGAAATGTCTTATCTTGTATGTTCTGTTGCTTCTCTGCCATCCAAAGCGATGAGGAAAGAAGTTAAATTACAGTTGAGCAGAGAGTCGGGATTAATTTATTTAAGGCAATGTGAAAAGAGCTGTGCAAACAGATTTTTCCAAATAAGCATTTCAATGAATAAAGTTTTTCATTTTGCCGCTCGGCAAAGTAAGTAGTCGTCGTTTCCCTTAGCATCAACACCGCTACTTAAGCAACGACGTTGTTGACTGCAATATTAGTTTCCATCTTTTGACTGGAGAGAACTTTCTTCATAAAGACGCAAAGTCATCACAACCTCGATGCAAACATTAAAAGTCTCTCGACACCATGCGAGATAGGAAAATATTAATCCGAGAAATCGCTCTGAATGTTTATGTGCGTGTACGAATTCCAACCGTCATACAATTCGACGTCGCAACGAAATTCCAAAGCAGCACCAATCCCCATACATAATCAATAAAAATAATGCTACAAGCCGCAGTCGATGGTCGAGCTTTGCTGAAGAGTCTGTTCGAGTGACTCTCGCTCCGACCGACGATTGGCACTTGTTTCCATCGAGCAGCAAGAGGATGTTGTCTATTACAAAAAAAATTTGTTTGGGGATGATGGGACTACCCACGAGTGGGAGAGGGAGTGAACACGCCATCGAAATAGAGCTATCATAATAGATATCGAGCTATTCCACTGAAATCAGTATTACATATTGATTCCTATCGGAGCGAGTCTCTATCTCTCGCTCCTTGGAGTTGTTGTTTCGCTATTACCAATAAAAATTATTATATAAATTCCGATCGACTCACTGCCGTGTATCCTACATGTGTAAGCTGCCATAGGGAAGGAAAGAAACATTTCATAAAAATCTCTCGAATGATTTCTGTTTGTTGTTGGTGCCTTGGGGCCTTCGAGTGCATGGAACAAAGTGAAATGTCCTACGGGGGCTCGAGATGGTGTTTGAAAATCATATTTTATTTCTTTCTCGGTGTGTCGGGCGTCGTGTCGTAAGAAATGTGTTTTATCTGTTACTGGGAGGGAGCGAGGCGAGCAACAACAAGCCAAAGCCGAGTGGTGGCAAACTGTCACTTTGCTCCCACACTTTCGGAATTTGTTCGAAGGCGAGAGGAATAAATCAAACGATGAGTTTGACAACGTAATCGCAAAAGCCACGAAAGCTGCCCATTTCAATAATTAAAATTTCATTGAAAATTAATTATGGAAGTGAAAGAAATTAATTTTTTCGCGCGATGTTCACCCATTAATTCGATGCTATAAATGAATCAACTTTTTTCATGCTGCCGACCGCCAACAACAACGCCCCGGCCCGAAAACACGAATAATTTCTCCTCCAACATAATAAATCGTCATTGTCGATATAAACAATAGCCGACTACGCCAGTAAAAAAATGATTATGATATGATTATGGCGATGATAAATACAGAATATCGGGAGGGCGAAGCTTTGGCTCGAGAATATGAGCCGATGCGGATTATTCGAACGCTCGAAAAAATATGAAAATTAATGCTGGACTTGCCGCGCTACTTTTTTTTCGTCCAGCGAGCTCTGATCCCATATCATTCATGGTAATTCATGTTTATTCATCTCGTCATCATGAATTGCAAAATATCAAACCCATGGATTCCACTTGATACAAATAATTATTTGTGGATACGCCTCGTGTGCTTGGTATGGATTCGCGCCTCGCATCTCCGAAGCTTCGACTCACTTTATACTCAAGTGCTTCAACCCAAAAACTCATCAGCAAAAGGAGACACGGCGACTGTTTATCAAGCTTTAAAATCAACCTTTTTGTTAGCATAGATATAAAGCCAAACACGGCGACTTCGCTAGAAGTGGGAGGCGTGAGCAAGAGAAGAGTCAAGCTTAATTTGTATTTAATTAATTTAAAATCTTGATAAACATTTCCTCTGGTCACCGAGCGAGCTTTCTTTCTTCTTGATTCGGGGTTCAAAGTCGACGGACTCTCGCTTCGAATAATCAAATTTTCATTTCATTTAATGGAAATTGAAAAGCGCGCGCTTCACTCCTGTGGAAAATTCATTTTTTTGAAGAGTGGACGGATTAAATGCCACACACTCTCGACTGAAATCCCCCGCACAATGATATGGCGCATGAAATGACCATTCATCTGACAGTTTTAATATTTATACAGCTCCATAAAAGTATAGTTTATGTCACATTTAACAATATCAACCCGAATCCATGTCCGCACAGAGATAGATCGACCGAAGCTCTCGGTTGAAACCTTTTCACATTTTGAAAAATCCAATTTAAATCAAATTAATTTTTGCACAGATAATTGGAATTATGAGGGGGAGATGAGGCGGCTGATTGGAAAGCTGGCGTAGAGAGTGTCACTGTCGCATCGAAACGATTGCCAAGAAAATTAGTCTCATTCTCTGTAAGTTCTAATTAAAAGCTTCGCTACTCGAGTATGTCGAGAAGCGCAAATACGAATAAGTCAACAACTCTTTCCCTTGAGAGCTTGCTCAGGTGATGGCGAAGGAGCGCAGCGAAGGCAATGGTAAGAAATCTGCTGGTCGTTTCCTTCGACTTCTTTGTGTTTGTATTTAATTTTGCGAAAGTAAACCAATTAAAATCTTCTGCCAATGAGACACTCAACCGTTCTTTTCACATCCTTGAGTTGAGCTGCCATTTGTTTTGTCGTTCGTTTGCTCCACCGACAATTCAGGCGAGTGGTGTGTGAAATTCGACAATCGTCGGGAGGACAGAGCGACTGAAACCTACATAAAAACGGAAATCAATTAATTTTTTTCGTTCAGTTTCCTTACTATTGGTTCAGGGCGCTCGGGGATCGAGCAGGGTTGTAGGAGGAATGAAGTTGTTAGGTTGACGCTTGGGGCGAATTCTCTCTTCGGGGTCTTCAATCTCATTAAAAATCCAATAACTCCTAGATCGTTCACTCGTAGCTAAGCCATTTATTCGGTGGACACACTGAACTGAAAGGACATAAAATTGAAAATTAAACAATTGGCTTCCGCTCGCTAAGGGCTTCACCCCAATAAGACAGAGTTAAAGCGGCTTGAAGCCGCATTAAAGCTATCGGTGTCGCAATCTCGCAATACCTCTTATGGTTCGTGACCGTTATCGTCAATGTCTCTTGTCGACCTCGTCGTTTGGTGTCGTCCTAGTTGATTCCCAAATAAGCCTCGCATGCAACAAAATGATTTCGAGGCTCGCGAAAGGAAAATCCAAGACTAATGAACACTTTTCTTGTTTCTTTTTGCTTTAGGTGGCAGCGGCTTTCTAGGCCAACATATCGTTAGGCTGATCGAAGAGCGAGATCCGACTGTGAAGGAAATACGGATCGTGGACTTGCGACCCTACGAAAATCGATTAAGTAAATATCAAGGAGGGCGGCGAAAAATACGCAAAGCACAAAACAAAACACGAGAGAAATTAATTTTCAAGGCATCTTTCTTGTTTTGTTTGCGTTCTCCCTTTTACCGCTGTTGGCGTTGTTTATTTTTTCCTCCAACTTTTTCACTCTCTCTTCTTTTCCTTTTAGTGTCTGTTAACTTAATTAACGCAATTTTTATTATTTGATTAGGACATAGCGAGCATAAAAAGTTAGTATCAATTGTGGGCGGCGATATCTGCGACCCAGCAAGCATCGAACATGCATTTGAAGGGGTCGATTGTGTATTCCACTGTGCTGCCTACATTAATTTTCAATATCCACCGAATTTCGATGAATTAGAACGTGTTAATGTGATGGGTAATTTGCTATATTCCAAAATTAATGGCCTCTCTGTGTTGTGCGATTCGGACTAAGAGCGATGGGTGAAGTGGAGGGCAGGCGACGTGTAATGAATTTTTTTCATCCATCAATCTATCCACATCCATCAATCGAGTTCTCGATTGTTCCCCGGCTGAATTTTTAGCTAGAAAACCATTAAAATGTAAAATGGTAAAGTTTTTCCACTCGTTCAGCTGTTGGCAACATGAGCGGCCCTCACACATATGCCACCATCAATTTTGTTTATAATTAACCGTGTTATGGACCAGTTTATGGCGCGAAAGGGAGAAGAGGAGGTAGTTTGTCGTCAGTCGACAATGAAGCTAGCTGAACACAAGCCACGAAACAACAATTGAAAATTACATAAAGTACATTGAATATTGAATAAATTAACGTTGTTATGTTACGGCCAAATTAATTATTTTTGCTAACACGCCACGCAGTTGATGCAGTGACTTGGTCTTGTAGCTCTCCGCGAAACAAACTTTTTCTCTCCGCGATCGAATTTCAATCGAAGAAACACAAACAAAGCGCCCGGTCGAAAGCCAAACATCAACTGATTTGCGTGGGTGCGAGTGTTTTCCAAGTGAATTAATAGATTTAATGTAAATGGAGTTTCCACGCGAGAGGATCGAGCGGGCGGATGGGTGGGAGGAAGTCAATGCGGGCAGAGAGTTATGTTATTTGATACGATTGCCGCGGCTATTAACCGGGAATTTAAGTATTTAACGAGGGGGCGAACTTGAAATTCAATCTGAAGGTAAAAATATTATTTTCCATGTCTGCCTCCTCCGCCAAGGCTTCGCTCGAAGAATCTCGTTTCGCTGAAATAATAAATTTAAAATTGACAAATTCCCGGTTGAATTTTCGGTTCGATTTTCCAACTCAATTTATGGCAGAGCTTATTAAATAAATTATTAATCGAAAAGAGCGAAATGATGTTATAGTAATTAAAAAGAATAATTTCAATTTATCATTTGTTGTTTGAGCAAACAGCTATTATTCGGTTTCCGTTTCTCGTGGGCTTTGACAGTGAAACTTCCGCAAAATCATTCAAAAAGCAGTTGATAATGAAATAATCGACTTAAGCATATTTTCCTCGACTTTAACAAGAAATCCTGTTTCTGCCTCATAATTTTTACGATCATTGGGTAGCAAAAAGAGTCGAGAGCTCTCCCTCGAAACCAGAAATCTTCTGGTGGGTGGCGGGAGGCAAATCCAAATCCAAATAAAAACCTCAATTATCAGGCATGCGAAAGATAAGAGAATTAACCGGGTTTGAGAATGATTAAAATACGAGTTTGGGTTCAATTTGCCGGCGCTGTGTGCGAAGCAGTGGGATGAGAGCTTTTTGCAACTCTATACGGAAAATCTGTTTGTGAGGAGGACGAGCGATAGAGCGACTGGGTTTAGTTTGCAGAGAGATTATTTTGGATTTGAACGGTAAAATATTAGAATATTTTATTTCGAGTCATTCGCTCGAGCTTTTCATTACATTTTCATCGGGGCTTGGTCGATAACGAGAGGAACATCGTCGACTCTTATATTTACCTGGCACCAAACGCCCAGCACAAGCTAAACTCTGTTTATAGCTGGCGCTCTGCTCTGGTCGTTGACTAATTGACCAATTAGATGGTAGCCAAGCGAATGTGAGTTTACCTTCAATAATTCATATTTAATTGTTGTCAAATTAGAGAACAAATAAAGCCACAAAAGTTCACTGCTGCTCCTCTCATCATCATCAACATGGTTGTCAAGCTCCTCGACTATTCCCAACCAGATTCAGTCGAGAGAAATAAAAATAAAAAGCTAGTCAACGAATAGATTGTGTTGCTGGAAATGACGACGACAGTGAGTCGTAATCATTACTATAGTGACGACGGTCGGAGGGGAAGTCGAGAGTAATGGTGTGGGAAAATATTTAATCTGCTCCAGATACATCGACCATAACATAAACTTAGCGTACTTCAAACGAACATTAGACATACATAAACACAGGACAATCGCAAACAATGTAAATCCTTTATTTTGATGACGGTCTCCTTAGCTTTCTTTCTTGCTATGCCGAAGCCGTCCCTTCGCCTAAACACATTCGTTTGTTTCACAGAGAGGCCGAAAAAAAAAGGAAAAGAAAACTCACAACAAGAAGCTAAATAGTTTTCGTTCTTCTCTATTTTCATTCCATTTCAATAAATCCATGCTGATCCCCTTTGCCTAATGTGTACATCGGTTCGTTCGGGGGCGTCTGATTACAAATCGGAATGGAACGTAAAGGCACAAAGAACATAATTGATTTGTGCATCAAATACAACGTTCCCAACCTCATCTACACCAGCAGCGCACTCGTCACCTTGTAAGTAGAAGTGATTTTCTATCATCTAATGATGTTTATTATGTGAGATGTGCTTCGAGATTGTCTCGACTGATGCGATGCTGAAAAGCATTTCTCGCCCGACACGATACGTTTCGCATTTGGAGAACACTACGCTACGTGAATCGCCTTCAAGATAAAGCATTTCACAGTCGATAAATTTATCATTTCAACAATGATATCCATTTTCTTACTATTATCTCTCATGTGTATACCTTGAATTATGACCTCAGGAGCTTCCTTTCATTTCCCCCTCAGCTCGCCCCTTTTGGCGTTTGATGAGGATCTACAAAAAAATATGAGAATTTTGATAAATTTGATTTCTTTTCTTCCTCCGCTCTTCTCTTTTTTATGTCATCATCAAATATACATGAACAACACACACAACTTTTTATGTCCGTGAAGAGTTCCGTACATGGGTAAGGGGACGTTTTCCATAATAGTGAATCAAACCGAAGTCAAAGCGAAGACGCCGTCAACCGACAGTCAATTTCTCATTCCCGGATTTCCAGCATCAAAGTTACGAGCTGAAAAAATGGTACTTTCGGCATACGGCCTAAAGTTGAGCAATGGAAAAGGTAAGGTCATCAAATGCTCCTATCGTCCTGAGCACGACGACAACGACGACGGTATTAAGTTTCGAACAGAGATAAAAGCAAACTACTCTGTACGCACTTTTGCTTCAGCTCGGAAGAACTTTCTTTTTACTATTTTTTCTTTCACCGCAATTTGGAGAGTTTCGACTTTACCAATCTCTATTTTAATGATAGCACAATATTATGTTTCCTTGTTAATGGCCGAAGATTCCTTCACTTACGGTTGATGGTTTCCAAATCTTCAAGAGTTTACTCGCTCGTGTGTTCAAGGCAAAGATCTGAGACGAGGCTTAATTGTGAGCTGCTAGAGCAAGAAAACTGTCAGTCCAGATATGTCCGACGTCACCAGATTTTTCGGCAGATTTTGACACATTTCATGTTCGCAAGAGACGAGGGGATGAAAAAGAGTCGAAGGAACTTAATCCCCACACATCTGCTATTAATCATATGAACGATTCAAACTAGCCGTATGAAAAGCTCAGAACTTTTCCTTATCTCGAACTGCATGTTCTTCGTCTGCTGTTTATGAGTTTGTACGCTCATTTACATTATCCTGAATTATCCTAACAGTTTGCTCTGTGTCCAACACATGAGTTGTAAACGATGTGAGGAAGCAAGAAGGGAGACATGGTTGATGTAAGGGCGGGGGCGAGCAGGGGAAGAAAATTAGGAAAATGTAAAGGAAAAGTTTTCCAAGTTGCCTTCTCAGTAAAAATATGTAACATTTCTCCTAGAAAAACTCGCTCATTGTGAAGAAAAACTCGTCGATTCGGACCCTTTTCCGAATATGTTGGATTTCCGGACCAGTCGAAAAGCTTTTAGTATGCCACAATTGATTCCTCTTACCAATAATTCTCTCCGCTTTGTGCTCTTGCCTCATAAAAATAGTTCGGCGTGAGGATTTCGTTTCGTCGAGAGCGAAATTCCAATCGACTTTACACTACATTAATGTCTTTCTGTATGCCCACGAGGGTTCAAGAACTGAGATGAGAACGAGGAAAAAGCTTCTTAGGGCAGTTTCTGTAACTCTCCATGATTCTTCGAACTAGACTTTTCCATTTTCCCTCCTCACGCCCGAGATATCGCAACACGAAAACAAAGCTTCGGGTATTTAGCAGCTTCTTTCGTCCTCGATAATGAGCAAAAAATTGCTCGCAGACAAAAAAAGTGAGCCAACGAACAATGATTAATTATCGCATTTAAGTTTTTAATATAAAATGTGTGTAGAGAGCTAAGAAGTTTTTCGGGTTTTTCTTCAGCAGAGGGTTTAATTTTCTCTTCCGCTCCGCTCAGCCACCTTCCCAATTAAAGCACCCACGATGCTTCCTTTCTTTGTGCTGAACGAGCGAAGCGATAGAGTGAGTGGAAGACAAGAAAACCCGACCATCATTACAATAACGATCTTTCCCGCATTTCGCCGTCGCTTTCACATCTTTCATCATTATTTTCTCTTATTTCACGACACCGTTTTTGCAACATTACTCATTATCCCTGTTTAAAGACTCTTCTCTCTGCGTCTCGCTGGCTCCCGAAGACGAGCAAGAGCAACAAAAAACGAAAGACAATGTCAATGCCATAATGAAGAACGATGAAGCGACATCCGTCATTCAGGTTTCCTTTTCTTTCAACTTCTTTTCAGATCACTTGAACACAGTTGCTCTGCGTCCGACTTTGATGTATGGCGAGTGTGATGAGCGTTTCTTTCCGACCATCATGAGATTGGCGGACCGCTGGAAGGGGAAGATTCCACGCATCGCCGAAGGCGGAAAGAAGCAACTGAGTTATGTGGGTGAGTGTTGTGCGAAACTTTCTAGTTCGATCAAACATTCGGCATTTCAATTTCCGTGTGAATTCTCGCAATTAGTTTGAAATCAAAAAGAAATGGAAACTTGACTGTATCGTGATAAACAAACTTAGCTGACCTCTCTATTTACTCCAGGAAATGTAGCGTGGGCTCACATCTGCACTAAAAATAAACTCATGACCGATCCGAAGAAAGTATCAGGTTTGCCGATCTTTGTCACGGACGACTCACCGGTCATAGATACCGTTCGATTAAGTCAACGCATAAACCTCGACATGGAAACCATTAAAATAAAGCCGACATCATGGTCAATTCCTTTTCTGATTTGCTACATGCTTGCGATGCTTCTGGAGCTGTTGGTGAAAATTGGAAACATATTCACGAAAGTGAGTGTTGAGTATTGTCCTCGAGGAATGATGGCATTTGGCTCGTCACTCCTCCTTTACGATCGCCTGCGAGCTTCAATTGCGTGTGAATACGAGCCGCTGTACACCGTAAGCGAGGGATTCTCGAGGAGCGGAAAATGGTACGACTCGTGGTATCAGAACTTCAAGAGTCAACAGACCTCGCTGCGCACTAAAAGCACTTGATCTGATCGGCTTCGCGTGGCTGCCGGACGAGTTAATGGAAATATCAAAGTGGGCGAAATGGGTGGGGACGAAGTGAAAGGGTAAATAACAATTCTGTGGGCTAGAAATTTTAGAACTTTATTTTGAGTTATTCGATATTTTATTTCTCTCACTTGCACTCACCCGCTTAACAGAATAAGCAAAATTGTTTGCGCAATCAAATATCTAAGCAGCTATTTCTCTCTCTAAAAGTAAATATCAAATAAATAAAGTCGACTCGAAGAGAAAATGGAAAAAAGAGTTTTGTGGTTTCGGGGCGCAAAAGGAATGAAATATTTACGGACGAAACATTTTGCACAATCATATCGCAAAATGCTGAAATTATGTATTGAAGATGAGAAGCGATACGGTTCATTGGAAGCGAAAGCCGATAAATTTGTGTTTCCTTTGCTGCGTGCTGGCTGTGTCGAGGATTTGCGGATGGAAAAAAGGTTGAAAAATGTTTCGGCAAGCATCACTTAAGCAAAAAAGCCCACAACCGATTCGTTCTCCTTCCCGGTACTCACCAGCCTCGAGAATAATTTCTTCACAAAATTATGGCATATCTTGTCTTCCTTTCTCTCGACTCTCCTCTGATCTCGGCTTTTTATTCACAGTTTGGGTTTCGATATTGACGTTTCCTTTCCCTTTCCTCTGCTCCCCAGTGCGATGCTTCTATTTTACAAACGTCTGAATATAATGGCGAAAAATGTTGGAATGAAAAACTCGATAAAATAAATAAATCAAAAATGAAGACGCCATGCTAACTTTTCACAGGATCGAGATGTTCATCTGTTTGCAAACAGCGAAGGTGAGGTGCGCTCATTAAAAAGTTTCGCCGCCAATTTAAATCATTGATTTTCTTGTAAAGCTCCGACGAGTTTTCCAGCATCGCAAAACTTCGTTGAATTACTCAGAAGATTTCGGGTGTGAAAAGAATAATTTTTGATAAGTCGACCTTCTAGGAATGCGTATCGCAAGTGCCTTCATCATGCGAAAGGCGGTCAAACGAAGCCACTTGCTTCCATTCGGTTAGAAGCGTTCTTATCTACCTACAGCGAGGCCTTCACCCTACTCAAGACAGGAGAGAAGAAAGAAATTTCCGGCAACAAAACAATTCTCGCAACTTGAATGAAATATGTATTGGGAAAGTTATTTTTTATCTATCAATTGCTGCTTTTTTCCAGCTCCACAGAAATAATTTATTTTTGCGAGTTTCAATTCTTTCCGCCTCGAACGAATACGCAACTTTGTCTTCTTCTGCCTTTCTCCATTTGCATTTTCCTTCGAGGAGCAAAAACAAAAATCTGTTCAGTGTTTGTCGTCTCCGCTCCAGATTCCTCGCCTTCCTTTTCCTCCTCGCCCGGCGTTATTTATTGGTTAGCATTCATTTATCATTTATCATGGAAATTGAGTTCGAAATAATTTTATGCTAGGCCCGTCAAGCGAAGGAAGATATTGGCAAATTTGATCAGCGATAAATCGGTTAGATCCGTGTTGTTGTTCTATGTCTCGATAACCTCCTTCGACATACACTCACATGCTTTATGAGCAAAGTTGAGCTCAAGACGAGATCCTTCCGACAGTAATTTAATTATCACTTTCTCGAACCTTTTTTCGTCGAGGGTTCACTTATCATCCGCATTTTCCGTCCCTGCTTTAACCCCTCGAATCTGTCGAGAAACCAAAGCCATCTCGAGTAATTGTAGAAATTTGAATTTGCTTTCTTTTCATGTTTCCTTCAATTATGTTTCGAATTTATAAACGAAAATCCCTTCAATCAAAAGCAATGCATTCACATTTATCTAATGCACACGACGAGAGACTGGAGTGAGATTCGGTTGTTTTCCATTATGCGCTTGTTTGTTCCGAGACATGAAAAATTGAGAAACTTTACTGGCTTCACTGAACAACAGACAAACACATGGCAATGGCGGTGGACGTTTGAACAACAGGAGCAGCACGAAGATGATGCAACTCTTATCGACGAAAGTGATTTTGCCTCGTTGGGAACAAATTCTTCAACTTCTATTTAAATTTTTAGAGAACCTTTTGCGAAGAATTTTCCGGGCTGAGGAATTTTCTTCTCGTTAATAAAGCGAGATCCTATTATTTGACCAAATGCTCGAGCTCACGAGGCAGAAAAGCATAAAACGAAAAGTTCGTCATCATTAAAGTTGGAGAAAATGAAATCTTCTTTTATTTTCATCAGGAAAATGAGTTTTCATCTCTGCGGAACGTTCTCGCTCCCTTCAAACAGTTTCTTCTCCTTTCATTCGCCGCTGCCTCTCTGCCTCATTTTAAATTGTAGAAAAGTTTGTAAATCTCATAAATAAAACATTTTTTGGAACTTTCTATTTTCCACATTTATTTCAGGCCGGTCTGTCTCGCAGTGGACGCGTGGGAAGCTGTTTGAGTGATTTAAATAGCGAAAGGACGAAAGAAAGCGGAATGAAATTAATAAACAACGTGAAAAGTTTGTCTGTAACGCTGGAAGATTCATAGCAAGCTTAATAGTAATTCAACAGGGTAGCGAAGTCAACGATACTTGGCTACTCAAATATTGAACGGAACCTAATTACGGCGGTTTTAAGAGACAGCATCGCCAGCCCCGATCGTTAAACTTTTTAAATACAGGGTGTCCCACGCCCAGGTACACCGGCCTATTTTATTTTTTATCTCTCTTATTTGAAGTCCGATAGTAGTCATGTGTTCAAATGAAATGTAGTAAAACTAATAAGTCACAAGTGTTATTAAAAGTTTTTGTTCGTAACTCTTTGTGAACTTAGTTATGCTACAATTTGTAAAATAAACCGCCAAAAAAACTTGAAATTTTGACTTTGGAAAATTCGTGTGCCGATCACGAAACTAAATCGAAAAATCTAAAATGAAGCGATTGTTAGAAATCTAACTGAGATTACGTGACGAGAATTTCATTATCATTGAATGTACCGGTCGCCCCGCGGATCCAATATTCTAAGAAAAGCCGACTTAAATCTATAACTTTAGATTGGCTTTAGGGATTTTGATAAAACTTTGTACATCGATATAACTCATTTGTCCGCATAAAACTGCATCATTAGAATTTTTAAATTTCCGCCGGAAGCTGAGTTAGATTTTAGGGTCAACTAACCCACATTAAGATTTAACGGCTAGCGGAGCGATGAGATACCGAAGGGGGGGAAAACTTTGGAAACTTTGGAAAATCGATTATCGGAAAATGCTTTTCTACAATCGGGGAAACTTTTGTGGAAAATCGATTTTCCAAAGTTTCCAAAGTTTTCCCCCCCTTCGGGTTCTCATCGCTCCGCTAGCCGTTAAATGTTAATGTGGGTTAGTTGACCCTAAAATCTACCTCAGCTTCCGGCGGAAATTTAAAAATTCTAATGATGCAGTTTTATGCGGACAAATGAGTTACATCGATGTACAAAGTTTTATCAAAATCCCTAAAGCCAATCTTAAGTTATAGATTTAAGTCGGCTTTTTTTATAATATTGAATCCGCAAGGCGACCGGTACATTCAATGATAATGAAAGTCTCGTCACGTAATCTCAATTAGATTTCTAACAATCGCTTCATTTTAGATTTTTTGATTTCGTTCTGTGATCGCCACAAGAATTTTTCAAAGTCAAAATTTCAAGTTTTTTTGGCGGTTTATTTTGCAAATTGTAGCATTACTAAGTTCACAAAGAGTTACGAACAAAAAGTTTTTATAGGACTTGTAGCTTATTAGTTTTGCTACATTTCATTCAAACATATGACTGCTATCGGAGTTCAGGTAAGAGAGATAAAAATTAAAATAGGCCGGTGTACCTGGGCGTGGGACACCCTGTAATTGACGTTTTGCGTTTCAACTTTTCTATTCTCGCTAAGCAGCAGCGGAATTTCATTTGTTGTTTTTAATTAACGTTTTCATGATACGCCACAATATTGAATTTCTGGCAATCCTCGAAAACAGTAAAACCGCAAAAAAAGCTTTCCGAGGCATAACATGGAATCGCAGGTACGCTTCGAGAATCTGCAGGGAAAGCGTCAATTACTCCGAACAATACTCATCGAGTTGAAGTCGTGAATCGAGTTTCAGGAAATCCTTTAATTTTACAGCATTTCGACCCGAACTGCCGAGAAATTTGATTCCAATAATTGGGTCCGTCAGCCCTGATTGCGACTTTACATTCTGCCTGCTCTGCCTCGCAACGGCAAAAAAACAAGAGAAGTGGAAAAGCGAAACTCATTGCGAGGTCTGCAAGTGAATAGGCCCAGAATTTTTATGAAGAGCCAGCGTACATTGTTGCCGTCGAAGCCCATCAATAGTTTACACACCTCCTTGTCGGCTCGGAAAACCCGAGCAACAAAAAATCCCAAGAGGATTCGTGAAACAATCATTAATCATTCAATTTTTTCTCGATTTATAATTTTTTCTCGGGCCCTCAATGGAGTGTGTATGAGTGTGTATTGTATGAAATCCAAATGATTTATTAACCACGGAGAAGGAAAAAATGTTGATCCACATTCTCTCTCACTCCCACGTCGTATCGAAGGTTCGATTAGACACATTTCGGGCTCAGCATGAATAGAGTGAAAGCAAAAAATTAAATCTTTTGATGCTGTTTGAAATGCTTGCGTGGTTGGCATATCAAGAGGAGGCAGTGCAGAGTCGAAAGGATTTGTATGATTCCTTCAGTGTACAGTTAATTGTTTGCTATCTACTCCTGACATTGATCCAGTTTTATGGGCTCTCCCAAGCATTCACTCCCCCACTCTTGTCTCTTGTTTATGTTTGTGTTATTGTCATTGGGTGGAGCTCAGGTCCTTAAGATCCACTGAAACAGAGTCGTCCCATTTACAAGCCAAGAAGAAGTGAAACTCGGCCAAATTGAAAATTAATTCGTTTGATAAATTGCGAGGAGAGCGGCGAGAGAAAAATATTCAAATCCCGAGCAACTTTTTTGCTTTCCTGTTTTGCAGATCATTAAATGAAAATTGATATTTTCCCTCGACTTTGTTCTACGCGCTCTTGGAGCTCCGAAAATCCATCGAAGCTTTGTCCGTTAAGACTCGTCGAGCTAGAGATGTCACGTTGGAGATTATTCAGATTTCGAAGTTGTTTGATTATGATTTCCCATCGAGATCCTTAAGAAGTTTTACGAGATTTTCCTAAGCTCTAATAAGATAACAATAATTTGACTGACTCAAGACAAGTGACAACTCTGCACCTCATCACTTAACACTGAAGGGAAAAAGACGAAATTCTCTGTGTCATTGCTTGATGATTTGAAGAATGGCTCGTGTGCTCGACGGCAAAAAGAATGCAAATTCGAAATTGATGAGATTTCGATGAAAATGATAAAATCATTTTCCAGCCAGAGAGCGAAGGCGAGCGTCGAAGCGTTCATTGTGTAAATTACTATTTCGATTAAGTGATTTCAATTGAAATCAGGTTGAAATGGGCGAATATTTCAAATATCTAGCGAGTTGATCCGCTGAAATTTTCAATTATCTTTTTGCCGTCAATTTGCGTATCTGCCAGGTGATGGTGATGTTACTTTTCAATTAAACAGCAGGTCTGCAGAGAGGCGAGGTAGCGAAGCTGAAGCACACGACTAAAATACATCGAGCTGGAACGAGTGTCTATGCTGTTTGCAGTGTGAATATTTCATGAATTTAAAAGAGTCGGTAATCCGGTATTTTAGAACATTATCGGAGAGGATTTTCGGCACCAATATCAGTCGCTGCATTTGTGTTTATGCCGTTTCGTTAAAATAGCTTTGCTCCGAGCAGCTTCGATAGAGATGTACAAGCGCTAACTTAATTGAGTTGTCAGGAAATCTTGTGGGACATGAAATTGCATGGCGCTTGATTCTCTGTCGCTGCTGCTTCTCCATTCTCCATTCTTTCTTTTTCATCCTCTCGACGAGTGCTTTAAATATTCATTCATCTAATAGAAATATTTTTACAGCCACAGACAAGGAATTTTAAGCGCTTTCATTTCGAAACGAGGAAGAACGTCGACTAGAGAAAAAAAAACACCGACAATGACACTAAAAAATTCCCATTTTTCATCAGTAGTTATCTCAACCGGTCCACACTTTTTTCTCTCCTCGAGTCGTCGTGTTTGCAAAGATAGATCCGCACTCGCAGGCCAAAGACCAAAGTTAAGAGACGAAGCGTTGTTACTGAGGAGCGTTGAGAGAGAAAAAGTAGCTCGACATATCAGAAGCATGATTATTTGTGCCGCTAAAATATCCATGAAAAACTTGGACACTTTTTGTTCGCCTCTTTCGCTGTTCAGCGGCGATAAAAAGCCGGAGCTGTCTGCCGCGGCATAAAGCGCGTATGAATTTTTAATGCTTGAATTATTCTTTCGTTCGTTAGTTAAAAAGAAAATTCTTCTTGTGCGATTGAATTTTTCATCGGGCACTGGGCACCCTCGTCGTGACTTTAAGTCCTCGCCATGAAACCCCTTTAAAAACTTGAATGATAAACTATGGAGTTCATAAAAATTAATTTTATTGTCATTTGTTGCTTGTTGTTTTTCTGCGGCATATACTTGGCTTGCATGGACTGTCGAGGGTGGGAGGGTGGTGACGGCGACTTCACATCTCGAAATCCTCGTCGCTGTCCGAGAGGAAAAGAGAGCTCGGCAAAGCGGGCAGTGTTGAAGTCATAAAGATGATTTATGCGACTATTTCATTATGATGGAAATTGGCGGCGTAAGTGGCTTTCATTTGGCTTTATTTTTCCGCTTTTCAGACATTACAAAGTATCTCTCTCGGCACTGACGATATGCTTTTGTCAGAGAAACTAATCCCAGTTAAGTGACAGCTGCTTAAGTATTACTAGCATTTGACGCATTATTAATGGGAATTGGAGGATCGTTTATAGCGTTTTCCGTTCTTGCTCTTCATCATGGACTCTCCCACTCCGCGGGCTCTTTGATTCCGCATACATTGTGTGCTGTGCACGAGAGAAATGAGCAGTTATCTGCGTTTTCAAGGAACTGTTCCGTTTCGCCTTTCCTTCTTTCCCTTCACTAGAAGATTAATTCCCAATTATTCGTATTGCCATTGCCATATTTTCTCCGTTCCTTCCTCTCAACTGACGATTACGTTCGTATGCTTGTATGGCACAACCAGAAGCATTTCGTCGGTTCTTAGTCCCGGAAAGGAAGCACACAGAGAGCAAGCGAATGGAATGAATTTCATTTGATAACCACTTTTTGTGCTGTGAGCTTCCGAGTGCTATCGTCTTTCCGTACTTGCTAAAAGATTATTTTACAGATATTTCATAAATCCTCGGAATGATCCTGGAATTATTTCTCTTCTCCCACACTCGTTATATTAGATCTTGAAGTCGAAATAAAAAGAAATCACCGGCAGAACGAATTACGTAGAGGCATTCTTCTCGCTATTTTACCTTAGCTGTGGTTAAGCAGTTGCGTCACTGCCTTGTGGTTTCCTTCTTTTACACGTAAACCATCTCGTCGATGCCTCCCTGACTTTCAAGAATTGCCGTTTACTTTATTTGACTTCATATCCGCTTCTCATGGTTTATGTATGCCTTTTTACACGAAGAAACTTTCATCTGCCTTGAAAGCGAGGGAATAAGGTGAGGTTGAGGTGAGTGGGTTGAAAGGTTCGAGCAGTGTAGCGGTTCAGACAGGTAAATTCTATTAAAATGACATTAATGGTGACCAATCTCTCACCAGCTTCTCCTGTAATATTCTGGGAAGTCGGGTTAAGCCATTTCCGAAGAATTCCAACCAAAAAGGTCGTGATTTGATTTCGGTTTCGTTTCAAATTAGTTCGAGATTTGTGCTGACTTTAATTCAATTCTCTTCAGTCACCCTACGCAATTATCAACAGCGGCAGCGGCGACATTACAAAGCAGAAAGAGAGTGAAATGTATTTTTCCAGCTCGAAATCTTCCGTTTTCTATTGAATTACCGAAAGGACACCTAACAGCAGCCGTAGAACGACTGAAAAGATTAAGTGTTAAAAATACACTCTCTCGTAAGAAAGCAGCGGGACAGGCAAGAAGAAGTTGGCGACTTCACTCTAACGTCTTCGCCTCAACAAGCGGAAAAGTTCGGGAAATTAAGAAAAGCGAAGAAGAGGCGAAATGTCATAAAGAGAAATTTCATTTGTGGCTGTAACAAGATATGGTCCCGCAATTTACAAAGCCACACAATTTTGCTGTTTGGTGTTGCTATCAGTGAGAATCATTCTGTGAGAGATTTTCTTCTCGCATTTATCGTTCTAAAGACTTTCCTCCCTTCAACCATTGAAGCTCCGCTTTCTTTCAGGCTTTCTTTCTCTCGCCCGTCTCTGCCGTCGCTTTTTGCAAATGACAAAACATAAATTACCCAAAAAACCATACTAGAGACAAGACGAGAGTTTATGGCTGAAACTTCCCTTCCGCACACAACACGAATTCGTTTTGCTTCATGAAAAATTCAGCTTTAACTAAAATTGAATGATGTAAAGCTTTCAATTTCATTCCTTCGGGTGGGATCTGCTGACTGTTGTTGATTAATTTCGTTTTCTTGTTGTGTCGATCTTATTCATGGCACAATCCTGAAGTTTTTCTCTCCTTCGCTTAAGTGGAGAATAAAGTGAAAAAATGACTTGCCACTCCTGAGAGTAAGAAGGAGTAAGAGGGCCAGGGATGGCGTGAAAATGTGTCTATAACTCTCACACTCATTGATGCCGAGGTGACGACAGCGCACTTGCCATGATCTCGACTCATTTAAGATTAAAGTAACATCAAGAGCATGAAACAAAGTAGCGAAACAAATAAATTCACCCGAAAGGATTTCGAAGTCGAACAGATAAAGAAAAATAAATTTTCTTCGATCTCTCGCCCTCTATCTCTGAGCTGGCAAGGGAAAACTTTATGTGTTTTGCATCGCAGAACTTCTGAACTTTCGTTCGACTTCTTTTATTTTTCAATTTAAAATTTCCTCGAGTTCTCATGAATTTACAACTTATTGAAATGAGAGACGGGGGAGGGCTAAAGGGCGGACGTTTGATGGCTAAAAGTGCAATGTGAAAGTTACA